>WEIU01004696.1:90386-124243 GCA_013389925.1 Aegithalos caudatus
CACCCCCCGGAGCGTCTGCTCCCGGCACCGCGCGGGTCCGGCACCACCGTGAGCCGGGTCGGGGCTGCCCTCCGCCCGTCACGGCGCGGGCAATGGACATCGCCTCGCTTTCCAGGCTAGTGTATCCCCAGGGATTGTCGCAGGTTCGAAGTGTTTTATTTGCACCCTCCTGTGCAGATGACCCTGCCAGGAAAGCAGCTATAGTCCTGCCTCTGATCACCTGTAACTTTTAAAGTCTGTTGTGCAAACAAATTATGTGGTCTCAATATGCCTTTTTCAGGCATAATAGGGCCACTATGCCTTAGCCAGAGTTGCAGGCTTTGAGATCACATGCCCCACGTAGCAGAATTCTCTTAGCATCCCTGTTTATCCCTCAGCTTGGCTTGTGGCAGCTGTAAACGAGATCGGCAGGTTCTGTCTCATTGGCATCACTGCACTGAGCTGGTTTGCTTGGCATGGAGGTGGCTAAAGACAGGGTTGTCCCAGTGTAAATGTAGTGTGCAACAGCAGGACAGTAAAAACGTTGCAAACCCATGTGTTTGGGGTGGTTATACCTCCTAGGGTCCTGACTTTCCATTCTTATGTCAAACTCCTGCCTCCTTGGAGTCCTGCAATTGTTCTCATGGAGCCATCAGAGCTCCCACATTCTTGGGCATCCACTCGGGTACTCTCTGCTTGGATTGTGCTTCCCAGCTGTCCTGGTCTGGGGCAGCTACTTGGAGCTCAGTGTGAGCTGAGCACCTCTGTGAGGTGCCCCAGCAAGTAGCTGTTAAGCGCTTGCCAGCAAGGCTGCTGAAGCACGCTGCCTTGCCTGGGTTCAGTCTGGAAACTGCTACCCAACGACACAAAGGGCACAAGAGCAATGCTGCTCTGAGAACATGCCAGCATCCCTGTAAGACATGGAGGGTGTTTGAGGAGTGTTTCACAGTATGGTGGAAACCGCTCCTTTTTGCCCTGGATGTAATTTGACTGTGAACTTGTTTCCTCCAAGATATATAATGCAAAACTGATGGCAGGGTTAGGAGGTGAAAGGAAGCTTGCTCTTCCACATGGAAGTGTCCCTCACCACCCAGACACAGCAGTATTGTTAATGGAGTAGGTGGAAGCTTTGGTGGGGGAACAGAATTATCCTACAGAGGGATCAAAAAGAGCTTCAGCTAGAATTTATTCAAATAAGTAACAGCAACAGCACTCTCTAATCACCTCAGCTAGAAAAAGGCACCAAATATTATATGTGTCCTAATTTGGATGCCATCTCTATTCAGAAATAGCATTCTTGGCTCTTGTTCTCACTGCAACTATAAAAGATCTCAGACACACCAGAGTATGGTTATACCTGTCCAGTGCTGCCTTGTTTGAGCAGAAGCAGCTCTCCAGGGTTTTACCAAGGGACAGTGATGACTGCTCATGAAGAATGGGTTAACAACAACCTTTCTAATACGATTCTCGAGTTCCTTTGGCTTCAGTTGAAGCACTGGTGTCTAAATGGCCTTGGTCTTTGGGGCTATTGAACAGTTGTTTATCCAAGCTTATTATAGGCAATAAAACCTGAATTACTACATACCTGTCATCCCTGGGGGGCACGTTCCATCCTTACAAAGGGCCTCCTGGCTCCTAGTTAATTTCTGGCTGAATAATCCTCTGTGATATGAGGCAGCCTGCAGATCAGATATACAAGGAAAAGAGCTAAATTAGAAAGTTTTTGCCAATGTGTGATATATTTGTTTCTATTGTTTTCATTTTCTGCTCAGACATATCACTAAGTTGTGTTAAATAATCTTTTGCTGTTACACAAAGCTGCTTGTGAAAGCACTGTTTCCTTTATTTAAGGTTTTGAATCTTTCTCTTGGAGGAACACATGGGAATTTCCAAAGAGAAGAATTTGCAGGTCTTTAGTGGCAGCTGTCATCTCCCTGACAAAAATGTCACAAATAAACCTCATAGGTGATTGTAGAGGCTGAACCTCTTCCCTCCCCCAGACTGGTTGTACTGCAATGTAGGGAGAACTTGGCAGATCCTTATGCTCCAAAATTATCCTTGGCCAGGGTTTTCCCACTGGTTCATAGATACAAAGAAATAAGTTGCACTGTGAATGCAGAAATGAGTGGGGACAGCACTTTAGCTGGTGCTATTGTTCAGGGTCAGGTGTTGGTCCAAAAACTGGTGACCACCAGCCTACACAAGTAACTGATAAACCAGGTGGTCTGAGGGGACCTGCTGTGCCCTGGGACTTTCTGCCAGAGGTCACTAATCTATCAGACCTGTCTTTGGTTTCCAAAACTTCACAGGTCACTTGAAATGAATTAGGAGCAAGCTGTAAAAGTGTCAAGTGGTCTCTCTACTTGGAAATCCATTTCCTCTTTAGTTCACCCAACTATATCAATCAGTAAACAATCAATCAATCTCCCTCTCATTCCTTCTCAAACGCTTGAAAAGAGCTATAATTATCTCCTCTTTTCTAAAACATAGGTACTAAAGCAACGAATGTCTCCTCAGTCAGTCCTTGAACCCTGTTCTTTCTCTCGGGGTCTACTTTATATGGATTTATCATTACCAGCTGCAGCTGTGGGGACCTATAACATTTCTAGTCACATTATATTACCAAACTACAATACTAAGGAACTTCATACACTTAACTGAGACTAGAGACCACCTTGGAGCCAAAGGATCTAAGCTGTGCTTTTTGTTCAAGGACTATCTGAAATCTCAGCTTTGCCATACCTATTCTTTTGCATTCAACATTTTGAGCAAATCAAATTGTAGATGTATATTCATGAAATCCACATTTCAGTGCATTTCACTTCTCCAGCTGGATAAATTGAAGTTTAGAGAATCGGGTCTATTGTGCCAATACTGTTATGACATGGAAGCATGTTCCCTTGCAAATGTTAAATTTTCAGTCACAACTCCAGTTATTAAAAAAACAAAACAAAACAACACAAAAAACAAGCAAACCAAGTAAAATGAAAGGACAAAAAACCTGACTTTGCTCTGACAGTCCTTTTCAAGCCTTCACAAATTTTCAAGCCTTCACAAATTTCGTTGTAGGTAGAAGTTGTAACTGGTGCACTGAAGACAACTGACCCTGTGATAAGCTTTCCATATACATTTTTCAGCTCATGATTACCCTAATTATTTTGGAGAAGCCTCGCTCAGATTGTACAGCCTAAATTCTGGCAGCACGCTCAGCATGCTGCTTGAAAATCTTTGGGGAAGGCAGATAGTTTGCAGATTTGGTGACAAGTAGCACCTCTGCCATTGCCAGGAATGGGATCAACGGCCCAGTAAAGCACCAGGCAGTCGGGAGTTCCCCACCCCGTGGAAATCCGTGGCAAAGCTGTGCGGAGAGGGATTTTTCTCACAGAGAGTTGTTAGTGGCTACTTATTTATTGGGGGGACGACGACGACGACTTTTTTCTTTTTTTTTTTTTTTTTTTTTTTTTTTTTTTTTTTTTTTTTTTTTTCTTTTGTTGGGTCGGTTTGAGGTTTTTGGAAGCATAGTAGTAATTCAGTTGTTGTAAGCGCTGGGGTTGTGTCTGTGCAAGGCCTGCGTGAGCGCACAGGGCTGTGCTAGGGACAGCTCTTTCCCAGCCCGGGAGGTGACTCGGCTCCCGCAGGCCCTGCCTGGGGGCCGCTGAGGAGGTGCCAGCACCCCAGCGCCCAGCCCCACCCTCATGGGGGAAAAGTCATCAGCAAAAAATGCCTATTGTTTCAGAAAGGAAGTGACCCCTTCCCTCTTAAATGCTGGGAAATTGAAACCTCATCATTGGTGAGAAAAAAACCCACCTCTTCGAAATGAAAGGGAAATACCACCTGAGCCGTTCTGCCAGCAGCGCTAGAGAATGTGGCACAGTGACAAAACTAAGGGAGTCTTTTTATAAGGGAAGGAAGGAAGGAAAATGAGGGAATGCAAGGACTGAATGGGAGAGTCAGGCTTTCATTTCTAGGTCATGAGTTTGTCTCCAGTGCACTAGTCACTGCTATCTAATGATTCTTCAAAAGGCAACAATTATCTCTTAGTCTTGTTACTTGGAGGCTACAGCCCCATCACAGAACTAATACTGCATGGCAGGATTTAATCCTTGACACAACTGGAGCCAGGGAAAAGTTACTAGGCAGGCTGTTGTCCTCTGTAGAATGCTGAAAAACCTTTTCTGGCACTTTGCATGTGCACCTTACTCCTGTACTCAGAGCTAAGCAGACTGGTAGGTGTGCTGTGGTTTGACTTTGGTCTTCCTTTGCAGGGCAGCTGTGAAAAGTCCCTCCTACTCCAGCAACCCAAGTCATTGGTGATGCCCTTTATTTTTGGTGGTCCAGTAAGTTTGGAAAGTACTGGCCTTATGAATTGCAGTGTGTAGGATGTTGCATGTCTTGTGGCATGTGTGGCATGCAGTAGCAGGGAGAGGAATAGATTCTCTCAGTGTCTCTGGGCTGTTCATCCTGCACAAGCCTGCCAGCACTACCCACTGTGGTTGGGTTCTGCATATGAACCTTGCAGCAGTTCTAGGGACAAGCAAAAGGCTGCCGTGGCTCTAGTTCTGCTAGACAGTGGCAGATGGAGACAAGGAAAGCATTGGCTCCAGTTGTGCCATATTTAACAGAGCTTCTCCCCATGCCAAGTAGCCTAAAAACCAGGATAAACATTTTGAGAAGACAGGTGGGCAGAGACGGGAAGGGAAAAGAGCAGCAAAGGGCAGTGCTGATATGGTGTGGCTCTTCACTGCCAGTAATAGCACTCATTCCACTGCCAGCCTGTCCTCTTCCTGTCTATGAGTGCTTCCATTAGTTGCATACATCAGAAAACCATGTGGTATGATATTTACATCAGTACATCAGAGGCCACGGACCCTCTCAGGGATGTAGCAGGGCTTAACAGATCTTGCACTGAAGAATTGCCAGTGAAACACAGCTTTGTGCCACAGGCAGAGATGCAAAAAACAAAACAAACAAAAAAACCCAGACATGGGTTTCAGTACTTTGGAACATGGGGATTTGGATGTAGACTTTGGCTTGGTTGGGAAGGTGTGAGCTTTTGCAAAAATTGGGCTTGAGCAGGATTGGAAATGTGTAGGAGTTTTTCCTGGGCAGTTGTCTGAGTTCATCTCATGCATCCAACTTACTTGGGATAAAGAAATTGCTTGAAAGTGATTTTATGTTTAGGCATCTGCCCTCCATCTCCTGGTCAGAGATCTCTGTGCTAATACACGAGGCTGAGTCCTTGCAGCTGCTAATTATTGTGCAACTGGAAAAGTAACTTGGACTTAAAAGTCCCAAGAAAGGGAAGTCTTGGGACAGGAGCTTGATGGAAAGGTATTTCCCTTTGAAAGATTTAAGTTTCTCTATTAGGCTCTGCCAACTGCAACACAGAAATATCCTAGAAAGCAATTCAAACATGATACAGAGCAAAGTTCTAGAGACTTAGATGGGACACATCCATTCCTTTAATTCCCTACCAATTACCCTCAGGTATTAGCTAGTTCACTGTCACCACCTCCTTGTGAGCTGGGAAGCAGTCTGATTCTCCAGCTTTATAGGCACAGGAAACACAGCTTCCCCAAGGCTACACATGATCACTTAGCACCAGTTACAGGCATATATTTCAGTCCAGGGACCCTGTATATCTCTAGGGTGATTACAGAGCCATGTAACTCTTTGACAGGGCTACCAAGTGAGTAGCACAAGCTACTCTGAGAAAATGTTTGGCCTGGGCGCACATGTTGAAGATGCTTCAGGAACCTGAACTGATTCTGAAGAATGCACATAAAAATCGGTCCTTCCCTGGCTGCCATGCCAGCTTACCAGCCAGCTTCCAAAAAGCTACAGTATTTGCTATCTTACCTCCACCCCAGAGGGGTGTGGAAAACCAGTCCAGGGGAAAAGAAACAAAAAAACAACAACAAAAATCTTGGCTGAATTCCCAGGACCAGCAGTGTCAAACCTGGCTGGCCTCCAGCACAAGTAAATGCATCTTACCATTGTTAATGCCACCTTTCAGCTCTCTGAAGTTCTTCACACCTCCTTTCAGAAGCCCCCGTGCAGGATTGTTTGCAACCATACCCCTGCAGCACACTCCCTCCAGTGCCAGGCAGCAGTTATCTCCCTTCCTTGATTTACTCATGGCTCCTAGTATTGCTGAACAAAGCACTTACAGGCCAAGCCCGCAGCCAAAATTAGCTGACACAGTTCTGTTAAGGGCCCTGGAAATGAGTTAATTTATAGCAGCTGAGGGTCTGGGTGGCTTTTTTTTTGTTGTTGTTTGTTTGTTTGTTTTGTTGGTTTTTGGTTTTTTTTTCCAACTTCACAGATGAGCTTTCATTACACCATTCTGGTGTTTGTTAGCAGTATGTTTGAAAGAGCTCAGTGTTTTTGCCCCTTTCGAGATCTGTAGCAGGAACAATCTGCTTGTTGGAAGCCCCATGGTTTAGATTCCATAATCCAGTTAACAGAGAGGAAGAAGAGAGACTGTTCTGTCAGTGAGGTGCAGCAAGAATAACTTGAGTTTCAGGTCACTGCCTTAATCATTGGAGATCTTTCTGCTGTAGCACAAATGACCCACTGACCATGGGAAAGTATTACTGAATGAATGAGGATGAGGTGCCTGTGTTGCAAAATCCTGTTGTCCTTGGCCACTATTTTGATCTTGTGGTAGGGGGATGATAACATTTTGCCTCATCACAGGGTGTTGGAGGAAAAAATCAGAAATGCTCAAACACTGTGGTTTGCAGGACCTGGCAGTGTAGAGAGCAATGGTTTGCAGCCTAGAAAAGAGAAACAATTTTGGAAAACGTTGCAAAAATAGTGACCACAGTAAGGGAAGAGCAAAGAACTGCTGTTGGCTTCAATGCGGCCATCCCACAGAGGGTCAAAGATTTCATCTTATTTTCTATTTTTTCTACTCCAAACAAAACTTCTTGTTCACATTGCAGCTTTTGTAGTCCTAAAAGATACGCAGTAAAGCATCTGACATCTTCTGTAAGTAGCAAGACCTCATTTTAATATGCTGCTTCCTGATTTTAGACAAAGCAATATTTGTGTAGGCCAGGATGAAACCAGTTAAGCAAGAAAAAACAGGGGCAGATTGAAAGAAGTGAGAGAATCTCCAGTCAAAGGAAAGCATGGCATGATTAATACATGAGAGCAATCTGTCTGTGGGAAAGAACTGCCATTGCATATAGTAATTCCTGGTAAGAGTTAAGGCTGTATGGTTTGTTCTTAAAAATAATGGCAGGAATGCAACTGCTCTCCTCCTGACTCTCTCTGGTTTTGTTGACCAGCTGGGGTTGTGATGCCATCAGAAGAGCCTGTAAGCCTTGTATTTTTCATGCAGATACAACATTTTGTCTCTGGCTGCCAAGAGACGTTTGCAGCTTAGCGGGTGGATCCTCTTGACTCCAAATCAAAGTGATTCAGTTCCACCTCCTCCTTCCAAGGACCTGGCACCCAGCTCACTCTTACAGCTGATATTTCACTGTATGTGAAGCTGCAAAGCAGTCACCCTATTCCTTGTCCTCAGTTCAGGGTCCCTCATGCATATCCCAAAAGTGGAAGAATAACAAAAGAGCCCCCAGCACAGGCAGCTCCTGATGAGCCTTCCTGGGTAATGTCTTTTTCTTTTCCCCCACCACAGCAAAATCCTGGCATCATATTGCTGAGGTCTGGCACAGACTATCCCAAACATGGCTCTTTGCACTGGGAAGATGCTTGTGAATCCTGCTAAGGGAGGCAGTGCAATTCTGTATATGATAAATAAATCTTATATAAGGGGTATTGGCACTATGTACCACAAAAAGCCCATCAGATTATTTATGACTAACTTCCCTTTATGAAAATCCAGTAAAATATTAAATCACTGTGTGTCTATGAACAGCAAAGGGCATGTTTCAGTGGTATCCCAGGAAATTCTCAAGATTAAATGAAGGGAATTCAAATGAAGTAGAAAATGATCCATGCAGGAGTTAGCTTGGCCTTAATGAGTAATAGTTTCCCTTGTCTAAGTATGTTGCAGAAAGCAACCTGGAGGAGGCAAAGCTGGAAGGTGGGTTATTTCTGAAACAGGGAGCTTTCTGGGTTACCACGAAGGAGAACTGCACAGCAGAGCTCTCCCCAATCCACTGCTGGTGGGGTGGACCTCAGGCTTTCCTGCCTCCTTAGGGACGTTTCCATTACTGGGGGTGAGTTTGTGAAGGTGCTGCTGGTCTAATTCAGGCAAAAAGAAAGAGGAGAGGGGAATGAAGTAGAAAGTAAGACATCCAGAAAAGTGTATGCATTGTAGCCCTCTGAGGCACTCTGGGTTGGACACTAAGGGAAAAGATACCAGAGAAACTGAAGTTTTGTTCTACATCAATTCTTGGTTCCAAATCCACAAACATATGTATTTGGAGCTGAGATTTCCAGTTTGCTAAAAGGTAGGTGCAGAACTTTCACGCTGGCTCTCATACCATTGTGATCCAGAACTTTGCACTATAAAATACTATATTCAGAAAAACAGTAAGAAAAACCTGGGGGCAGATCTTTGACTCCTGAAGATCAGCCTTTCATCCAGAGACTGTTCTATCACATTACTGTGTAAAATAATTGTGACTCGAAAATAAGTCTTCTTTGTCCATGTGCAAAAGCTCTTGAACAAAGCTGCCCTCATCTCTTTTGTCTTTACAAATAAGGTAGGAGTTCAGTTAAAGACATTGCTTCATATCTAAAACCATACAGGGAGTGGAGAAGATATACAGTGCTTTTTACACTTGCTTTTCTTATCAGAACTTGATTTTCATCACCTGTATGTGAGCAGAGAATACCAAAGAATTTGCAAGTTGCTTGTTGCAACCCAAAATTTACTTAAGCCTGTGGGAAGACTGATTTAATTTTTTTTAATGCGGGTTCAGAATACATTTAATCATAAAAAATATTTGAGCCTTAAATTGATGTCTATCAGGCTGAAAAAAACATGTACATCTCTCCATCTATATGCATATAATTACTAAAAAGTCACCTGCCTACATATGCTTTTTTCTGCCTATCTGTCAAATCAAAATTGTGTTTTTATGAGCTCCCCTGGAGGACTCTGAGGCTAGGAAACACAAGGCTCTTGTTGCAGCAAAGCCTACAAGAAAGCTTCATACAGCTCAAGAAAAACAAATTAAGGCTGACCCCCTCTACCCCTCGGTATAGGCAGTTTTACATTCCACATCCCCCAGGGGATGCATTAGACACTGAGTTTTGTAGCCTCCTGTGACCTCCTACTTGTTTTCTTTTCAGCAGGTAAGAAGAGCCCACCTGCTGAGGACAAAGTCGTGTTAACACACATGAAGATACTGAGCAATGAAGGAATTCCAAACCCAGGGTTAATCCCAGAGGCTCCAGCTGACACAGCCTGCACAGAAGAGTCCCATCTTCCCGGTGCCAGTCTCCCACCAGACTGCCTGGCAAGTCCAGATGCAGCAGCCACACCAGTAGATCCAGACTACGCGGATGGCCCGGCAAGCACGGACTGTGTAGCCACCCTGCCTGACCTCAGCGCCTTCGAGTCCAAGTGCCGGCTTCACAGATTCTCCAAATTTGAATCTGAGGACTCAGGGGTTGAGTTGCCAAGCGGGGCTAATTCTCCATCAACGCCCACGGCTTCAGAGAAGAGCTTTGTGCTTCACAGCAGAGACTCATTTTGTGACTCGGGTGTGCTTAGCACCTCTTCTTCTCCAGAAATTGACCATCAGTTAATGAGATCCTGTGAAGAACATGCCAGAAAAGTTAGCCTCCAAGATCCAGAGAGCAAAAAGCAAGCTGATCACTACAACCAGGACGCAGATGCTGTGCAGGATCCTACAGCTTTCCTTGAAGACTTCAATGTCTGTCAGGAAGAAAGTCCTGATGAACATTTTGACAAGGGCGACAGGCAGTCTTCAGAAAAGGAACCTACCCCAGACGTGAACCTTTCCAGGGAAAGCACTCTTTCCACCCCAGGTCCCATAGAAGAGCCAAAGACAATTGCAGACAATTTCCCAGAGAATTTTGGCAGCATGCAAGACCTTCAGATCCATGAACATCAGCTGAAGAAATGTGACAGCCTGGATGAATACATGGATGAATGCTGTAGACTGAGTGAGGTGAGAAACACCTAAACTGAATATTAAATCTAGGCCTGTCCAAATACCCCAGTCAGTGTTCAAGGTCCTGTTTGTCACAAACTGGACACATCTGAGTGAGTTTAGAATATCTCCCCTGAAACTTGCAAGCAGTAAAAATGGTAATTGATTTTTATGATTTATTTTCATACCAGTAAAATTCTGAATTAATTCATAAATATCAGGTCTGGGTTAGGATGACAAATGACTCATTGAGATCTGGTGTTTCTAAAAGCCCTAGATAAAAAGATGAACTTGATTCTGGTCTCAAAATTAAGATTATGAAGTTAGTCATCATCCTCTGATAGATGGGGTGGGGGTCAGAACATAGGTTTATTTTCAAGACCAGGTTATTCCTGTCTCCTGGCTTGCTTTTGGGGGACTGAAATTTGTAAAGTACTTGTCCAAGGGTTAATTAATTTCTGTCCAGGCCTGTTGTGTGAACTGTCTCAAATAACGCATGAGCAGGGAGCTAATTCACAATTTCAGATTTTTGTTGGGCTGGAGTTGGAGATGCCATTTTAACTTGCCAGTGTAGCTGTGATTGACCAAACTGCAAAGACCTAATTTCAGCAGGTTGTCCCACTCCATATTCCCTGTCTTTCCCCTTGCTGGGTAGCCTGTGCCACTGACAAGAGAATAAAAAGCCCTTCTGTGCACCCTCTCCCATAGCAGGAGCTGGTAAGTGCTCCCCCAAATCTTTGCCTGAAGCCTCATGCTGCTGAAGTGCAGACAGATCTGCACTTGCCTGCATGCTGCAGTGGGTTCCAGGAACCAGCAAAGCAAAGATCTCAGTGGGGAGCTGGTTCTTGACAGAGAGACAGACCAAAGATCCCCATGAGCAAAGGGAAAGGAGAAAGGCAGAGTAGGTGAAGAGGTTCACAAACACAAAAACATCAAATGGTGTCTAGTGGGGATTTTTTGGGGGAACGTTAATTGTGGTAATAGTGATGAATTGGAATTGGAGATGGGTGGGAAGAAGCCAAATGACAAGTGATGTGTGCTCTGGAAATAATTTAACCAATTTGACCTTGCTGCTGTGAGCAAGTGGGTACTGGACTTCCTCTCCAGTATCCCAAACCCCCTTGAACAGTGAGGAAGGTCAGAGATGTCCCCATCTCTGTAAATGTTGCATATCAAGGCAGTACAAGCAACACTTGATCCATCTGAGCAGTGTTTTTTTCCTCCCAAGAGCTATCTCACACATGGCAGAAGACAGATACCTATTTTGCACAGATCCCAAACAGACCTGGTCATTTGGCAGAGAGTTCAAGAAAGGATGAGAGCAGCAGAATCTGACCATAAGGAGACTTCACTAAAAGTTCCCTAAATTCTCTGTTGTACTCTGGAGAGTTTGCAGCCAGATTTGGTCTTGTCTGACAGCTCTGTATGCCCCGTGAAATTCCTTTAAATACTTGGTGAAATGGAGCCTCAGTTTCCCAAAGCAAAGTATTTAAATAAACAAGAGAATAAATTAGAAAGAAGCTGAAGAGGAAATTAAGCTCTTGGTGGCTTATCTCCGCTCCTTTTTAATATCCTCAGTGGCTGAGTTAGCGCTAAAGCTCTGTGCCCTAGAGCACTTTTCTTTGTTTTTTGAGCTGTGTAAATACAGCTGTGACCTAGATGCTGGGGAAGTTTGCCCCTCTTTACAGCACACCTCCAGGATGCTGTATCTCAAGAGCAGCACTCCTTAAACTGCTGGGATGCCAGGTAGCACCGAAGTTGACTGGGACAAGAAATGCCCATGGGCTGCTGCACAGCCCTGCAGCAGCTGCTGCTCTATCTGCCTCAGAGCACCAGGACAGCCTCTGGCAAATGCAGAGCCTTCTGCCCTCACCAAACTTACACCAGGCTGACCTGTCTTCACTGTCATACAGCCGAGACCTGTTCAGAAGTAAGGTCCACATGATCATCTGACCATACAGCTGACAGGTGCATCTTGGTTCATCCCATCTGAGGCTCTGCTCCAGGCTTTCTCTGTGGTTTTCACATTTGCCTGTAACCTGTCCAAGACACAAAATACCTAGAAACCAATCTCTTCTATGGCCTCTTGTTTTGTGAGGGACTCTGATATCCCTGGAAATGAATCAGTGTTATCTGAAAGAAAACAGGCCAGCACAGTGTATTCCCACCCTGCTTGGGAAGAACATGGCATACCAAATTGCTTCATCCAATCAATTCCTGCTGCATTAATGTTGATAGAAATGCGAAAGTGCTTACACTGGCTTATAATTAATGCCCAGTGAGAGCATTATTTAATTATAGGTGACACCATCTTCCTCAGTTCTGTTGATGGTTTTGGGAACTTTCAAGTAACAGAAGAGCAGTTGAGTTTCCCCAGCCCAGCTGGCTGTTGCAGTGTGAACTGTGCTTACTGGCTCACCACACCCAAACAAGGATTCAGTCTCTGGATGAAGTTGTCCCTTGATGCCCTCCTGACCGCCCCTCACTGCTGAGGCCACTTCCAAGAGAACAGGAAGGAAAATGCTGAAAAAGAGAGACTAGAAATGACCAAATGTTTTGACCATTTGGATTCAGTTGTGAATGGCTTTGGCTGAAAATATACATCAAATCATCTGAGTCCGGCATTTTTAGACAAAGCTTTCTGATCTTTTGTTTTGAATTGTCATTATTTTGAAATTTGCCTGCATTTTGAAAGATGAAAGAAAATGGAAGCTGTCAAACAACAAGAGAAAGAACTTTGAAGCCTAAATAAAAGCATTTCCTTTTAATCTTGAAGTTTGAAGATACATAGCTTTTGATGCTTTTGCTTTACAAACACTTCCTCACACTCCATAAAGTTTACATTTAAAGTCAGCCCAACCCATATTCCTAGAAGAAACACGATGGAAGCACTGTCATCATTAAATGGAAAAAAAACATTATTCATGCAGTGCTACTTATCCTGGGCCAAAGCAGTCAAAATGTTTCTCTACAGAGTGGTACAGTTCAGGGGAAGGATAGGGCTACCTGTGATGGTCAGCCATCTACTCTGTGCGTGCCCCTCAGAGGAAACCAGAAGCTATCAGCAAGCACAGCCCCTCCTGGACAGCAGGGTGGAGCCATCAGAAATACACAGCACGATCCCTCTCTTTCCTGTTATTCACAAGCCTTTCATTGCTGTCAGCTTCCAGTGACAAATGCTTCCCGCTCAGCCTGTGGCGTCACTGCTTGCTCTGAGCCTGGGATGGGAGGTTTGTAACTGCGTTCCCCGTCGGGTGGCACAGTGACTGTGCTGCCTGTGCCGGACATGCTCACATGGCAAGAGCACACAGTGAGGGATGTATGGCAGGATGGAGCATAGTATAACCCAAAACTATCCAGAAGAAAAGTGAGGAGCATTGTGTGGTGCACAGAAACCTAGGGAAATGCAAGATATATCAGTGAGCATTTGTCTGAACAAAGAAAAACTTTGCCTGCAAACTGCCCGACATCTTCAGCTCCTCTTGCCAGGTCCAGTCCAGGACAGTTCTCCATTGAGCCCAATTGTAGAAGAGCACATTACATGCATCCACGTAACAGATAATGGCTGAAATAAGATTAGACAAAGTGCTGACCAGATGAGCAGACATGCAGATTTTGATTATACATCAGTTGGACACAAGAGACTTGAAAGCAACTCTCATTCTTGCAGCTCCCACTGAACTTCAAATCTTCATAGTAATCAGATGCTGCAGTGGGCACAGTTCCCCAGAGACAAGAGCACAGGTTCTCACCTCTGTGAGCTGGGTAGCCACAGAAGAAAATATTGTCTAGAGGGATCTAGATAAGCCAAAGTTCCCAGTGCAGATGCTGATCCTGTATTTTTATGCTTCCTAAGAAATCTGTGGGCCAGCACAACTGTCATGGTTTATTGCCGGGGACACACATGCTGAAAACCTGTGCCCAAAACTTAGACAGGTGAGTGCTGACAAGGACAGAGATTGCTCTTTGGTTATACAGGTGTACAGTCAATGTGTAGTGCACCTTAACTCCTCAGCATTAAAAAAACCATAATGTGAGTAACTCAGCATAGCATAGCTGTGAGCCTTTAACTCTGTCTCTTTCAGATGAGGGTCTGGCTCAGTTTTGTGCTGAAAAGCAAAATCTGGCACGTATTTATATACATTACGTTCTTACTTTCCTAGAGAAGCTTTAACCATTCGATACATAAATTGTGTCTTTATGATTCTCCACATCTTTATCTTATAGAAAAATAGGCAAAGATATTTTTCCTTCTTCATAGGCTTCATCATCTCAAAAATGGACACATACCTATAGTCCCAACACTATTTGACAATTACTATGTGGAGTGTAGGACAAATTTGAGTCACAAAGCTTCAACTGGGAAGACAGAGAATGGAATAGACATCCTGGAAAATGTTTGCAGTTTTCCTGTGGTTGCTGACTCTTCATGAAACCGTCTCTCAGATACTGAGAGGAAAATATTTAGACCAGAACATGACAGACCAGAGTCTATGCTGCACTTGGCACTGGCAAAAGATAGCTAGGAGTCTTTAGGTATTAAAAAGACAGTCTTTGAAGGGTTCCTAGAGAGACCTTCTCTGTGCAATTGTTTTGGGGGCAACCAGTTAAATTCCAAAAATATTCTGTATAGAACACCTGCCATATCTGAGTAATCCTAATGCTAACCAATCCTTTGGCAGGCTGAAGCACACCCCTAAAAGTTTTTACCATTGCATTCTGACCACAGAGGGGGCTGGCCCTGCAGAAATGTGCAAGCACTGGAGGCTCTGCCCAATTCGTGCTTTCTGAGATCACTTCAATAAAATGCTGATTAATTTGCTATTAAATAGCCCAAACTGCCCTAAGCAGCCTCTGAAGGCTGGCTGTGAAACAGGGATCTTCAGCATATTGAGTCCAACCTTCAGTCTGGTTTAGGTCCTCTACAGGGGTAGATCAAGCTTGCCCCAAGACCTGGAGCAACTACTCTACACCTTTTCCCTCTCCTTTTCTGGGCAGCTGTATTTACTCTCAAGAGCTAGAGATTCTCTCTAACTTTTGATAAAAGCCAGTCCCAAACACACCTTTGCTTCCTAGTGCCTTCGGTCCTAGATACAGAGCACAGAAAAAGAGGACCTTCTTCTCTCCTCCCTCTGCCCATATGGCCCTACAAACACAGCACCCACAGACATGAAGCAGCACTGTACAACATGAAGCACAGGAGCAAAACCAGGGTCTCTAAGTGAAAGAGGTTACAGTCAAATGCTTCATTCTTTTTCTCCAATTACGTTTTTCTCCAATCTAACTTAGAGCCAAATGTTTTACTTCATCCTTCATCCTCATTATTCTCCAAGACCTTGTCTGTCCCTTGTAGCCTCCCCTTGTGCTTCCACAGCTATAACGGGTTGGAATTGGCTCAGTGTCTCCTTAGGGCAGTACAGACATGCCAGCAGTTTTGCAGTAGCATACTGGGAGGAAGGGGAGTTGCTAGATGTGCAAAAAGAGGGTACAGTGTGGCAGAAAGCCTATATTTTCAGGGATAATAAGGAACTTCTGACTATCCATTTGAACAGTGTACAAAAAATGACTATTCATTTTGGGATAGCTCAAAATGGCCAAATTTTCAGAAGCTGATACCCATGTACTTTCTGAAATGTATGCTTCTGGAGCTGGTCACCCCAGATCCCTAGTTGCTTTTAGATACGTTGGTTATAGTGCTTTTGATTCAAGCTTTTCCCATTAGATACCACATCGGCTTTGTTCTCCCTTTGGGTCCTGGGGCTGTGCCTCTTCCCATTGCACAGCCACAGTAAATACTCAGTTTTATGGCTGAGTAACTTTTGTCTTGCCATCATTTCTTGCAGGCTCTGCCTGAGACGAAAATAAAAGCATGAAATAAATGACTGCTTGACTTGGAGTCAACAACCTCTGTCCCAACTTCAGACACAAAAGCATCTGGATTTAATAATACCTGTTTATAAATAACGTTGTATCATCATTTGTTTAAAAAGAAGTAAATCCTAATGTTGATTATTTTTGAACACACCATGAGCTTTCTGACATAATGAAAAGACAGGAAGAGTCTCAGGGCTGGCATTTCCCCAAAAATGTAGATTGTTGTGGGAAAGGAGACAGAGTAAGCTTCCTGCTTTTGTAGAGGGAACTTATTTTTTGAAGTAAGATAAACTTAGAGCACGGCTTTTGTAAAGATCGCGGCTTATTTTACTCACTGATATCACACGCACATCAGCAGACAGCGCCAAGGTGGAAGTGAGCCCCTGCGTGTGTTTGTTAGCAGCACGTTCAACACAGTTTGATCACGGCACAGGGGAGGACACTTGCTGTGCACAGGCAAGTCCTGGCACCAGAAATGGTGAGGTGCAGAGCAGGAGGCTGGGAAGCATTGTAGGTTTTCTTCTGCCATTGGATTATTCTCTGTCTCCAGCACTGCCCTTGGCTGAGCAGCAGTCAGACCCTGGCAGGTCCTGGGTGAAGAGAAATCCTTCCACAGCCAGACTGCAAAGCTGATCCTGCAAACTTTCTTCAGGTATCTCTTCAAGACTGAGAAAGTAGCAGCAGGGATGTAAGCTGAGATCTACTAAAGGACTAGTGGAAAGATGTTCTTTCTCTTTGGCAGCTTGATTCAAGTATGTTTCTCTCACAGACACACCAGTAATGAGGGCCAGAGCACAGCAGACAAAGCGTACCTCCAAATTGGTCACAACTCAACAAATCAATGTAACCTGTCGATGTATGCCTTTGGGTAGGAGCCAAGCCCAGCTTCAGTACACATAAGTGTGAGTTGCACTGAGGATTGTGGGCTAAGTGAGCCATACTAGCCCCAGCCATCCGTAGCATACAGTAGAACTGTATTTGTTTGTAAGGCTTCTGTGGCCATTAAAAGACAAAAATTAGCCTGGGACGTGGAACTAGAAACAGGCTGTCATGAGTTTTCCTCTGCATCAGTCAGAAGAATCCCTCTAATAGTGGATATTGCTGAGCAATCCAGAAAAGAGCTTTGAGAAGTGATGCTGTAGCTCAAGTCTGTGGTATGACCAAAAGCCCCTTTCAAGAGGAAGCCTGACTTTATCACAGGACATGACTGCAAGGAGTGTGTAGGACTCATCTCATAGTAAGAATTGCTCTGTTGTTACTCCATGGTCCAAAATGCATTGTCATTACAGGTGAACCAAAGTAACAGCAAAGCCCTTGGATCTGGTTTGGGATACCTAGAACATATCTGCCAACTGATTGAGAAGATTGGGCAGCTTCAGGAGCACAACCTGCGTCTCCAAAAACAAGTGTGCAGCTTGCAGAAAGAGCAGAAGATGAGTCAGATAAAAGAGGTAAGCAGACACCATAGTATCTTCCATTGAGTAACAGAGTAATACATCTTAAATAATAAATTCAAGGCCCAAACAGAAAGTTTGGTGTGCAGGAAGATGCCAATTTACCACAAACAACACCCACCTGGGCTGGGTACTCTGGTCTTCACGGAGGCCTCACCCACCACAATGGGTTGTTTCCTGAGGCTGGGCTTGAGTTTCTGTTCTTCAGTTTTGTTTCCCAAATGTGCTTGCTCCTGTTGAATTAAAAAGCAGCTTTCTCACCTCATGCAATGGCCTGCTTTAAGTCAGTAACTTTTTCTTCTCTACAGTTGTAAACTTCCTAAGAACACATCTCCTCTCCTCAATGCTATCAAAACAAAATCCACAGAACTCCTTAGCAATGATGTTTTGAATTATAAGATCTTTCATTTCCTTCTCTTTTCAAACTGTCAAAATCCCAGAATTTTTCACAAAACAGACACAAGGGGAAAGAGAAACGGCAATACCATGACCCAGCTCCCTGCTTTTTCTTCCTTTCCTATGCTCCTGAGCTGCCAGATGAAGAATCTCTGACATGAAACCATTTCAGTGTTCCCATTTGTCATTTTTATCAGAGCTAGCTGGAAAATTTGACTGAAATTTGCAGATAATTTCAGGGTCTTCCTAGCATTTCCATCAGCATTTTTTAGCTCCTGCATATTTTATTAAGCTCTACCCCACCTCTTTTTCAGTCATCACACCAGATTTCCATCTTTTTTCCTCCCCTGCCTTTTTGTTTATTTTAACACTCCCCGAAGGAACAGAGAGGGCTTATTACACTCAGCTATTTCTTCACATCTGTGCTGTGGTGAGTCTTTTATTCTCCCCAATAGCGTCATTGTTCCCCTAGTGCTGCTCTCCCACCTGCTGGGACTGGATCTGCAGTAGGTGACTGACTCCTCCTCAGAGCCAAAGCCAAGTTCTGAGTCAGACTGCAGAGCAGAGTAGCTTGTCATTTCCATGTACCCATCTCTCACACTCAGAGGAATGCAGACTCCTACATAGAGCCTGGGAATTGTTAACACATTTCCTGAAGCCTTACAACTGTGAGTCATTGCTCAAAGTAACTCTTCCAAGCTGCAAACTCATCTGGTGTACGTGCCCCCTCCCCAGCTCCCCCTGAAATGAAAGCACTGTGCTTTCATTTAAATATTTGAAACCTTGATCTTTTTGGTACTTCTGAAGGTCTCTCAGCAGTGTCTTCTCAGATGCATTTGTTTCATACTGTTCAGTGGGGAATTGGATCCTTAGATGTAACATTCAGTGCTTGCAGTGTGGTCTTCAAAACTGGCCCCTCTCAGGTATCCTGTGGTGCCTGCATCTCCTATATTTGAGCAGCTCTCCATCATTTTGTTCTTCAGTCATAACCCCTCTGAATAGGAGAGGAACACTGCTACCCCATTTGCCATGAAACGTGAAGATTGTCATCCACAATTTCGAGGGCATCCAAAGGCTCCCTTACAAACCACATTCACTCTCCATGTAGACTACAAGCATAGAAGGGTTTCCATGTCCCAGACATGGCTAGGGAAGACACAAACCCCAAAACATGGAGCTAGCACAGTATTAAGAGCTGGTCATGAAGACTGTACATAACCAATGCTCGCAATGCTGTGCTTGAGAGGTGCACAGACATTACCACTGTAATGATGGCTTTGATCCTGGGACACAAAGGGAACACTTTGCTTTACAGGAAAATCTATACCATGAGCCAAAAAACAGCACCTTTCATCAGACTTGCTAAGCATCTCCCAAAGGTATAGATAATGCAAAGTGCCACATTGCTGTTGCAACATACCTGGATGAGAAGTGACATTGAAACTGTCAGTTGCTTCAGGGTGTCCAGAGGTGCTAAACTGGTGTTGGCCTGTCCTGGTTCCAACACCAGTAAATGATTTTGTTCCCTTTCTGCTTCAGCCTGATAAAATTCTCCTTCCTTCCTACCCTACTAAACTCTTCTGGAAGATGGTTATGCGAGGTAGAAAATCTCCCCTTCCTCACCCCACCAGCAACAGCAGAAGTACACTGACTGAAGTACCACAAGCAGTCAGTCTGGCTGGTAACATGCAAGAAGACTGTGGCATCCCATCAATAAAAATACAAGATATTGTTGTCTGTGCATGCTCCAAAACAAATAACATCTTAAAATATGAGTCATTGTTATAACTGTTCTGTTTATTTACACTAATGCCTTAGCTGAGCAGCTGTTTAGAAACATGTTTAATTCCATCTGGGAAACAAACTGAAAAGATGCTGAGTATCAGGCAATTTAAGTTAAATGCCAATGAAGCCATGAAAGCTCTGTATTACTAACTACAGGCTGTTCAGCCTTTGAGAGAATTAGATAATTTTTCTCGGTGCTGGTGGGTTGTAGGACAAGCATGGACATCCCTGGGCTGGAATGTTTACAATTTCTCTGTAGTGTTGCACCACCCATTACTTTGGGTTGTTGCAGCCTGAGAGCCTGTATACTTTCTTTTTGTCTGGTACAGGAATACCTTCTGCAGCATTGCTCCTGTGGAGCTGCCAGTATCTTCCTTAACTCATATCAAGATACAAAAAAAAGTTTTGCTGGGAGGAGCAGACCTCACAGCCTCTTGGTTCAGACTGGAAACCCTTCTGATCTTTCCATCATCCCAGAAATAGGAGCAAACACTGAGAAGCTGAGCAGCTGCAATGGTGAGCTCAAATACCTCTAACCTGCCCTCCTGTTTGCCACCACTTGGTCAAACAAGCTGACCAACCACTTTCTTTTCCCTAGGAAAGACAGTTGGGAACAGAGCAAGGTTTTAGTAGAACTAAACCCTAGCTGAAATCCAAGATAAGCAATTTAAAATCCTCTGTCTATACCTAGGATTTTAACACTGGCTGCTTCATGTATGTGAATTGGGGGTTTTTGCTTTGCAAATGTGGCTGTAAAGATTAGGACAAATTAATTATAAAATAGGTCTTTTGGAAACCTAGCATGCCTGAATGGGACCATTCGTGGAGCCCTCCTCCACCCAGTCAAGGTAGGACATGATCTAAGATGGAAAGCCTTATGCCTGTTGTTAGTCTTCTACCCTCTCAAGTAGGCACAGAACACATTCCTTGAGGATGACTTACTCTATAGACCAAGTAGAAATAAGCCCCAGCTACAAAGCTTGGATCCAGAGACCAACTTTTCCAGAATGCTGAGAAACACTGGGCTCAGCCTACTGATGATAAAAGCAGATGAAAAGTCTGTTAGATGTGAAACAGCTCACTAAATGAGGCTGATCAGTTTATTTCAAACCTTGGATTTCAGCTTGTTTCTCATACCTGGTGAAACACAGGACAACTTTGTTGCAGGATTTAGTCAGAGCCTTTGGGATCATGTGGGGTCTTATCCTGTCTTTAAGTCCTTAGGGTTCTCATCCCATCTGAAGTTGTAACTTGCTGCCAGCCCTGCCCAGAGGCCATCCTAGCAGGACACTGCTAAGAAATGAGTTCTTGCATTTCATTGCAGGAAATGAGAGATACCCGGAATCAGGAAAGAGCCAGCCAATGGTGGGGCTCAGGAAGTCATCAAACAATAGGAACAACAAGGAGAATGAGTTCAGAGAAGTTGGGAGTATGGCCGAAGGACAGGCTTTTCTGTCAAAAGATCCTGCAGTAAGAAAGGTGAGTGATAAGCTTGGAACCTGACTCTGAGTGGGACTTAGGGAACCTGTCTCTGATCAGGACTGGTGGAAGAAGCAGAGAGAAGTTCTGCTCAGGCAGATCAGTGAGGTGCCAGGAGAGCAAGCCAACCTTGTCTGCTACCAAGCAGAGACAAAGAGGGTCAGGCATATCTGTGTCCTTCTGCTCCCAACCTTAAATGAAAGACTGTGTCTTTATGCCAAGAAAGGCACAAATGGATCACTGGTGCAGGGGAGAAGAGTGCAGACAGCAGCATGAGGTTTAGTCATCATCAACTCCAAATGACTTACTGTGTGGACTCTGTCATAAGTATCTCCAGTACTGCTGCTAGTGAGATTAAACCAAGCATTCATTACCACTAATAAAAATTTTAGTGGATTAATCCTTAGCTGGCCACACTTATTACCAGAATAGCAGCATATCAATGTAATTAGCTCCAGCCCTCAAAGCATGTTCCAGGGAATGCATTTCAGCAAATCTGTGTCACTGAAGTTCCAGGGAGTGAGGATTAATGCTTTCCTCTCCCTTTCTTTCCCATTGTTTGTGTCTGCCTCAGCTCTTTCATGTTCCGGTGGGGTTCAGAAGTGCTGAAGCGCCAGAGCAGAGACTCTAATCAGAGTATTCCAAGCCCTGCAAACAGGAAGGAGGAAGGAGTAGGTCTCTTATGGGAAAGATCTCATGAGATTTCCACCCTTAAGTTTCAGATAGGTCACAAACACTTCAATGAACTTCAGAACCCAAATTAAGGCTGAGGCCTGAAGGTGCTCCATGCTCTGCCTTGTGTCCAGCCAGCTTCTGGAGTATTTTAAGCTTGTGGGAAGTTCTGATTAAATCACAGGACCGGAGAACCAAGATCCATGCTCTTTAAACTGAATCCTCATCTTCTCTTGTTACATCACACCTTACTATTGTCACTTAGTATTGGATTTTGTACCCTGAACGTGAAATGCCCTATGTATTCCTACAGTGCAGGTACCGTATGGGAATTCTGTCTGTTAGGCTCATCCCCAGGCTATGAGGTACTTACACATGAACTGGCAGTTTAAAGAGAAGCAAAAGGTAGACGGAGAAAGAAGGGGTTATCACATATGTGAGGGACTGAGTCTAAAAAGAGATAAAGGACTCAACCAAGGCTGTGGGTACATTCCAGGGCAGAGCTGAGAACAGAGCCTAGTCTGTTGCAAACACTGGGAGATGGTCTCGCTGTTGTTATTTATCAATGTATTTGTCTTTTGTTTTTAGGCTCTGGATATCAGCAAGAACATCTCGGTATGTACTGCCTTGTATAATGTATTCAACTTGTGTCTGCATATTCAGAGAGTAAGCCCACGTAGTGCAGGGCATGGTATGAACAAAAGAGGTTTACTCACCCCAGAAGTTTACTCTCATGAATGACAGGAGCATCAGCTGCTCAGGCTTTCTGCAGTATCAGCAGTGCTTGCTTGTCTGAGACAACACCAGCACAACGAGAGACTAACTGCTGAGGCCTCAAAACCCTTCCACAGCACACATTAATCCCAGCAGTAAACACAGAGATTTGCTATTTCCATGAGTAAACAGTCTTGCTTACGGGCAGTTAACTCAATAGCACTGAATCGGGTGTTGCAGTTCTCAGCTGAGCCATGACCTCATCTGAAGTTTTGAACTGAAAACTTTGCAGATTCCCAAGAACTATTGCAATAGGCATTGGTGGCTGGTGTGGCAGGGCAGTTGCCAAGTTGTGCTCTCAAGGCAGCCACAACTCCTGTAGTAAAGGCTCTGCTGGTGGCACAGCAGCACCAGCACACAGTGAGGTGGAACCTCGGACCGGGCAGAGCAATGTCGGGACGTGACAGTGGTTTGAGAAATTCTCTGAAATGGGAATAGTTTCTCTCCATTATGCTAGTTCTGGGACATGATAATTTTTGTTCTGTTCCCCAGGCTTTCCAATCACCAATTTAGGAAATTTAAAACAATATCAGAAAAAAACCCATTACATTTTTTGATTCATAGCTCCATTTAGTTCACCGGTCCAGATGAGCCCAGCCTGGAGACAACAAAGATCAGAGGTGGCCTCCTGAGACTCCCTGACCTCCTGATAATCTCTATTAGCATTTCAAATGTAAGGGCCCAATAGCTGTGGCTCGCTGACGTGACAGGAAAACAAAGGCCTGATCTCTTCTAATTCATGGTCCACAAAAGCTACCACCTTAAAAAAGGCTGATACCAATGCACCTGGGTAATAGAGAGGATAAGAGAGTCAAACTGCTTTTTTGGGTTTTGTTGTAAAGACCCCCTGCGTGCATGCGAGTAGGTAGGAAACCAAACCGACCTTCTCCTTTAGCACAGCATAACAATAGGGTAAAACGTGCCCTTAGGCAGCTACTCAGCACCTTACCAGCGAGGTGCCTCATACTCTGAAAGTCAGAAAGAACAGCAGAGTCCTAGGCAAGAGTACAAAAAAAGATGGTATTACTCAGAGCTTACCAATCCTGTCTCCTTGTGTCCTATACAGGTGCAAGCTGGCCACTGGGCATCATTGCAGTGTTAAAAATTCTTCTGTGGGCCCTGACCCCTATCTGTCTGAAATAAAGAAACTCCCCTCTTCCCACCACCCTGGAATACCTCAAAGTATCATATATTGACCAGATGAAGTCTGCCAGCAACTTGCCTCTGGTCCTTTAAGTTGTGGTTTCTTTTTGCTCCTTAGGGTGAGAGCCACGCTTGGCGGAGAATGAGAGATCTTATGAGGAAGACACGGTTGACAAACCAGAACAAGCTGGGGCTGTCCTCTGCTGCTCTGAAGAGGTCCTGCCCACAGTTGTATAGGTGAGAGAATGCTGTGGGAGATTTTCACTTAGGTTTGGGAGGAGGTGGTAGAAGGTTTACCTCTGGTTGTTGCTGCCTGGAGAAAACCACTCCTTACCTTATTTCCATTGCATATGCTAGTCCTGGGTAGCAGTCGCATTTGCTTCCTTAGTGCCCAGATGCTCAAGGATCCCAACTGGATGTTAGCTGTGTGAGAATCATGGAAACATTAGGATCCCTAAAATAAGGCGCTTCTCCCCAGCAGGGCAAGAGGATGATGACAACTAGCCAGAGCCATTCTATAGCTTAATTATTTTTCTGCTCTGTAAGCACTGCAGTGAGTATTAATGTTCTCTTTTGTCTGCTTTCCCAGAACCTTTTGTACAGTGGGACAGACCATATTGTACCTAATATGTGTTGGGATGGGACAGTCAGGATCAGCTGGATGGTTTTTGTCAGAGGAAGAAGATGAAATTTGCTGAATGGGTGGGACTTGTTTGTTGCTGTAGATAAATATTTGGGTCAAATATGAGGTCTTATTTCTATTATAAGTGATCCATGCTGCTCCTTTGGGCAAGTTTGTCTAGCAGGCTGGTTATAGCCCGGCCTCTGAGCTAAACTGTGTTATGCATGTCCATCTGACAGTTCTGCCAGCTACCCCTTGCACAGATATTCCTGTGCACTTGCTGAGTCCTCCCAGCTAGTCTGGTGAATTTGGAGTCTTTGTGTATGCAATCAGGTAACAGGAAGAGCCTGGTATCTTAGTCACCAAAGCAGGAGCATTACGTGGAGCTGTGCACCTCCCTGTCTGTTTTTTCAGCTGAGGTCTCAGTTACCTTCTGAGCGGAACAGCTCAAATGTGCTTAAGCCCTCCTCCGGTTTTAGAGGGGGTGATGGTGGGGAAACAGCAGTTGTTTAAGCACTCAGGAATGTCCTATTGTTCCCCTTAAGACAGCCTGTACCTACCTAACTAAATGCATAAGGGAACTGGGAGTCTTATAATTACAGCTGGAAAAAACCCTCTGTAACACATGGAGTGATTTTTCCAGCTGGGAAAAGGTTTGCTGGGGCCCAAGCACACGTAACAGGAGAGCTTCCTCCTATTGTTTGGGAAACTGAAAGAAACACAAAGCAGAGAAAGATCAAACAGTTCCATCTAGAATAGATGGTGAACCAGCTGGGGAAAATATACAAACTCCTGTGAACTTTTCCTCTAAACCTTAATAGAGCCAGCACTTTTATTTGGGTTTCAGAAAAGTTTGTCTCTAAATTTCTGATTTCCCCATCTCCACAGGACAGAGGACAGCACCAGCACTCCCTGCATCAGAATTGAAGGCTAGGACCAATTCCTAAATTAATGTATTTCCAATGAAGGGTCAGCCCAATAGCTCCTAGCAGAAATTCTAGTTCCCTAGAAATTAGTCTCCTAGAATGGACAACTGCTATTCATGGAAATGCTGTACAGTGAGATGCCAAATGGACAGGTTTTTGCCTGGCTGTATCCAGGCATCTTCAGAGCTCTTGTACACTGATTTTTGCAGGCTGTTTTCAGTAGCTGATGAATGGCCTTTTCTTCTACTAACTTTCTTCTGTGTATCTACATAAAACCTTGTCTCTACTCATGCCCCTTATCTCCCTCCATTTCCTTTTCTCCTTCATTCTAGCTCTTACTTCCCAGCCCTATCTGTATTTGGTATTGCTCTTTTTACCCCAAACCCAGCAGCAGCAGTGTATCAACCCTGTCCTTTTCACCAGTATGTGAAAAAGTTAGGCACCTTGTTCATGTGGCAGTTTGGATATGCAGTTGCCCTCAGGCTCCTATGAAGTAAAACGTTAAGCTTAGTGGATAAATGACAGACCAGCAAATGCTGCTGAACAGTAAGATAGACCCTTCCTGCAGCAGTACCAGAGTGGTAAAGCAATAAATTCTCACTCATCTGCAGCTCTTGGCAAAGCAAACCTTGAAGCCCTGATACTCTCAGCATTTAAAGCCACTGTCTTTCTTGTAATTTATGAAACATGTTTGTCCTGGCTCCTGGTCCTGTTTGTACATGCAGACCTATGGAGTTGGCTGGGTTTTGCTTACCACGGCTTTCTGGGGCACCAGGTCTTACACTGGAACAGGCTGGTGCCTGGTGCCCTGTATTAACATACAGCTCTGAAGGAGTCAGATCTATTGCTTTTGACACCCAGTCCCACTTGAGTCATTTAGGCAATTAGAGAAAGTCTCTTTATTTTTGTTTTTGTTACTAGGTCAAAGCAAATCCCCTTTCATGCTCCTACTCTATGTATGATGAATGATCTGCTTCGGGGTGGTTGTTTTGTTTTTTTTAACATCCACAAAAGAATTCTCATAGCAGAGAGAATTTGGTTCTTCTAGCAGGAGAGAGGGGAGGCCTGCCAAGGTAAACATACTGGCACAAGACTCAGTGGTTTGTCATACATTGTTCTAAATAGGCTCAGGTTTTAATTTCATTTTCTTTTTCCTGCTAATATATTTGTTCCTGCAAAGCAACATCTATTCTCTGCAAAGGACCGATGAAGGACTTCATTATGATGTGAACTTAAGCAGCACATGGCCCTCCACTTTCCAGGGCAGGATCTAATGTAGGAAGCTTTAGGCAAACCCCTCCTGATATTCAAGTGCAAGTATACCCACCTGGGTATCTATGGGAGCTGTAGATTTAATGCAGATGCATGGGCATGAGCTAACCTCAAATACAGTATTTTTCACGGTAAAGATGATAATTTCAGTTTGAAGCCACCAAAAGCTTGCTGCTGTGTGATGCCTACTTTGTGGTTAGTGTGAAGTTAGATAGCAAGGATAGTGCAGTTCTAACATTAAAAACCCCATCTTCAATACTGTGTAGTAAAGGTTGAAAAGGGCCCAACCACCTCAGGCTCAGATCTGAATGATGCTCTTCATGTGGAAGATTAATACTAAGGTGTAAACCACCAAAGAATTAAAGAACATCACGGCAGAAGATTGACCAGTCCACTGTAAAAGAACTAAGAGCAGAGCAGAACATAAAAATGTACAACATTCAGAGAAAAACCCAATATAGTAAAAAAACCCAATACAGTTTGCTAAGTAAAGAGTCTACACCACATTAATCCAGCTAGGCAGAAAATACTGGTTGCTCTGAACAAAGCCATATTTGTGTCCATCCATTACAATGTGTCTCCTTGCCAAGTGGTGCATCTTGTAGCTCTCTTTTTGGATGCTGCCACAAGTATTTGGACAGCATCTGTTAGGGAATTTCAGACTGGATAGGGGGAAGCTGCACTGGGTATAGCTTAGATACGTATGCACAGCATATTAATGTTAAGAACACAGCCATGCATTCTAGCCACTGTCAACTTCATTTGTGCTTTTCCATTTGTTAAGGCCAGATATTATGTCTTCAGAGCTGAGAAAAACTGAGAGGAACTCCATGATTGTTCTGGGACAAAATACAAAGAATGAAAACTTATGGCCTTTCTGATAGCCTGAGTCAAATGGAGCAAGGTGAAGTAAGTAAAGCAGTATGTGTTTCTTTGTAGGTTGGGGTTTTTCACCTCTTCTCGGTACAAAAATGAGGCAGTCCTGTTCCTTCATCCAGATACACTCCAGCTTGCAAAATCAGAACCAGGTCCAATTTTTGAAGTTCAAATTATATGGATTGATGCCTACTGAGGACCAGCCCATATATCTTCATTTTAATGTCCCTCAAACTTTGGTTTGTTGTATTTTTTTAACCCACAATTTAAAGGCAACTTTAGTCATACAGGCTACATCACACAGCCTTTTTACAAAACATAAAAGGCACTAAATTCATTTATCTGCAGTCAGTCAAAAGACTTCCAAATAATAAGCCAGTGAGATGTCTTGGGAAAGAGACAATCTGTCCATAATAAAGACTAAAACAAAACCACCCTCAGCTTCATCTTCCGCCTTCCCAACTCAGCCCACAGACTAAATACAGAGAAGCTCTCTCTAATCTCACATTCACTTCATATTTCTGTTTCAGAAAGTCAAGGCAAGAACATCAAAGGACACAAAGTCAAGATCCCAGGGTTACTCTGTGCAGTCCACATTCTACAATTGTCAACAGAGCAACTCTGAATTGAGTGTTGGAAGGGAAAGAGGGAAGGGGGATGTTGAGAAGGGTCTAGTGAGCAGTTACAGGCTCAGCTATGTATGGCTTAGCTCCCAAAATCTGAAATGTACTTTAAAAAGTCAAGCCACAGATGAGAATTGCTGTTAGCATCTTGGCAACAAAACCAACAGTGACTTTCAAGATTTGGAAGTTCTTCCTCTTTGCATTGGGAACAGAACTACCTGAAACACTGAAGCTTATAAACTCTCATTATTTTTTGGGGACTTGTCCAGCTGAAATAAACATTAGCTTTATGGGACATAGCATCATCTAGAGGAGTGCTAGAGGCTCATTGTCCATGGCAGAGGTGGCTGTTGAAAGGACAGCCTTGAAAGTTCCTCCCTCTGGGGAACCTGAGTTGCAGTTGTTGCAGTCTGTCCCCAGCAGTTGCTCCCTTCAGAGCAGCCTATGGTCAGCTCTGCCATTTCACTGGAATCCAACAGGAAAACAAAGTATATCAAGCTAAGGTCATTCCTGAGTTCCCTATCAGCTTCCTGTGGGCCTGCTCCTTCTGCAGAGGCCTCTGTACTCTGGTGCTACCCTGCACAGAAGTTGGCATTGTACATGCTCATTGTAAAGACCAGAGTAAGCAGCATGGCAGGAATCAGCCTTTTGAGAGACTGGAGGGGGCATCCAGGGCAGCCTCTGCCCTACACCCAGCCATTGTGTAATCAATCTTTTTTAATAGGGGACAGGACACCAGGATCGAATTCCTACTTTTAAGTTCCATTGAAGTGCTCTGTGCAGGTGGGGGCCTGAGGCTGTAGGTGGGGCAGTCACGCTGCTGTGTGGCACGCCTGCGCTCTCTCTCTACTGGGAAAAACCGGGGGGAGCAAGGCTACAAGGGAAAGTAATTCAAATACATCCTTCATTAACAGGTGCTCTTGGAATACACTAACAACTGTGTAACACTATGACTGTGTGTGGAGGCTGCCTTATTGCCACATGCCTGCTGCTTCCTGACTCAAGGAACCGGCAATGCATGCTTCTGAATGTCCCATGCTTGCAGAGGTCTCTGCACAGTAGCTCTTATTGGTACTAGCAAAATAATACATATAGATTTAAGTAAACTAATACTGCCTTTTGAAAAAGGATTGTTCTACCCCATAAATTATAATAAAATTACAAGTCAAACAATTGCTGTTTAAATATCCCTCCCCAACCCCAGCTTGCCTGAGAACCAAGATTTGACAAGCTGGCAGGAATGATCAGCTTCAGCAGGCTTAGTCTTTCTGTAACAGATGCTTAGCCCTTGCTCATCCACATCAGCTGGAGCCATTGGAGTCCTCCCAACCAGAGCAGGATCTCTTCTGGGATTCAGGGCATCTCAGCCATGCCATTCCATGGCCAGTAGAGTTTGCAAGGATGAGCGAGGGAAGAGTGAGTTCAAGTACTCAGAAGGATGACTACTGTTGTTACTTAGCATCTCAAATTAAAAAAAAAAAACCCAAAACCCAAAGTCAGATCCCCCTAAAAAAAAAAAAAAAAAAAAAGGCTGTGCTGACTCAAGGTTAGCACCCTAAGGTAGGTGCTGTGTTTAATGCAGCTGCTGCTGCAGGACTTGGTTATTCACTGTATATCTTGCTAGCTTCATCCAAAGCTAGAAAGATTTATGACTTGATTATTCTGTGAATATTCTATATATTGCCATAAATACAGGGGACAAAAATCCAGCATTAACTTACATCCTCCATTATCCCTTCAGCTTCTTTACAGAGACTGTACAGAATGTGAATCAGTGCAAACTGAATTTAAAGTGTTTTAAGACATAGCATCATGAACTGGTATTTTCTACAACCCTCTCTATTCATGGTATATGCTTGTTGGGTGTTTTGTGTCTGTTGTTTTTTTTTAAATAAGATAAACTAGCACTCTTCTTTATTACAGCATGATATTAAATATGTTCATGTATTTTCAGAAATAAATGTATTTATAATGTGTAACATACTGTATAGTTCTCCATTCCAGGATCCATTATAATCCAAGTATAAGAAATTTAATAAAGGTATTACTATTATGATAATTGTTTTCAGGTATTTTATTAACGAACACCTGGCTTGTAGTATAGCAACTGCCACACCTTTAGGGTGTCAGGTGAGCATAGCTACTCAAGAAAGGAATTGTTACCTCCAAGCTTTTTAAAGAACTTCTTTAGCTTTGGCAAAGAAGCAAGTTTGCTCTTTGGAAGCAGCTGCTGTTCTCAAAGATCTAGAGGGTGAGGAAAGCCTTTCGAAAGTTCAGGTATGGCAAAACATATACATTAATTTTAAGCAGCCTTGTATTAGATGCTGTTGCTGGGCTTTGCTTCCACAGACAGGCAGCACACACAACACTTTGAAGAAGAATCAATGAAGGCACTGCAACAAACTGTGCTGATTGATGCTCAGCACTGGGGTTTCTTTTTGAAATACTGGATTCAGTAGCAGCACTACACAAAAGCCTCAAATGCCAGATCTTAGCTGGCCTCTGGGCTGCTCTTCCTCAGCCTTGATTCCCAGCCAGCAGCACCCTCCTTGGACAGAGAAGCTTCCTTTCCCCTGCAGGTGTCTAAGCCACAGCACCCCAACAGCTTTAACTGAACCGTATCACCAGTGATACAAAGTGAAGCTAAAGAGGGTGCTGACATAAGAAGTCACACAGGTATTCAAAAGAAGTAATGGTGAAAAGTCAGTGAGACTCAACTAAAGAGAGGCCTAGAAAAAAAGTACGCCAGAAGTGCATCTGTGAAGGTAGAACAGGAGCCATGAGAGCCACTAACACCCCAGTGGCATTGGAGAACACGCAGTGAACACAGAGCTGACTCAAGAGAGGAGGAAACCTCTGGGCTGCCTTTCACCCTGTACCAGTGTTTCATAAGAACAACTCACATCTCAGTGCTGCTCACAGCCTTCCTGCCAGCTGAGGACCAAGTAGCAAGCCTTCAACACAGGAGACTCTCCCCAGAGTGGATAAGGGAATTAAGTTTATTTCTTTGCTCACCCACCTCCACTTGTACCCACACTAAGCATCTTACCAGCCTCCTACACACAGCTCTGTACCAAAAAGGACAGTCCCTGCAAGGGAATCTATGCAATTCCCGTATGATACATGCCCAGAGCTCCCTGCCAGTTTGGGATGGTTCAGTAACCCAACAAAGGGCAGCAAGGATTTGACTCTCACAGCCTCTTCTGCATCTACCCAGTCATCTAAGCTCTCTAAGCAAATATTTCTGTCTCCTTTACTGAGACATAGGAAGGCTCCAGTAGCAGACAGGAGGTGCTTAGGTCTTAGCTTACACACACGCAATTAAGACCAGTGCCAGAGCACCCTGCCCGGTGCACTGAGAAGGTGTGGTTTATATTACTCCTGTAATTGCCCAGTTAATTAACATTACAGAGTTCAACTAAAGTCTTGTCATGACACACATTATGAGTTTACACTCAGCTTTTCCAGACAGAGCTCCACCTGTACCAAGGTCATTTAGTTGCCAAAAGAAGAGGCTGTTTGACCTATCTTCAGATGATGTTTTTTTCCAGCCTATGATCTCCTTCTCCCTCCCACCATACAACTTGGAAGAGTCTTTTCTCCTGGTTACATTTTGTAAGCATGCAAGACAAAGATCACTGGTTATCCTGACAGTAGAAGGGAAAAGCATTTCTACTAGAAAAATAAAAATATAAGATTACTCCCGAAGTTTCTTGGAATGGGAAAGGAATTAAAATGCAGATTCCCCCCACTCTTTAACACCATCCAATCACACAGTATCAGCAGAAGCTAATTAAAAAGAACAACATCTGCTGCCTCAAGCAAGCTACTAATCAGTTCTTTGCTTCCCTGTATAAGTGCTACTCCTCCCTTTTAAAGGCCCCAAAGCAATACAATTAAGACTTCTCTCCTGCCTTTAACAGGAAGAATTTCTAATCAAGCCTTAGAGGAAAAGAGGGAAAAGCATTTTTCCTTCCCCTCAAGAACTACCCCATCAGTTATAAGCAGATCTCAGTGTAAGTGCAAGCACCAGAGCTCCCCCAGGAGCAGGAAGGAGGGGGTGGAGCCCCATTTCCCCTCCACTGCAGGCAGAGTTTTGCTGTACTGCTTTCACCCAGGACCTCAGAAAGTGAAGAGGAATGCTGTCCAGCTGCTGGGACTGACAACACTACACTGAACTGCTCCTGATGCTCAAAATGGCAAGTTTTATTTCTAATCTAAAAGAAATAAGTTAAAAAATTAAGAAAAGCACTATTATGCCAACAGTGATGTCAAATTAGCTTTAATCCAACACCTTTGAAGACTCCTAAATGCCTGCTGTCACATGAAGGCTTAAGATTAAGCTCTAAATTTGATTTTTTTTCCCCAGAAGTTCAAACCACCTAGGCCCTTTTATATTTTTTTTTCCAGCTGGAATAATATTTCCATGTTCTCATTCACCAGAAAAATGCCACCTACCTTTTTCTGTTTCTAGGGCAAGAGTGGCAAGTTCATGCACAGCATCATTAGGAAGGCCCATTTTTGCAGTACTTTGGCATCTTTTCTTTCCAGTCCTGTCACATGAGCACAGCCCTAACTTACCTAGTGACTTAGAAACAAATGGGCAATTCCCAGTTCCTTGGTGCAGTCAAAATACCTGCTCTGCATCCCCAGAAGCAGCTGCAGGATCTGCTTTTGATGAGTTTTGCTGCACTTCTGCTCAGTGTTTGAATGGAGCCAGACTTTTGAAAGTCTCTATATTCATTAACAGAAATGCCAGCACCACCCAGCATCAATCCTGCCTCAGTCTGCAGCCCAGGCCTTGACAAGGTCTCCAGCTTGTCCAAGGCAGACAGATAACACCAAACCCAGAGCAGAAGAATTCCAGGGTGTGATGAATTCAGAGAATTTGGAAAGCTTTCAAAGCCATTGGGGTAATTTTTGCCTTGCAAATAAAGTCTTACAGCTAGGGTTTCCAGGAGAAGGGGTACCACCAACCAAATGGGTTTGACTGTTGCTTTATTGCAATCTGTTGATTTCTTGTGTTGCTGACATCTTCCTTTTCCACAACACAGAAACCACAAGCACCACACAGAGAGCTGTCCCAGTTGCCACAGCTGCAAATCCCAGAGCTCAGGGGGCTGCAGCACCCACAGCTGCTCCTGCGGGAAGAGACACCCCAATTAATGCTCCCAGTGAGGCCTAGGGATGCCTTAGGGGCTCAGCCTTAATGTAGGAAAGCCTTAAACCAGGCCCCTTCCCCTGCTCTGCTACCACACTTACCAAGGCTGTCCTTGGGTGTGCCCTGTCTCAGCTCATCCTGGAGGAAAATCACAGGGCCTTTGCTGGAGACATGGGAAGTACCTTCCTGAAAAGGATGCTCAGCACTCCTTTTAACCCCTACAGAGCAATGTGAAGGTTGTAGGTAAGAAGTGGTATAGCCCTGAAGGTCAGCCGACTTTGTCTAGGTCAGCTTCTCAACACACGGGAAGCTCAGAAGGACACAATTTCTCCTTGAGGCAAATAGAGCTAAGAGCCCATGAAGACCTCTGTCTTTTTAGCATAAGAAGAGCCCTTAGTCAGTGGAAAGGAGCAGGAAATGTTTTGTCAAGCTGTCTATGCCTCAAGGTAATTACTCCATAGGCTAGATGTCTCCTACTCTCCAGCTTGGAGACAAGGCCCTTGTTGCCCCTTGGCATAGGGAAGCAGAAGGCCAGGACACTTACTGACTTTGGAAGGACAAGTGGGGACACAGGATTCCTTTGCAGACCGGTGGCACACAGAAGCACTGCAGTGCAGGTACACCTGGAGAAAAATGGAACACAGCCTGAAACCCCTCAGGCAGTGTCTGGAGACTGGTGATATCCTAGTGCTGTGGGCTGACCCCAGCCAACAGCTAAGCA
>WEIU01004699.1:6964-22715 GCA_013389925.1 Aegithalos caudatus
CTTTCTTGTTGTGAGGAGCCCGAAACTGAACACAGGATTCCAAGTGCAGCCTCACCAGTTCCAAGTACAGGGGGACTGTCACTGCCCTGGTCCTCCTGAACACACTATTGCTGAGACAAGCCAGGATGCCATTGGCCTTCTTGGCCACCTGGACACATGCTGGCTTATGTTCAGTTGCTGTTGACCATCACCCCCAGGTCCTTTTCACAGAATGGGTAAGGTTAGAAGGGACCACAATGAGGACTTCTAGTCCAACCTCCCTGCTCAAGCAGGGTCATCCCAGAGCACATTACACAGGATTGTATTTGGGTGGTTCTTGAATATCTCCAGTGAGGGAGACTCCACAGCCTCTCTGGGCAATCTGTTCCTGTGCATGGTCACCCACACAGTAAAGAAATTCTTCCTCATGTTCAGATGGAACTTTCTGTGCATCAGTTTCTGCCCATTGCATCTTGTCCTACTGCTTGGCACCACTGAGAAGAGCCTGACTCCAGCCTCTAGGCACCCACCCTTTAGATATTTATACACATCAATGAGGTCCCCTCTCAGTCATCTCTTTTTGAGGCTGAGCAGGCCAAACTCTCTCAGCCTTTCATTGTAAAAGAGATTATCCAGACCCTTGATCAACTTAGTAGCTCTCCACTGGACCTGCTCCAGGATCTCCATGTCCCTCCTGTACTTAGGAGCCCAGAACTGGACACAGCACTCCAGATGTGGCCTCATTAGGGCTGATGACAGCAAGCTCAGTGCTATGGTTGGTACACCTGAAGAACTGGATGTCATCCAGAGGGACCTGGACAAGCTCGAGAAGTGGGCACATGGGAATCTCATGAGGTTTAAGACCAAGTGCAAGGTGCTGCACCTGGGTTGAAGCAACCTCCAGTATCAATCCAGGCTGGGGGATGAACTGATTAAGAGCAGTCCTGATGAGGACTTGGGGGGTGCTGGTGGATGAGAGGTCAGACACGAACTAACAATGTGTGCTGGCAACCCAGAAAGCCAACCATGTCCTGGGCTGCATTAGAAGCATGACCAGCAGGTTGAGGGAGGTGATTCTGCCCCTCTGCTCTGGTGAGACCCCACCTTGAGTACTGCATCCAACTCTGGGGTCCCCAAGACAGGAAGGACATGGACCTGTTGGAGCAAGTGCAGAGGAGGCCACCAAGTTGATTAGAAGAATGGGGCACCTCTCCTGTGAGGAAAGGCTGAGAGAATTTGGTTTGTTCAGCTTGGAGAGAAGTCTCCCCCAGAGACCTAATTGTAGCCTTCCAGTACCTGAAGGGCACGTACAAGAAAGATGGAGAGGGACTTTTTATAAAAGCATGGAGTGACAGGACAAGGGGAAATGGCTTCAAACTGAGAGAAGGTTTAGATTAGATATTAAGAAGAAATTCTTGACTGTGAGGGTGGTGAGGCACTGGAACAGGTTACCCAGAGGACTTGTGGATGCTCCATCTCTGAAAGCCTTCAAGGCCAGGCTGGATGGAGCTCTGTCAACCTGGTCTAGTAAAAGGTGTCTGTATCCATGGCAGGGGGGTTGGAACTAGATGACCTTTAAGGTCCCTTTCAACCCACACCATTTTATGATTCTATGAGAGGCAGAATCACCTCCCTTGACCTGATGGAAATGTTCTTCTCAATGCACCTCAGGATACCACTGACCTTCTTGGCCACAAGGGTACTGATGGCTCATGGACAGTTTGTTGTCCACCAGGACCCCCAGGTCCTTCTCCACAGAGCTGCTTTCCAGCAGGTCAGCCACAGCCTGTGCTGATGCCCGGGGTTATTCCTCCCCAGGTGCAGGACCCTGCATTTGCCCTTGTTGAATTTTAGATGGTTCCTGTCTGCTCATCTCTCCAACCTGTCAAGGTCCTTCTGAAGGGCTGCACAGCACTGTAGGGTATCGGCCACTCCTCCCAGCTTTGTGGCATCAGTGAACTTGATGAGGAGGCAAACAATACTTGGTCCAGTATTGAACCTTGGGGGACACCACCAATGACAGGCCTCCAACTGGACCCTGTGCCACTGATCATGACCCTCTGGAATCTACTGTTCAGCCAGTTCTCAGCCTACTTCACTGTCCACTCATTCAGTTCACACTTCTTGAGTTTGCCTATAAGGATATTGTGAGAGACAGTGTTGAAAGCCTTGCTGAAGTCCAAGTGGACAATATCCATTGCACTCTCCTCATCTATCCAGGTAGTTGTTTTATCTTAGAAGTTAATCAGGCTGGTCAAACATGATTTCCCTTTAGTGAATCCATGCTGACTGCTTCTTATCACTTTCTTGTTCTCCATGTGGATAGAGATGGCCTACAGAATGAGGCACTCCATCACCTTTCCAGGGACTGAGGTAAGGCTGACTGACCAGTAATTCCCTGGGTCTTCCTTCTTGCCCTTTTTGAAGACCAAGGTGACATTTGCTTTCTTCCAGTCCTCAGGCACCTCTCCTTGTCGCGGTCTGGTCCGGTGGTGAAGGTGCCACGACCTTCCTCTCTAGAAGCGTCTTTAAAAAGACACCTATATTGACAGAGGCACAGGCACTCTCAAGCGCAGAGTAATCAGCTTTTTTGTGCACTCTCAGGCGCAGAGTGATTAGCTTTTCATGAGGCTGCCTGAACAGCAGAGCTGTGTTTGCCACCCCAGGCGATGCAGGAGTAAAAGCAGCAAGACAGGGTCTTTCTGATCTCCAGGAGAGCTTCTTTATTCCACAAAGTCCAAAGGGGAAAGAGCTCACTGGCCCCAGGGGAGAGGGACTATATAGGGTAGCCAGGGTGGGGTTTCACAACTTGGCCAGTGGGGAAAGGAATTGGGAAAGGCACCAATCAGGTAAAGGATCCAAAATTGACCAACCAGGAAAGGGGAAAACAAAAAACAAGGGAAATAACCAATAGGGCACAAAACATTAACACAGAACTGCAAAGGCTCATGGGTTGAAGCACTTTTTCTCACCCTGAGCTACAAGGAAATCTCTCAAAGGGACTTCCCAAAGGGGAGTTGCTGCAAACTGTGGCAGTCAAAGGGCTGCACACACTCCAAGGGAGTGAATCGTCCTCTGTGGATGGTCCAAGGACCACCACATCTGATCTCCACAACCTTTCAAAGATGATCATGAGTGGCCTCCCTATGATGTCCGCCAGTGCTTTCAGCACTTCTGGATGCATCCCCTCAGGACCCACAGACTTTTGGATGTCCAATTTGCTTAGGTGTTCTCTGACCCAATCCTCCTTGACCAAGGGAATGTCTTCCTCCCGCCATTCTTTTATCCTGGTCTCCTGGGTCAGAATTCCCTGAGGGCTGGTCTTATTGGTGAAGACATGCAAAAAAGGCATTCAGTACCTCTGCCTTCTCTGTGTCCTCTGTTACCAGGGCCCCCCATTCATTTAGGAGCAGGCCCACATTATCCTTTTTCTTCCTTCTCTTATTGATGTATTTGAAAAAGCCCTTTTTTGTTATTCTAGACATCTTTGGCCAGACTTAATTCCAGATGGGCTTTGGCCTTCCTCATCTCATTTCTACTTACTCTGACAACCTCTCTCTATTCACTCCAAGTGGCCTGACCCTGCTTCTACCTCCTGTGTGTTTCCTGCTTTTGCATGAGTAATGACAGGAGTTCTTCATTCATCCAGGCAGGTCTTTTGCCCCCTATGCCCGATTTCTTGCTCATCATCAGGATGCATTGTTCTTGAGCCTGGAGGAAGGGATCCTTGAATATCAACCAAATCTCTTGGACCCCTCTTCCCTGCAGGGTATGTTTCCATGGGATTCTTCCAAGAAGATCTACAAAGAGGCTAAAGTTAGGTCTCCTGAGGTCAAAGGTGGTAATCTTACATGCTGCCCTGCTTCCTCCTTCCCCAGTACTGAACTCCACAATCTCATGGTCACTAGAGCAACGGCTGCCCCCAACCTTCACATCTCCAACAAGACCTTCCCTGTTTATTAGCATAACATTTCCCCTAGGCAGCTTTCCAGCCACTCTTTCCCAAGCCTAACCCCCTGCTGCATGGGGTTAATTATAGCACTGATAAATTGTTCTTTATGATCTTTGATGTTTTATAGATTTCTTTTAGATTCATGTTTGACCAGTGAATTTTTCTTTTTCCTTTACACCTGTCTATGCATTTATAAATTAGCTTTGCATAATGCAAACAGTTTTCCAGTAAGTTTTTATAAACTTATGTGAAAGAAATGAAGTTGTTAGTTTTATTGAGTTTGTATGGCCAGGTTTTGGTAGCAGGGGGACTACGGGGTGGCATCTGAGAGAAGCTGTTAGAAGCTTTCTCCATGTCTGGCAGAGACAATCCCTGGCAGCTCCAAGACAGATGGGCTGCTAGCCAAGGCTGGGCAAATTAAAAGTGGTGGTAATGCATCTGTGATAACAGATTTAAGAAGAAAAAAAAAAAAAAAAAAGTGATTGCGCAGTTGCAATTGCAGCCAGAAAAGAGCAAGGTGAGAACATGTGAGAGGAACAACTCTGCAGACACCTAGGTCAGTGGAGAAGGAGGGGGAAGAGATGATCTGGGCACTAGAGCTGAGATTCCTCTGCAACCCATGGTGAAGACCATGGTGAAGGAGGCTGTGTCCATGCAGCCTGTGGAGTTCCATGGGGATGCTGAGATCCACCTGCAGCCCATGGAGGAGATCCATGCTAGAGGAGGGGGGTGCCTAGGAGGAGGCTGTGAACCCGCGGGAAGCCTGTGTTGGAGCAGGCTCCTAGTAGGACTTGTGAGCCTATGGGGGACCCATGCTTAAGCAGCCTGACCCTGAAGGACTCAACCCTGTGGAAGAGTGACCCATGTCGCAGCAAACTGGGGAGGACTGTTGCCCATGGGATGGACTTGCATTGCAGCAGTTCACAGATAACTGTTGCCAGTGGGGTGGACTTATGTTGGAGAAGTTCATGGAGAATTGTCTCCCATGGGAGGGAGCCCACGGTGGAGCAGAAGAAGGACTCTCCTTGAGCAGCTACAGAAACAACATACGATTAACTGACCATAACCCCCATTCCCTGCCTCCCTGTGCCACTGGGGGAAGGAGGTAGAACTAGGAAGGAGGGAGGGGTGGGAGGAAGGTGTTTTTAATGTCTTATTTTTCTTCTTGTTATTCTGCTCTGATTTTGTTAGTAATAAATTCAATTAATATCTCTAATTTGAGCCTGTTTTGCCCATAATGGTATTTGATGAGTGATCTCTTCCAGTCTTTATCTCAACCCATGAATCCTTTGTTATATTTTCTTTCCCCNTTCCCAGTAGCGTTTTTCCCATTTCTATTATTTCTACCAAACTGTTTGGATTTGTGCACAAGTTCCCAGCGAAGCAAGCCATGATGGGGAAAGCACCTGCAGCTGCTCTCCCCAGGGAGGTACCTTAAAACACCCAGGCTGTCTGAAAAGCAGCCAGGCTGGCCAGAGGAGGACAAGGATAAGCCAGCAGATGGGTGTCCTCTGCCTTCTGGCCTGGCATGAGTTATGAGAGGTGTGAGGGCACTGCCTCTGCCAGGACACAAGCTCCCTCACGCCCTGCACGGCGAGGAACGTGGCTCGAAGCTGCATCTGCTGCAGGAGGTTTTCTGATCTGCCTCAGTTTAAAACTTCAGCTCCAATTAGTGTGACAGTTGTATGGCTGTACCATACCTTCCCTCCCTGCTCTCTGAGCTGTGATTTTAAGCCCTTCTGCAGCTGAGAGGAGAAAGCACTGAGGAGAGGCAGGGGTGCAGCATGGTTGGTGCCCACCCAACCTGGCTGCCCTGTGCTGCAGAAACCCTGTGAGGCTTTGCCCCTGCAGCTCTTCTACTTTCATCAAAGACAACATCTTCACCCCCAAGACTGCTGCAGGCAGTGTGCCTGCCTTGGAGCTGTTTTGGCTGGGGAGAATTTTAAGCACCTTTTGTTTGGACAGTGTGTGAGAGCCTGAGCCTGAAACTTTGCGTACAAACTGCTGCTCTGCAAACTACGACATCCAAGCAGCCATTTGTGCCTGGAGGCACAGAGAGGTGCCCCAAAAGGAGTTTCTGACAAAAGCAGGTTGGTGCCAGATCAGGTACCAGCTTCCAGGCCCAGGTGCAGTGCAGCATCAAGGCTGTGGTGTCAGACAGGTCACCCACCCTGCACAGCTCCAGCCACCCTGACCAGGGCTCCCTGGGCCCACAGCCCCAAGAGCTGGGGCAAGCACCCACCTGCAGCAGGGCAGGCCCAGTGACAGAGTCCTACAGGCTCTGATGGCATCACTCAGCCCCAGACCTGCCAATCCTGATGACATAGGAGCTAGCAGAGATGTTCAAGACAAAACTGACCTGTGAGAACACAACAGAGGTACTAAAGCCTCACGTTCCCACAAGAGCATCAAGCAGTACCGTGCAATCTCAGCAGAAGGGTGGAGGAGTGCATTGGGTGGGCATGGCCAAGCTTTGGTAGCAGAGGGGCTACAGGGGTGAGAAGCTGCCAGAAGCTTCCTCCACGTCTGGCAGAGCCAATCCCTGGCAGCTCCAAAGGCAGATGGATCACTGGCCAAGGCTGGGCCAATTAGAAATGGTGGGAACACCTCTGTGAAAACAGATTTAAGAAGAAGAAAAAAAGTGACTGCACAGTTGTAATTGTGGCCAGAAAAGAGCAAGGTGAGAACATGTGAGAGGAACAACTCTGCAGACACCTAGGTCAGTGGAGAAGGAGGGGGAAGAGATGATCTGGGCACTAGAGCTGAGATTCCTCTGCAACCCATGGTGAAGACCATGGTGAAGGAGGCTGTGTCCATGCAGCCTGTGGAGTTCCATGGGGATGCTGAGATCCACCTGCAGCCCATGGAGGAGATCCATGCTAGAGGAGGGGGGTGCCTAGGAGGAGGCTGTGAACCCGCGGGAAGCCTGTGTTGGAGCAGGCTCCTAGTAGGACTTGTGAGCCTATGGGGGACCCATGCTTAAGCAGCCTGACCCTGAAGGACTCAACCCTGTGGAAGAGTGACCCATGTCGCAGCAAACTGGGGAGGACTGTTGCCCATGGGATGGACTNAAGCTTGGAAAGAAGCAGGGGCAAGGGTGTTTTATTTCTCCTTATCTTACTATGATTTAATTGGTAATACCTTCAGTTAATTGCATCTGTTTTGCCTATGATGGCAAATGGTGAGTAATTTCCCCTTGTCTTTATCTGGACCCATGAGCTTTTCATTCTATCTCTTCTTCCCTGTCTTGTTGAGGAGAGGAGTGATAGAGCAGCTTTGGTGGGCACCTGACATCCCGCCAGTCAAACCACCACATTAATCCTTTGAGAAACTATTAATATTAAATGACTTGTTGTCATAGAAGTGTAAAAGCTTTAGCAAAACTAGTAGTGTAATCTTGTTGGCAGCCTGTATGTGTATGCGTTAGTCTCTCCGAAGAGATACTCCTGTGGTGGGCTGACTCTGGCCAGATGCCAGGTGCCCACCAAAGCTGCTGTATCACTCCCCTCCATAGCTGGAAAAGGGAGGGAAAATATAACAAAAGGCTCATGGGTTGAGATAAGGGTAGGGAGAGATGACTCACTGATTACCATCATGGGCAAAACAGATTCGAGGTGGGGATATTAATTGAATTTACTACCACTCATATTAGGATAATGAGAAACAAAACAAATCCTACAAACCCCTTCCCCCCTACCCTCCCTCATTCCCAGTCTCAACTTTATTTTCAATTCTCTACCTCCTTCCCCCAGTGACACAGGGAGACAGGAATTTGGAGTTACGGTTAGTTCATCACATGTTTCTGCTTCTGCTTCCTTCTCATGGACAGGACTCCTTCCCCTTCTCCAGTGTGGGGTCCTTCATATGGGAGGCAGTCCTCCTCAAACTTCTCCAACTTAAGTCCTTCCCACAGGCTATAGTCCTTCACAAACTTCTCCAATGTGGGTCCCTTTCCACAGGGTGCAGTCCTTTAGGAACAGGCTGCTCCAGCATGCATCCCCCACAGGGTCACATGTCCTGTCAGCAAACCTGCTGCAGCATGGGCTTCTCTCCACAGGGCCACAGGTCCTGCCAGGAGCCAACTCCAACGTGGGCTTCAGACAGGGTCACAGCCTCCTTTGGGTATCCACTGGCTCCATAGTGGGTCTTCTCCATGGACTGTGGGTGGACCTCTGCTCCCCTTGGGCCTCCATGGGCTGCAGGGGCACAGATGTCTCACCATGGTCTTCACCATGGGCTGCAAGGGAATTTCAGCTCTGGCACCTAGAGCACCTCCTCCCTCTCCTTCTCCCCTGACCTAGGTGTCTGCAGTTGTTCCTCTCACATATTCTCACTCTGCTCGTCTCTGGCCCCAAGTACTTCCACACAATAATTTTCCCCCTTTTTAAATATGTTATTACAGAGGCATTACCACCATCATTGATGGGTTCAGCCATTGCTGGTGATAAGTCCATCTTGGAGCTGGCTGGCATTGGCTCCATTGGACATAGGGGAAGCTTCTTGCAGCTTCTCACAGAAGCAACCTCTGTAGCCCTCCCTCTACCTGCAACCTGGCCATGCAAACCCAATACAACTACCAATCTGCTAGTGACATGAGAAATACCATCACCAATTCAGGCAATTTACTTCATGGTTTAATGATTTTTCTAAGTTGACCTAAAATTACTTATTTTGAATTCATGTTCTCTAATTTCCATTTACTTAAACAAATGCAAAGCATTACTATGGCTTTATGTGTGAGGAGTAAATAATTGGAGCAAATAATTTGTTTCCTATGTTCAAATTCTTTGATGTGGTGCTACAGCTTAAATTTTCTTTTTATCACTTCTGTGACAACCCTTTTCATCCATCATTTGCATATTCTGTTGTTGTTTTGAAATGCATCAAAAATTAGCCAAGCACTGGCATCTGGTGGGCAAGACCTTTAAACAGAGTTTGAAGAATATTAGGCAAATAACTTTTCCATAATAAGCAATACCCCTTTCTGAATGTTAGAAGGAAATGTTTCAGCAGGAATACATTTATAATTGACTTACTATAAGTAGTTTTTAGTTCACTGTAGTCAGCATGAACAACTTAGAGGTACAGTCAACTTCTGATTACCAGGGCACAGTTTTGTCAGAAGTGTGAATCAGCTGTGTTACAGGTGCAGAGACATGAGCTGGCTTCATTTCAGCTTATTAACCCCAATGCAGTACTTTCTGAAAGCGCCTATCATCAGATATGATCCAGAAGGAGTTTTAGCTCATTTGTGGGAAACCATGCAAAGTTTAATAAGGTCTGAGCACCAGAGCTAGCTATGCATGGCATCAGCAGCATGTTCTGAAATGGGATAAAAACTGATAGTTGCAGGGAGAACTGACAGCAAGTGTAGCAGCGTGGGGATGGATGGTGGTTGCTGCTACCTCTCCCCAAAAAGCTTCTGGAGAAGCTGCTTGGATGGGCACACAGGCAAGGCACTCAAGTCCACACACACACACACACACACACACACACACACACACACACCATGGCTAGCTCAGTGAAGAAAGGCAGGAAAGGTCTCCTGTATAAGGTTAGTGAGGTTTATTTTTCAGACACACACCGAAGGTTCCAGGGACAGAAAGACCCAGGTCAAAGGAATGTCCAGGGTTAAGTACAGGGGTCAGGAGCCAATGGTTTGAACACAAGAGTGGTACAAGGGCAGGGCAAAGGCCAATGACCTATAGGAGACATAAGGGCAGACCATCAGCGATACCACAACCAATAGGGAAACGGGGAAAGGAGAAACCTTGAGAACCAGGGACATGTATGAACAATAGAGGTGGGCAAGGCCTACAGGCCAATGGGAAAAGCAAAATTGAGGTAGATTAACATAATGCTGCAGAGCACCCTGGAGGAAGCCTTTTTGCTAACCCTAAGCTATGAGTCATTCTCGGAGCCAATGATAGATTCTTCCAGGACAAAGCCCTAGAAGTTTACCTTAGAGACTCAAGGGCCTCCACAAGGAAGAACATTTGAGTGATTCTACAGTGAACCAACACAGCCCACAGTAGGCTTAGTAGCTCAAGCTTTACAAGGTTTAGAAGGGCTCTGCGCATGGCCTCTTATATGTCCATTGACTCAGATATTCATCATTCCAGGTTTAGGGACAGGAGATCTTGTGTGCCTGAATATAGCCTTCTGTGTATCATTTGGATTGGTTCTGCTTTTTTTGGGGGGGTCTAGGAGTGTTAGAACAATGCATCCAAGTAACTGTAGGAGCTAACTCAGGACAAGCAAATAGGATCAACCTCCTTTAACCAACTTAGATGCATCAGGATTTTGTTTAGAGTGGCTGGGGTACCTGTCCTGTACTTTGCAGTGTGTTTTGTACCTGTACAATAGAGCATATCCATTTGTCTGTTGCACCAATTTATCTCAGATTAGGAAGCATTGACTGTATATGTTATCTGTTGTGCAATTGTTCAGCTGTGTTTCTTTATTGTGAAGATTCTGGCAAAAAAAGCAGTAGGCATTTCTTTGTTGAGTAGAATTTTAATGACTCAACTCAAAAGTATTTTCTAATACATGCCAACAAAAAAATGAAATAGAAAGTATATAATTGTTTTGCTTTATGACAAGTAAATTAACTATATCAGAAGAGAAAAAGGCACTAAACTTGCAGTTGAGACATTTATGGTGTTTTGGAAAAAAAATTAACATTTCAGTTAATGTGTATTTTTTTACAAATAAATTTAGAAATTATTGAAATTTGTTCATTTCAGGAAAAAAGTATATTAGAAATTCTGTTGTTTATTTCCCTAGGATGTTGATGCTACAAACCCAAATTATGAAATTATGTGTATGATAAGAGATTTCAGGGCAAGTTTGGATTATAGACCACTAACAACTGCAGATCCTGTAAGTATCCAAGTGATGTAGAAAATTTTTATCTTCTGAATTTTGCTCTTTGTCTCCAATTTTTTTGATGCATGTACCTGGCCTTGAACACTTTCACAGTGGGAGCATCCACAAGTTCTCTGGGCAATCTGTGTCTCACCACCCTCACAGTAAAGCATTTCTTCCTAACATCTAATATAAATCTCTCCTATTTTAGTTTAAAACCATTCCCCCTCATCTCTATACTCCCTGCTAAAGAGTCCCTCCCCATCTTTCCTGTGGGCCCCCTTTAGGTACTGGAAGGCTGCTATAAGGTTTCCCCAGAGCCATCTCTTCTCCAGGCTGAACACCCTCAGCTCTCCCAGCCTGCCTCCGTAGCAGAGGTGCTCCAGCCCCCAATCATCTTCATGGCCTCCTCTGGACTCACTCCAGCAGGTCCACGTCCTTATCCTGAAAGCCCCAGAGCTGGATGCAGTACCCTAGGTGGGGTCTGACAAGAGGAGAGTAGAAGGGGAGAATGACCTCTCTTGACCTGCTGGTCACACTGCTTTTGATGCAGTCTAGAATGTGATTCACTTTCTGGGCTGTGAGCACATTGCCAGTTCATATTCAGTTTCTCATCCACCAATACCTCCAAGTCCTTCTTGGCAGGCCTGCTCAATCTACTCATTGCCCAGCCAGTATCCATGTTTGGGATTGCCCTAACCCAGGTGCAGGACCTTGCACTTGGCCTTGGACTTCATGAACTTCACATGAGCCCAACTCTGAAGCCTATCCAGGCCCCTCTGGATGGTATTCCTTCCCTCCAGCAATGTCAACCACACCACACAGCTTGCTGTTGTCAGCAAAATTGCTGAGGGTGCACTCAATCCCACTGTCCATGTCACCAACAAAGATGTTAAACAGCGCTGGTCCCAATACCAACCCCTGAGGAACACGACTCATCACTGGTCTCCACTTGGACATTGAGCCATTGACTGTAACTCTTTGAGTGCAACTGACCGGCCAATTCCTTATCCACCAAGTGGTCCATCTATCAAATCCATGTCTCTCCAGTTTAGAGACTACGATGTTGTGCAGGATAGTGTCAAATGCTTTACACTAGTCCAGGTAGATGATGACAGTCACTCTTCCCTTATCCACCAATGTTGTAACCTTATTGTAGAAGGCCGCCAAGTTTGTCAGGCACAGGGTCCAGTGGAAGGCCACAAAGATGATGAGGGAACTGGAGCATCTCTCTTATGGGGAGAGACTGTAGGAGCTGGGTCTGTTTAGTCTAGAGAAGACTGAGTGGGGATCTCATTAATGCGTATAAATATCTCAAAGGCAACTGTAAAGAGAAAAGTGCTAGACTCTTCAGTGGTGCCCAATGACAGGATGAGGAGCAATGGCCATAAATTAAAATGCAGAAGTTTCACCTCATCATGAAGAACTTTTTTTACAGTGAGGGTGGCAGAGCACTGGAACAGGCTGCCCAGGGAGGGCATGGAGTCTCCCTCTCTGGAGACATTCAAAACCTAGCTGGACATGTTCCTGTGTGACTTGATCTGGGTGACCCTGCCTTGGCAGAGCACTGAGGTGACATTGATTGGTCTGTAGTTCCCTGGTCTTCCTTAGTTCCCTTTTTGAACACTGGGATTATGTTTCCTCTTTTCCAGTCATGGGGACTTCACCAAACTGCCATGATTTCTTAAATATGATGGATAGTGGCTTAGCCACTTGTCTTGGTTTGAAAGACAGGTGTCTTCCAAAGAAGGCAGGAACCTCCCTTGGAATGGAAAATATGATGCCCTTCCCTCTGAATTATTATAATTTTGACATTAAGGGGTTTTCAGGCAAAGATATGGGGAAAGGAATAACAGTTCTTTACTAGTATGTATATGTATAACAGGGCAAATAAACAACTATAGCAGCAACAACAAACAAAACCAGAAACCTAGTAACAACCTTCTCTTGGTTGTCAAGCACCTTCCCCTTTGGTGTAGTTATGATCACAGCTGGCAGGGGCACTGTTGGCTCCCGGCTGGGCAGGGCAGGTGCAATGATTCCCCTGTGGCTGGAAGGGGCGCTCCAGCATGAGCTCAGCCGCTTCTCTCTCACCTGGTAATGGCGGGGGCAGGCAGCAGAAGAGATGGAAAAGGGCTTCCTTTATGTGAGAAACAACTGCTCACCTTAAAATTTCAAAGGTTTATTAAACCTCAACAAACATAACAAAGGACTGAATAAGGAAAAAGGGACAGTGCTGGGAGCATGGCCGACTGCCAGAGGCTTACCCACAAAATGGCTGCTCTGCCTTTTATACCCCTGGTGCTGCATCAGCCAACCCTGGACCCTCCAAAAGTCTGCCAGTCAACTCTTCTTTGTCATCCATTGGTGGAGACCATCTTGCGACTTGACTGGAGGTCAGGCGTTGTCATGCTAAGCCTCCCCAGCAACAAGCTTTCCCCATTCCCAACTGCCCCATGCAAGGGGCACATGTACATGCCCTCCTTCCACATGTCCCTGGCAACCAAGGCTGTCTGGTGGGAACAGTCCGGGACAGGGGGAAAGGGGATTCTGGGGAGAATAGAGGGTGTCCAAACAACAAACTACAATAACATAACTGTTATAAATGAACTGAGCCAAATAAAAAATACAACAAAAATTTATTAAACCGAATAAAGCCAAATTAGAAAAGCCCACCACCAACAAATAAAAAATACAGGACCGAGCCCGGGAATTCGGCCTGGGTGAACCCGGCATCAGCCTCGCCTGCACTGATCCTCCACAGGTTCATGAATTGCTAGTCCAGGCTTGGGGGTTTTATACAGTTTTTCAGCCCTGAGGCTGAGGAACTCCCAGATTTCTATTGTACAGTTTGTGTTCTGTAGATATGTAAAATAAGTTTCGGGGTCTGTGAATGAGATGGCCACACAGCATACAATGGTGTTGCTGCTTCTTCAGGAATAATTCATAGCCAGGCAGGATGGCTCACTCAAGTCTTGATGAAGTTTCTCTGTTGCCAATCTCATGATGCTGATCTCATGATGACATCTCAGGACTGGTGCCGGTGTCCTTATCGGTCTGTCTGTAGAAATGCAGATGAGTTCCCGGAGCTGCTGTGGTCTGTGAAAGGGACTGTCCGGAATCTCCTATTCACTCTTCATATCTCGATTGGGTTTGTCTACAGCGCTGGGGACTCGAGGAGATAGATGTTTTCCTGCCTGTTGTTCTGCTTTGATGGTAATCAGATTGGCTCACTATTCCTGGAAGCGTTCTCCATATGAAGCAATTCCCTGTAGCCGAGCCTCTCTGTGTGTTTCTGGTTTAAATTTATCCTTAACCTTATATTACATATAGATAGATATAATATAGTATACAGAAATGATACAGAAGAAATACAAATCGCATATCCTATCTATAACATAACCATACATCAACAAAACTTCTCTTAACATACACACAATATTCATCCCTTAATTGCGAGACCCAGTCATCATATTACCCATCTATAACACTTTACAAAGTCACTGGGGTGTGGGGGAGCAGTCAGTTCCCCTCCAGATAGCAAAATGAGCTGTAGCAGGAACCTCAGAAGCAGCAAGCTGGAACAGCAGTGATGAGCAGACCCTGGAGTGGCAAACGAAATGTAACAAAAAGTCTGCAGCTGTAGCAGGAGCCCTGGGGTGTCCCAGCAGACATAGGGTGCTGGTTACAGTGTAACAAAGAATCCGGAGCAGAGGCAGAAAAAACAGTGGGGCTGAACAGTGGCAGCCGGGCTCCCAAATGAAGCTGGGAGAGGCTCCTGCAGAGGGGGAGGGGCTCAGGGTCCCGGCTTTTCCCCTGAGGCACCTGAGTAGATGGTGAGGGTCCCTTCCAGTCAGATTGGGTGTTAATAAGGTCTCAGGGCAACGTCTGCTCTTATGAGCAAAGGCTCACACAGTAAGGAAGAAACAGTACAGGGCTGGGCTCAGCAGTGGCAGTGGATTCTCCCCGTGCTCGACTGTCCTCCTCCCATGCCGAGAGCAAGAGAGCAAGAGGAGAGCAAGAGGAGCCGAGCACAGCCCCTCACCCCTGGCCAAAACCTCAGGTATCTCTGCCCTTCCCAAGAGAAAACCCCCAAGAGTAGCTAGCTGCACCCTTCCCCTCCTCCTCCTCCTCCCAGCCACATCTTTCGTTAAGTATCGGTAGTTATTGTTTCTTAGCAACAAATGGGAGAAAATTTCCTAAGAAAGAAAGAAAGAAAAAAAGAAGAAAAAAACCTGCAGCACCTCTTCCTGAGCCAGTTCCCTCAGGACCCGTGGATGTATCACATCAGGTCCCAGGGAATTGTGCACCTCCAGATGCTGTAGATGGTCTCAAACCTGATCTTCGACAGTGGGTGGGACTTCTTTTTCTCAGTCCCTGCCTTTCAATTCTGAGTCGGGCAGTGTGACTGGAGCACTTGGCAGTTAAGACTGTTATATATGTAATCAGACAATTAAAAATTAATAGACAATTTATTAATATTCAATACTGTTATAAATGAAATCAGCCGAATAAAAATTCAACAAAAATTTATTAAATCGAATACAACCGAATTAGAAATAGCCACCACCAAAAAGCAGGTCCAAGCCCGGGAGTCGGCCTGGGTGAACCCGAGATCAGCCTCGCCTGTACTGATCTCCCCAAGTTCACAATTTGCTAGTCCAAACCTTGGGTTTTTATACAGTTTTTCATCCCTGAGGCTGAGGAACTCCCAGATTATTATTGTAAGGTTTGTTCTCTGTAGATATGCTAAAAGTATTCTGGAGTCTGTGAATAGGATGTGCACACAGCAGACAATAGCCTTGCTGCTTCTCAGGAATTATTCATGGCAGGACAGAATGGGTCCACTCAAGCCTTGATGAAATTTCCTCTGGTTACCAATCCCATGATGACATCTTGGGACAGATGCAGGTGTTCTTATTAGCTTCGCTGTAGAAATGTAGATGTATTCCC
>WEIU01004700.1:5917-40596 GCA_013389925.1 Aegithalos caudatus
AAAAAAAAAAAAGCAAAACTTTGTGTGAGCATAAGCAAAGGGAGCAGTTAATCTCTACTTCCCATCAGAGAGCAATGTTCAGACACTTTTCAGGAAGCAGTGCCTCAGCACACTTAGCTGTTGCTCCAGAAGGCAAACACTGTAGGATAAAAAAATCCCCTAATTCCCTCTTTCTCCCTTAACTTTTATATCTGTGCTGCCATCATATGGTATGTAATATCTCCTNGTATGTAATATCTCCTTGGTTAATTTGGGTCAGCTGTCCTGGTTGTGCCCCCTCCCCCAGCCCCTTGTCAACTCTGGTGTGTTATCAACACCCTTCCAGCTACCAGTGCAGAGCACAACACTGTGAGGGCTGCTAAAGAAAAATGAACTCTATCTCAGTCAGACCCAATACAGTCAGAAATGTGAGCAATTCAGGGGTCTCTTTTGGAAGACTATGATTGTACGTGGCCCTGGAGAGTTGAGAAATCCAGGAAGTACATTTTATTTTCAGGGATCACTGCTTCAAGAAAGTAATGGTCCATGCCAATGATCAGACTAACAAACAGAGGTGGCAAAGACCCTGCACAGATGAACAAGAAGGTGCTGATAAAACTTGAACATTAAAAAAAAAAAAAAAATCAAGAGGTTGAAACAAGGTCAGATGTTTGAGGAGGTGTACAAACACTTGAAATACACTGAAAAGATGGGGTTAGGAAAGTCAAAATCCATATAGAACTGAATCTGGGGTGAAGTCTCTGAAGGAAAAATTATGCAGAGAAACATGATTTAATAAATGTCTTCTTAACTACAGTCTTTACCAGTAAACCAATTTTGAACAATTCTGGAACCCTGAGACCAGTAGAAAAGTCTAGACTAAGGATGACTTAGAGGACAATTAGGTGATGGAGCACTTAGACAAACTGGGCAAACACAAACCCATGGGACATGATGGAGTGCATGGGAGGTCAGTTACCCTTGGAAGATTGTGACAACTGAACAAATTTCCCAAAGGCTGGCAAAAGACAAGAACATTCCTATTTTCAAGAAAAGCAAGGAGAAGCATTAAGGGATCTATAGGCCAGTTGGTCTCACCTCCATACCTGGGAAGGTGATAGAGCAAATTGTCTGGTCACCTTCTACAAATATTGGAGATGACCAAGATGCTTAAAAGTAGAGAGTTTCCCTTGGCACTGTTCAGCCAAGGGAAAGAAAGGCAATGACATGTCAAAGCAAGGCATAGGATAAAAACTGTAAGGGATGTAGGATGCTGGGTTAGGCTGCTCAAAGAGTTTATGAGATCTCCATCCCCGTAGAAATTAAAAACCTGATTATACATGGCCAGAACAATCTGCTCCAAATGTCCATCCTGTCTGCAAAAGGACTACAGCAGATAATTGGTGAAGGCTTCTGGTCTCAGTTATTTTCTAATTTTTTGATAGGAATTACACTGAAGATACTGTTCATAATCTAATATTATTTAAATTATACCATTTTTTTTTAAACAGGCAGATGTAAACTCTATACATATTTCTTAGTCTAAAAATGTAACTAAAATTTCTTTGATGAAATTTGTAACTAGCAAATTATTTTTGGCCAATTCCATCTGTTGTTAGATGCTTTCCAAACTCATTGAATGTATCCAGATGTTACAGGGATGAAGGCCATAGAAACATCTAGGAGGCATGGAAAGTCTGCTCATCTAGCACTTGCCTGTTTAAAAGGGAGCTAGCTTGTGCTGAAACAACTTAAATTAATGGATTTCCTCATTGTCCTAAATTATTGGCAATATTAACCTTACAGATTTGAAATGTTGGAATTTTGAAATTTAAAAAGTCAAACAAATGGAAATGCATTAAAAAACTCATTAAAATGTATTTTTCAAGAGGAAGATTTTTTTTTTAACAACCTTGCTTTGTTTATCTTATAAACTAAAAGACAAGGAAATGTATAAGTAAAACATTAAAAAACAAAATGCAGGGAAAATATATATATTATTTTGAAGTATTGCTACAAAGCATTGAAGGCCAAGATGAGCATAAATTCAGAAATAATTTGTGGCCCAACTTTAGACATCAATTTTAGACAAGAGACTTTCAGTATTTCATTATAGTTGACAGGGGATAGCAGATGATTAAGAATGAGTCATTATCCAGAAAATGCTTATCCATCCACCATTAAAGGAAAAAAAAAAAAATCATGCCCAAATTATTCAGTTGAATTGATTTGATCTTTATTTGAACTGGATAATAGTTTTCAATTATTTGTTCCCCAAGGGCAGACTATACTGGATTCTTACATTATATGTTATCAACCTTTGTTAATTTAGAAGGTATTTTTGTACTGGCTTTAAATATTTAGGTTATTATTTAATTTTAAGAAAATTCTTTTTAAACACTAGAAAATCAAAGAATGAACATATACCAAATGGAGCAGACAACAACAAGCACCAGCAAACACAGGAATAAAGAACTGTTGTTGTTTGGGTTTTTTTTTGTTTTTTTTTCTAATAAAGAGAATTTCCTTTCTTGTGACATTATGTCAGCTGGTCAGGTATCAGTCACTATGCATTTCAACATTTTGCTGTTTAATTAATAAAAGAAAGTATCCTGACACAGAAAAAGAAAGGAACAGGATCTGGATTATTTCTTCCCTAGTGACTGTAGCATATTCCTGATTAATTTGAGAAATCAGATTGAGTCATATAAATTGATCATAAAGAGCTCAAAACCCCTTACTTGAACTTGCTGATGTTCCATGTTAACCACTTTCTGGCAGTTATTCTTCTTTTCCCTTCTTTTGATGTCTCAGCCACCTCAAATCTCTTCTAAATATGTTTAATCCTAAATTAATGAAAACTTTTAGTAATGTTCTTATATTTTTGTCTGCATTTTATTAAGAAATGCACAAATAATTGTGAAAAAAACAGTAACCAAAAATGATATGTGGAGTTTTCTCTTTCCAAAATGACTGATTTTAGGTCATGTATTAGTTCACTTCAGTGTTATACTTTTAGATCCAAGGGTTCACAGGACAAAGCTAGAGAAAAAAACCAATATTAAAATAATTACAAGACATACAAAAAGGCCTTGGAATTAGACTCACTATATGGTAAAATTGTGGGTAAGTTTTTTATAATAACCCATTAAAACAAAAATATAGCTTAACAATTCCATTTTTAGAATTTTCCCAGGATACAGGTCTTGATAACAGTTATGTGTGCTTGTTAGGGAGCCTCAGGTCTTACCTGAATTTTCCATACATAGTTTGAAACATAATTCAAAATGGAAAATAGCAGGGGAAGTCACAAGGAACTTTTCTTGTCTCAATGGCAAAATGGAATTCATTGAGTATGAAAAAAGGCTTGCTAAAAGTAAAAATGTGACAGAAACAGCCAGATTAAAAGCTTGATAGTTGTCTTTAGCAACACTGAAGAGAAGACTTGAATCCAGATAAATATTATTCTAAAAATAAGCAGAACTATTAAAATCATCAATGACTAATTTTCTAGAAATTGAAGGAGAAATTATGAAGAAAATTCAGCATCTCACTCATAGTTCCTCTTAAAAAATGGACAAGAATCTTTGGAAGTCTATCAGAAAAACTTCTGTTTCAAATTTTTATAAATAGAATATCCAGTTTTTCCTTCAAAAAGAGGCTTTTAAAAACTGAAATGAGTATATGATAAGACCATGAGTAAGGAAGATGGAACTGCCTTAAAAAAAAAAAAAAAATCAGTCCAAAAAAAAGTCAACAATTTGAAGGCAATACAGCTTTAATATATAATTTTCAAGGTTTAAGTATGTATAATTAATTAAAGAATTTGATGTGAGTTGAGACCTTCATCTTCTATAACTAAAACTACCAAATGAAGATACTGTAGAACTTTTGTCAGACAAATAGAATCTAGTAGCAACACATTGGAATATTTGTTCCAAAATGTCTAACCTAAATAATGAACAGAAACTGCTTCAGTTTTTCTTTTTAGGTGTTCCAGTACCTAAAAATATCTGACTGCTTCCACCTTTGTACGTGTATAGTTCTTATTTTCCCCTCCACTGCTTGTGGGGTTGGATACAAATGTTTTCTAGGTACTAGGATAAGAAGTAACCCAGAAAATTGTTTTTCTTTTCACTGATTACTTCTATTGAAAACACTGGCAATTCAAATGGGCTGTGCAAACCTTTGAACTTAAGTCAAAAGTAAGTCTTGAATTGAGTTGCTCTACTAGAATTACTGTAAAAATACAGATTTTTGTGATTCAATAGATGCATTCTGAAAAGTGTTTGTTGCATCCCACAACTGCTCATTTGTTTCAAAAATGTAAAAACATATTGAATGTTAATATTCTTAAAAAAAGGGAAACATTCCAAGGTAAGTAAAAGTTACAGAAGGTTATCAATAAAATTAATAAATGAAGCACAGTCTACAATAATATGCCTGGAATTATATAGGAGAAAATTGAACTGAAGACTTAGATGTGTGGGGGAGGGCACAGAATTTGAAAGTAGAAATAATTCAACAGCAGAAAATTTATTTTGTTCTGTAATTACTGGAATCTTTTAATGATTATATGTATATGTATGGCTTCTGTACCTTCATTGTCTCTTTTAGATGTATTTTCATTCTTTTACTGCTGTAATGGTATAAAAAATTATCCTACATTCAGCACCAGCACAGCTGACAGTTATTTTTAAAACCATACATTAATATATACTTTTCCTCTCTCTTTTTGTTCTTTTTTCTTATTCTATTCTCTGTGTTTGGCTTTGGTTTTCTTTTTTGACTTGGTTACTGGTGCCTCTTCCTTCTTTTCCTTTCTATTTGGTCAGTTGTTTTTGGCCAGTTTGTGTTTTTCCAGACATCACTCCATGACGTCGTTGAAGTATATGATGGCCCAGCTCTACAGTCATCTTTGTTATCATCTCTCTCAGGATCTCATTCAGGTATCATTTAATAGAACTGTCAGTATATCATTATTTACTTTTTTTTTTAAATGAACCTAGAAATAACATGTAGTCCAAAAAGAGACAAAAAAAGCATTGTCTTATTTGTTTAAATTCATCTCAGGCAAATATATGAAATCCGTATTTTGAACTAAACACTTCAAAATCTTTGCATTGCTGAATGAAATTAAGTAAAACGACTTTTAATTTTTAATTTTTTTTTTCTTTTGATATTTTGCTAGTATTGTGGTTATTTAGAACTTCTTACTCTGTGCCTTTATGCCTTTATCTAGTGAGTAATTTGAAATAGGAAGTAGATATTTTAAAGGGAAACAAGGCATATTTTTACTAAAGTACAATTAAATAGATTAGTTACATGTTTAGTCTATTTAAAGATGTAGGGGGTTGGGATTTTTGTTGGGTTTATTTTTTTATTTTTCCATTTTGGTTTAGGTTGTCTGTCTTATTTTGGGTGGGGGTGTGCTGTTGTGTGGGTATTTGTTGTTGTTTTCATTGTCATTGGTTTGTGGTTTAGTTTTTTGGGGGGGGAGTTGTTTGTTTTTGTTAAATGAAAAAAAACCAAATATTCCTAGTAATGAAGATGAGTTTTAACTCTCCTTTTCTAGAATAATACTATCAACACAAAATATTAAAAGTTAATATATCTTGCAAAATTTACTGAAGCAGAACAGGGCTTGAAAAGTATTATTTCTAGCTGCAAAGATGTTGACAAGGTTTTTCTTTAGTAAAAAGTGGCTATCCTAGCTTTGTATTTTCATTGTTTGAGTAGGTGAATCCCTTCCATTGAGTTCGGGAAACCAAATCACAGTCAGATTTACCTCAGTTGGACCAATAACAGCTAAAGGATTTCATTTTGTTTATCAAGGTGAGACAACCTAGAAAAATGTGTATATTTATTCTGTTCATCGTAGTTTGTAAATCGTCAGAGAGAAACAGACTGAGAATGAAGAAGAAAGTAATAGCCTTTTAACAATAGAATGTGTCACTATTTCTACATGTTTTGAAAAATGTTTGGAACTATTCTTTTATCTGTGTTTTAAAGCTGAGATTAAATACTTAAGAAGTGTAAGAGTAGTTCCAAATTTAAGAAGACATTTATATAAAACTGCTGCTTTTGTTTGCTAATCTGATTGACAAATGTTAGATCCATCTGTGTCCTCTGACTGGTTTTTCTCTCAATTTAAATGTGAATAGCTGTAAATGTTATTACCTGTGGGTTAAAAATGATCTTACTGTTATTAAGATATTTTTCTTGATTTACATTATTTTCCTTTTTATGAGTCAAATGGGAAATTTTTATATACCAACACTTGCAACTGCAGTTCATTCTTTCATTACATATAAATCCTCATCTGACAGTTAGAACACATATTTAGAAATCCACATGAATAAATGCAAATATCTGACACAAAATGTTATTTTGAAACCCTGTATTAGTTGAGTATCTCATGGTAATATTTCTTATAAGTGTCATTTTAGAAAGGTTTCTGTGTGGATTTTATGCATTACTTCCAATCTTGGCAAGAATATCAGTGCTCTGCTCTCCTAAATAGTAACTCAGACATCAAAAGTGAGCCATCTCTATTGTGAAAATTCATTTGGGGATTATGGAAATGTTCTCAACTGGGAAATAGCTGAAAGTTTCTTCCAGGCATTTCAAATATTTGTGGTTCAATATCTGTATTCCCCTCACCAAATCTAAAATTAAGAATCCACAATTGTTTGTATGTTCACAGCTGTTCCAAGAACAAGTGCAACACAGTGTAGTTCTGTGCCTGAACCAAGATTTGGAAAAAGGATTGGAAATGAATTTGCAGTTGGTTCACTGGTTCTTTTTGAGTGCAATCCAGGCTATATCCTCCATGGGTCAACAGCAATTAGATGTGATACAGTACCAAATTCATTGGCACAATGGAATGATTCACTCCCTACATGTATTGGTGAGTTCCTAAGGTCTTTTAAAATAACTAATTACTGCTTAAAGTGTAGACTATTCTCTAGTTGAATGTGTTTATTCTTTGTCATTGGTGTAGTATTTTATTCTTTCTTACTTCAATTTACTTTCTTTTTAAATTCAAGGTTAAGTTGTATTCTCCTTTCTGTTCTAACCTTTCTGTTCTCTTTCTATTCTAACCTTGCTGTGAACTTTCACAACAATCATGAACATGCTCTGCTGCCATAATTTATGTGATAGCTATCCCTCTTTAATCAAGAATCAGATTAGTTTATGCCCTGACTTCTTGCAAGATAGATTAAGATGCTTTTACACTGCAGATTTCTAACAAGACATGCAAGCTATCAGGAAGAACACTCTTAAAGATTTAGAAATAGCTATATGGATATTTTGTTACTTGCCAGGAAAAGGTCAGCAGCTTTTCACATCAGAAAACATATTTCAACTGGTTCTAGTCACCTTGAGATTAAATTCTCAAAATTAAATTCTTTAATTAATATGCATCCATCGACATTTATAAACTGACTTGGACCAACTGGAAATCTAGTAATTGTAAGGAAATTCCCCACTTCACTTTTCCTGATAGGGAACAGAATTTTTTATAAAAAATATCATAATCTTTTACAAAAATGGCATTATGATACTGACTCCAGCAGAGAACATAAACAGAGGTTCAGGTGAGTAGATATAAAGAAAAACAAAGGTCATATTTTCATTAGACTGATGTTTCATCTGCCATTCTAACCAGTTGATCATTCTTGTGGAGTATGAGTGTTTTTTAGTATATTAAAAGATTATCTCCAAAATACCAAAATCCTGATAGAGATGAGTGGGGTTATATTGACAAAATCTGATTAATCGAGTGTTAAACAAATAATGTTGATTTAGACTGTTTCAGGCATAGCAATAGAACCACAACTTCTATATCAATAAGAAGGTGAAGTATATAGCTGTATCTCATTTAGTCTCACAGATTAGAGTTTAATCAGTAGATTTGCACTACTTTTCCCCTTGAATTATATTCCCTTTGTTTTTTCAGATATAACACCTTGACAAAGTGTTGAAGTCATTCTTTTGGATGTTGATCACAATATATTATTGATATTTTAATACATGATTTAGTCTATGAAGAGAAAGCTATTTGTCTCTAGACAAGCTAAACTGAGGAAGGGTTACAGGCCATCTTCTGTGAAAATCCCTATGTCAATAAAGGTGATAAAATACTATGAGGTGAAAATTGCATTAAACTAAACTAGTTTAATAATTGAAGTGGTAGACGTGACCATATTAAATTGCCTTAATTCTAGTAAATGTTTTAATATTACATATTCAGATAACAGACATAGAATCATTGAATCATAGAATCATTCAGGTCAGAAAAGACATCCAAGACCATCAAGTTCAACCTTTGATCAAATTCCACCATGTCATCTACAGCACAGCACTAAGTGCCACATCCACTCTTTCCTTGGACACGTACAGGGATGTGACTCCACTACTTTCCTGGGCAGCACATTTAAATGCTTACTTACCCCTCCTGTGAAGAACTTCATCTGATGTCCAATCTGAACCTCCCCTGGCACAGCCTGAGGCAATGTCCTCTTGCCTTATCACTCCTTGCATGGGAGAAGAGCCCAATCCCCACCTGGCTACAACCTCCTTTCAAACTGTGGTGATAAGGTCTCCCTGAGCCTTCTTTACGCCAGGAAGAACAGCCCCAGCTCCCTCAGCCACTCTTCACATGATGTTCTGCCTACAGCCTTTGCCAGCTTTGTTGCCCCTCTCTGGAATTGCTCCAGCACCTCAATGTTGTTCTTGTAGTGAGGGGCCCAAAAATTAACACAAGACTCAAGATTCAGCCTGGCATCAGCAGGCTGATCATCCTTTTATGAGGAATTGTTTAAACATTTTAAGTGGCACCACCTTTTAATTAATCCATGTAGTTCCAAACAGATTCTATTAATTTTATACCATGCAATATGTAGCTAAAATATTTATTATTAAGATAAGTTGCATCCAATCTATTTTATAAATCCTCATATTTGCAGCTCCTGAAATCCCTTTAGAACTTAGTGATGTTCCATAGAAGTGATACATTAGCTTTTAATGGACTTGATAAACCATCTCATCAATCTTTTCCCTCAGCTTCTAAAATACCAACAGAATATCTGTGTGTAGATTAAGATGTAATATTCTTTGTCTCTGTTAGAGCCTCTAATGGTATAGACAAGATACATGCAAGTTGAACATTCAAAAGAGAAACTTGATGGTACTTAATGTGTCTGTCCTGTTTCATGCATAACACTTTTATTTATCTGTGGACGCAGATGTGATGAATGTAGTCTTGAAAGGATCTTGAAAATTCTTTGCTGATGCAGTAGATCCACAGACTGTGATGAAATAACTCACACAATCAGAGAACAGTCAAGGAGTTCAGACCGGTGTTATTAAATACTTAGAGGAGCAATATTAGAAAGAATGAATGAAAGAATATTAGAAAGAAAGAAGAAAGAATGTTACCTATTTTTGTGAAACTCTTAAAATCTTTTATAGTAACACAATACACAATACAAAGCTTTTCAAACTTCAATCTAAGCCTTATAAAATGCTTTATTTTTGTAAGATTACCAGGATACAATAGAATGGATTTCACTCTGTAAGGGTCAAATAAATAAGGGGAATATGATTATGATTATTTCAGGTAGGAAACTGACATAATTCTAATTTTCTGCTATTCCTTTTTTGGTCAGTTAAAAGAAGAGTTTTGAGATATAAAATTTTATTTTCCTGAGACATATATATATATTTTAATGTAGCATCAATTTAAAAAGTTTTCAGCCATAGTATATGCTTTTATAGTAAGTCTTCTCACTTCTGAAGATTCATACTTCTTTTCTTGTCTAATGCATTTTGTTTTAGTGCCCTGTGGTGGTATTTTAACAAAGCGCAAAGGGACCATTTTGTCTCCTGGTTATCCTGAGCCTTATGACAACAATCTGAATTGTGTGTGGAAGATCACAGTACCAGAGGGAGCTGGGATTCAAGTAAGTGTAATTGCTATCATCATATTTAGAACTGTTTCTCCTTTATGCAAAAGGTGAAAAGATCATTTATCTGTACTGTTTTCTGTCTCATTACAGATTCTGAAAATTGATTTTATTGCACATCTTTTTAAATTATGCAGTGATTGAAAGTTACAAGATTAAAAAAAAAATCTTAAAAGACACACTTGTAGCCATTTTCTTAGAAGAATATCACAAACATATTTCAATGCATCAGTGACTCCTTTTAAGCCAAGGGAAAGAGAGACCCTTACTAGGAATTCTTTTTTGCTCTCCCCATTTCTATGTGTCTCCTTTAACAAAATGAAATTAAGGGAGTTGCTTTCAAGGACAAGTTATATATGTTCTCCTAGAAACTCTACTATTTAATCTATGTTGATGGAAGTTCAATGTGATGTAGAGATGTTTCAGTATGTTACAACATGAGTTGGAAATTTATTCTTTAAAATAATTTCAGAGTTCTTGTTTACTTACATAGATTAAGAACTTCATAGAACACTCAGTAGGAAAGTATCCATCATCTGGTATCTAGTCTCTAGAGTTCACTAAAGAAACTGGCAGAAATCTGGTTATTTCACATGCAGTTGAATTTAATAAATCAGGAGTTCTAAGCATCATCTGAATAGATTCCTAGCAAAACTCACATCAAGAAATCGTAAGTTTTCTATGTTTATCCTAGTTCAAAATATAACTGCTGTAGAAAATTAACTAAGAGGTCAGTTTACGTAGGTAAAGTATTAATAAAGAGAATGAGAAAAAATGTTGAGAGTGTTTTAAAGCTTTTTAATAAATTTAATTATGAAGCTTTCTATAATATTTAATAGCCTAAATCAGTTTTGAGATTGATTTTGAGGAACACTACTTGGTTTAAACAGTTGACCAGGACAGCTGACAGGATACTTTGTTCTGTGCATTTCTTACACTAGGAAGATAGTTCAGAGAATTTAAATTAGGCAGTAACTGTCCTGACTTAGGCCACCACGGTTGCTTTTAGGAAGTGCTTATCTCTTATCACAGGCTGCACTTTTCAGAATCACTAATGAGGTAATTAAATTACTAACTTTGATTTCAATTTAGGTGTTTAATCTTTGTGATGTTCTTCTGCCCCAGAGTTGTAATGAAAAAAATATATTTTTTCTGTCTCCAAGTATCTGAAGCATGCTAACCATCAGGGTCTCTTCACTGCTTCACTTAAGAAAATGAAATGCTTTGATTATAGGATCTGACCAATTCCTACAAAAATAGGTACAGTATTTGAGGCCCCCATCCAAGAAATGGGTAGTTGAACTGAACATTCATTTTATATAGAACAAGGTCCAAGTCATATATTTCACATACAAAAATTACTTCATTACATAGTTTTACTGGAACTGGTATTTATTTCTTCTGTTGAAACTATTCCATTCTGGAAAAAAAATGAGGAAAAAGAATCATTATTCTCTAACAATAACTAAGGCACCCCTTTTTGAGTGTGGTTGGCATTTCATCATGCCTCTGACTCTTTTAAAGCTCATCAGTTAAAAGTTAAAACAAACAAAAAGCTAACACCAGAAACTGTCCCCTATTAAACAGGAACAAGAATCTGATATTTCTCTACTTTTTAAGGTGCGGTTTCACTATATGAGAACAGGTATAGCCCCCCTCTTGCAGTTTATCTCCTTATCATTTTACATCTCCCTATGAGTGGAAGAATATTGTCACCTCTGGAAGAAAGTGACTATTCTGCTCTTTATTTGTAGCATGCTGGAGACTGCTCCTCCTCAGGAGATGAGTTGGTGATGAAGGTAACCAAACACGGCAGTTTTCTCTTACCTGGTGGCAGAATTTAAAATGGCAAAATATCTGGAACATCACGCATCCCTGTGGGACTAGTTTAGTCCTGGAGAAACTAGAGAGCAAAAAACTGCACTAATTGAAAATACTGTGTTTCATCTTCTCCTTAGTGTCCTCCGAAAAAGAGAATCATATTCTATACCCATCTGATTTTCATGGTTTTGTGGTTCTTGAGAGAGGTAATATGTGGTTGTCACTAAGGGTTACAGGATTTATAGTTTGAATTGGAAATCAAATAAAAAGCAGTTGCCATTTTTTTTTTTTTTCACTTAATGATGGTTTTCCATTCTCTTTGACAAGGAGAGCAAGACAACCTTTCATGACTGAAAGCAACAAGAGACTACAATTAGAGTCATCTTTGAGCTTGAGTAAAGAGGGGAAGAAGTTTATGTTCTTTACTTCACATTTTTCTTCATAGGTACAAGTGGTGAGTTTTGCTACAGAACACAACTGGGATTCCTTAGACTTTTATGATGGTGCTGACAACAATGCTCCAAGGCTTGGAAGTTATTCAGGTGACTGAGAAGATTTTACAATAAATGATTTACAGATTCAACTCTTTACTGTAAACACACCATTCTTTCTATGTGTGTAAGCATGTTTGAGTATGGTATGTGTGTTTGTTTCTCCTATAATTAACAACAGGAAATGTTATTTCTGTTTCAATCAGTCATCACTTAACAGACTTACATAAACCTGTATATTTTAAAATGTTACAAATAACACTCAGAGGCTTCCAAGCCAGACCTCTCTTAATCCATTTTTTTTCTCACACTTGTAGCAGGGTCAGAAATACAGACCTCAAATAGAGGTATCTCTTGATATTACACATGACAAAAGGACTCATTCTTTATCCTTATTTTAGACAAAGAAGACAGTTCTTTTTGCCTTTTTTTCTTGTTTCCTTTTGTTTTCTTTCATTATACTAAATACATGTGTATGTTAAGAGATCAGAGGCAATCATATTATCTTGTGCTGAAACACAAATAAATAGTTCACATTCCTAAGAACAGTCCTGCAATATATTTTCAGAGCTGCTTGATATATGTGACTGTTATGTTTAGAATCATTCTGGTGACATGATGTGTTCTTGCTTCTAAAAAGACCCTACTGAATATTTCTCCTTTTGTGGGTAAAAGCAAATAATATAAATTTATATTAGCCTTTCCTTGTGTATCGTTCATATGTCTGATATTGCGGTGCACTGAAAATGTAATAAAACCTTTATAGGGACAGGTATTTGATAGCGTCCATGATGACAGAATATTGTGGAATTGTGGTTATGTGACTTATCTCCTGCTCCCACCCTCTTCCACCCCTTCTCCCATTTTTCTTTTTCTCTCCTTAACTCTGTTTATACACACACACAGACAAACACATCTTTACATCTGCATTTCACTTTCTGTGTATTTCAATAATATTTTTAATTCTCTTTTCAGGAACAACCATACCTCCACTTCTAAACAGCACATCAAATAATCTGTACCTCAATTTTCAGTCTGATATCAGTGTTTCAGCTGCTGGATTTCATCTTGAGTATACAGGTAATTCAGAAATGTTCAATTAGTAAAGAGCACTTGCTGGTTCCAGACATCAGTTATAACTAAACTATACAACAGAGGAATATTTAGTCCTATTGCACATAATGAGCTACGTACTGTAACTTCAAAGTAATGAGTAAAATCCTCATTTAAATCCAGGTGAGCAAATTCAGGCCTGAAAACTGTTCTATAAGGACTGTGAAGTTTTGCTTGTCTTGCTTTCATCCTCAAGTTGCTTTTGCTCTCTGAAAAACTTTTGTCACCTACAGCAGACAGAACTTATTGCAGATATGTTCATGTGACAATCCTAATCCATTGTGTCCAGCGTAGCCCTGGTCTCTCCCCACTGACGTCACCCCTGCAATTCCACACCCCACCACTCCTTGCCAAAATCTACAAATTATACTATACAATCTGTATGTGCAGGACACAAATACTAGACAACCTTGGCAAAGATGAGAGAAGGAGTAATCTGAAAATAGCCTTGTGCATCCTAACAGAAATGCCTGCAGGTTGGTGAGATCACTGAATTATTTCAGATGGTTTTTATTGTTGCTGAGTCCCTTACCAGTGGAAAAGGCTGTAATTATAAACATGCTTTCTGTCTGAATGACTTTGTCTCAGATGACTGAGGGGAATTCTGGCAATCACCAGCTGTGTGGTTTCCTCTGTTTATATTGGTTCTGGTGTCTGATCTGCATAATTGTGTCACAGTTATTTCTTGTCAGCTTTACCATATGCAAATCCCATGCTTTGGTTGTCTGATTAGCCAGTTGGAGAACATAGCCTTGCAAAATTACTGCCTGATCGCTTGTCTATCGCAAAACATTAATTATAGGTAGAATTATCCTGCCATTTCCTTGAAATGAAGATAGCCTCTCAGCTGATTACAAATTCAGATGATAAAAAATGTCAGGAAGTTATGAAAATGAAATCAAATGAGACTGAATCCAGTGAAAGTGAAAATTCAGCTTTGTAATCCCGCATGTCCAAATAATTTGTGTAATATACTGCCCATATACAACTTCCACCTTTAAATAAAGATAAGGTTCACAGTACACAATTTATAGTGTATTGATCCATGTCAAGAACAATAACCAAATATGTATGGATGGATTTATACAGGGATGTATGTGTGAATCTCCACAAAATAGTGTTTTCTGTGTGCGTGTATAAACCCAAAGTATATGTTGAAAATTTGTGAATCAGGAAATAATACTGATGTCTCTCAGTAGATATCCAATTAACCAATAGCTCGGTGAAATATGCTGTTTTGCAAGATAAATGATTAATTAGCTTTTCATGTGCAAGTGATAGAGATATGTGATTACAACATCATACAGTCTGTGGTGATTTAATCCAGACAGCAACTAAGCACCATAAAGCTTCTCGCTCACTTTCCCCCCCCCCGATCTCAAGTAGGATGGAGAACAGGTTTGGAAATAAGTCAGATTTGTAGGTTGAGATAAAAACAGTTTAATAGAACAGAAAAGGGATGGAGAATAATAATAATATATAAACAAACCAAATTATAATAATAAAATATACAAAACATATGATGCACAATGCAGTTGTTCACCACCCACTGACACCCAGCCAGTTCATAAGCAGAAGCCCCAGGCAGTTTTCCCCTTAGTTTATATGCTAAGCATGGTGTCATATGGTATGGAATTTCTTCAGTTGGGGTCATCTGTCCTGAAATCTTATAGTTAATTTCTTAATGTGGATTTCAGTTTCTAGGCACCAGCAGTTTCACTCCTTGAATCCATGACTCTTCCTCCTCCACTATTCTCCAAGACATAATGTGATGGTTTATTGTTTGCTATTTTATGTATGACTAGAAAAACTCAAAAAGCAAAGGCTTACCTTAAAATTAAAAAAGATAGTTTATTCACACACACTAAGAATAAGAAATAAGAGAAAAAAAACCCAACCCATATGAAACCTTCAAATCATCCTTCCCTCCCCCCCACAAGTATTCACTTTCCTACACACAACATAAAAAGACAAACCCTCTCATTTCAGTCACGGTTACCACTTAAAAATAATCTTTCATCAGTTCTTTTAGGAAAGGAGCCTCTCTGAGTCTTATGGAGACATGGTCACACGAGGAACAGTTCTCAGGTGGCTTCCATGCCACACATCTGCAGCGGCTTGGAGACTCTGCAAAACTGTGAAATCCTACCTATAGCAGCTTTCCCAACACTACATATATGTCATTATCTGCTTACTGGGCGTAGTATTTAAGGATTCCTCTTCTACTATAAAATGAAGATTCTCTTTTTTTCTGTTTCCAAAATCTTCATCTCAAAGCTACACATCTCCTTTTTCCTTAGGACCAAGAAAACTTCATATCACTTATTACTAGCACTTTACATCCCCCCCCAAACAGCATCAATATGTTACAGGGAAAAAATAGTCCGTTCTCCAATATTACTAGAAATGTCCAGCCACATTAGGCCACTCCTCCTTTGCCCAAACATTCTTTCCACTCACTCTTCACTGACTCAGTTTTATGCTATGTCTCCTTATGGTTCAATTACTTTGCCTTGTCTTCACTCCAGGAAGGGTAGTTCATGGAAGTTGATCTGCTGGCCAGAAAGAGTAAAACGTGCCCAGGCCTGCGGTGGTCAGGATGTCCCCGTTAGCGGGAGCTGCCCAGGTCTCCAAGCCATGCTGGTGGGGAGGCGGTGGATTCCTTCTTTTCCACCCCTCGGTCTCATGGCGTGGGCTGCTCAGAGCTGCCTCCTCATGGTGCAGGCAGTGGGGGCAGTGGTCCCCAGAGGCCCAAGAAAGGAAGGGAAAGCATCCCCCTCAACCCCGGAGACAGTGGCAGCTGCCAGGGTCCCTCCTCCCCTGCCCCGCTGCTCGCCGTGATCGGGCCCAGGCATGGCCGGGCCGCTCCCCCATGGGGAGCTCAGCTCCCGGAGGCCCAGCCTGGCCCGGCCCATGTGGCGGCTGCTGCCCGGTGTTACCTGGTGGATCCCTGGAGAGAAAGAGGGCGGCTCCAACCCATTCACAGCTTATATAGAATTAGCCAAGAAATCGCCCCCCTGTATTCTCAGTGGTGAAACCACATGCCAATAGCCAAGAACCGGCCTCTGATAGGTGTTCATCTTTTCTAAAGAGAATTTAGAGTCCTGGCAGGGTGATATTCCATAATTTTACTTGAACTAAAAACTAAACTGTGTTAACGGATAACAATATAGTCTCTCTTACCTGTTAAAGTTCTGTGATTTTTTTTTTCCTATCTATTGTTCCATTGTTTTTCAAGAAGGGATTATGGAAAATTCTGCATTGGGCTGAATCATGAATTTCATATGGGAGACAATGCTTTGTTGTCGTTGCTAGGAGGAAGAGAACAGAAACTGTACCTTGTGTATCTTTTGGATTTTTGTCTCTTGCATTTTTCTACAGCAAAGAGGGTGATTTTTGCAATTCCAGAACTCACAAAGCTGTTGTATTTGTGAAGAAATTTCTCCAGAAAGAAAGAGATGCAGAGTTTCTCTCTTCAGTTGTCTAAGTAATATCTGACTCTCAGAGAGCAGTTCCTGCTCTAAAAGCTGTGATTATGTTTATAAGGATAGTTAGCAAATGGAAAGTAATGGCCAGATTTTAATGCCAGTGTTTCATAAATTTATTTCATTTCATTGGAACACGTGCTGGCCAAGGACATCATGAAGAGTCGCTAAATTAAACTCTTGGTCTTTGAAGTATTGGTGCATGGTTCCCATTCAAAATCACATCAGAGTTAACGATTTATTTTAAGCATTTTTCAAGTGAGCTCGCCATAAAGATTGTTTTTGTTCAATTTGCAGTGCATTTTCCAAGTCTATTTTGACTGTTCTAGAAGACACAAGTCAGAGGGGAAGTGCATCCCATTTGCCAAAATGATTACTTTTTCATTTCAGCAACAGATTTCTGTATGAAGGTTTCATTCTGCTTCATTTCCAATATCTCTTTTCATCCCTCATGAATGGCTTTTTGTGCTGTCTAGTAGGGATTATCTTTTGAGCTTCTTAAATTCCAAATGCTAATATAAAAGGAAAATAAAACAAAATTAACTTTATTTGTTAAAGAATTATTTTAACACCAAGTAAATGATACTTTGACATAAGGAATTAAGTGTTCATTTTCTGAAACTGAATACTGTACCTATCTATAATGTTTTTTCTCTCATATTTTTTCTCCATTGCATCCTTAAGTTATTTTATCCATAACATTCATTTTCTGTATTCCATTTGATATCTTAAATACAAAAATATATTGCCTTGAAAATATATCACCTGAGCTTTGCCAACAAAAAGTGTCACAAGATGGTTTGTTAAACATTTTGATAATATGGAAGTGCTTATATGTTTTTATGTGTTATATAACACTACAAAATTTTTGATTTATTGCTCATTTCCTCTAACTAAAGTTCTGTATTATCAAAAATTTCATTGGCAGTTTTTTGTATTATGTATCACAGGAGCTGCAGGAGAAGGGCAAGACAGCATCAAATAGCTTATTTTTATTTATACAATTCTTCTTATCTGAAAAGTAGAAGATACTGAAAGTAGGTTTTCAATGAATGCCTATGTTAAAATCTCTTTTTATTGCCATTGGCTATGAAGGCTCAAGAATCTAACACATTTTACAGTGGGAGTAGTATAATGTAGTTCAAGAAACTATTCATGCACCACAAATAAATCAATAATGAACAGGCTGGGGCTTATTAATGCATTTATGAGTACATTTATGACCTGAATAAATATCATGACACTCCAGAGACACAAGTTCTGAGCTAGTCTTCAGGTGGGAAGATGTCAACATCTGTTTCAGTTTCTGGAAAGGTATTGTAGACATTCAGACTGTATTTTTTTCCAAAATATTATTTTATTAATTGAAGGGAGAGACAATAGGATAAATACCTGTCAATGTGGTTTGAGCTACTAAAGTAGCCTGAGAAGGTAATTTAGATTAACTCATTACATTTGCATGGCCTGACTATTCACATAGTTAGGTTATGCCTTTCAACTGAAGGTTCAGTAATTGGAAACTGAAATCTGCTAACTCTTTATTTAATTGTTCAAAACAGATTATAACCAATCATCTGTGTAAGCCAAGCACACTTGTTATTTTGCATTTGTACTTTGTACATTAACTGGATCACACTCTAGATATCTGAAATGTAAAAAAGTGAAGCTAGGTCCATCAGTCATTTTCAAAACAGGTTCTTTGCTCTTCTCTAGTTTGAGGACAGAAAGTACAATTTGAAAGCTAAAATTTTTCAATAGCTTTCATCTTTCATATTGTATAAAAATTCATTATTTAAAGTCTTCAAATGGTAGTTTTTAGTTAGAATCTTACATGAAGTGATCAGTTACTTTAGTAAGCTTTAAATCAGGCAGACTTTGATAATGTTCTGAGATAACAGGTGGCCATAATCGAATCCCATAATGTTTCTGTATTATCCTGGATACTTATGCTTAGTTGTATAATAGCCCTGACTTCACAACTGAAGTGTAATTCTTACAATCGAAAAAGAAAGCAACTCAGTTGATTACACTTACTTACATTCCTGAACCTTCCTGCGTAGATGCAAGGAAAACATCCTTTTGCTTTTTGATGACCATGAAAAAAGCATGTGGTCTCTTGACAAACTAGCTTCTATTGCAATCAGAAATTCAAAATATTAATTTTATAACTCTATAGATACTTTTTTAAACATAGCAGATTAGATGAAATTTGATACAAATATTTATTTTGAGTGTGTATGTGTGAGTAAATGAATGAAAGAGTTGAGTCAGACCTGTGGAGGATGGAATGCTGGAGAGCACTTTTATTTTGCACTGTTTTTCCTGTGTTTTGCAGTTGGTATAGTGTTGGCCAGCCATGAAACACATGTTGGTAAAGGATAGGGAAGGTGCTCTCTGTCTGAATTATAAAGGCTGTGATTAGGATTGAAACTGGAGATAGAAATAAATGAGTCAGGAGATAGTGGAATTTTAGAACAGGGAGTGCAGGTTGGGAAGTATTGCCACACTGATCCTTTTCTTTAACTCAGGAAAGATGATGCTTTCTCCTTATACACCGTACATCTGAAATAATCCGCTGCTTGTCCACAGACAACTCCTGATTCCCAAGAGCACCCTAAAGCTTATCAACACAGTGTGCCTATGTGCACTGTACACAGTCCTGTGAAAATCTAAAAATCGATTTTATGTTCATTAGAAAGACTAAACTTCTCTCTTTTTCTCAGCTATAGGTTTGGACTCTTGTCCTGAACCACAGACCCCAAGTAATGGGATCAAAATTGGAGACAGATACATGGTTGGAGATGTGGTGTCTTTCCAGTGTGACCAGGGTTATTCTCTTCAGGTAAGCCAAGTTTCCTATTTCAAATTACATATTTCAGTTCTTTAACATGGTTATCGTTGGGTCTGTCAATGCAAAATTGATGCTGAACTCTTCAGGAATTGTGTACACATCAGAAGTTTACAGTACTGTTTGCTTTTCTATCAGATAGTAAATTAGAAACTACAAATATTCCACCAGAAGTGTATGGCCTGGTGCTTCTTCTGCATTAGTGATTATAGGTTGTTATCTATTATTGATGGTATCTTTGATAATTATAGCTGAACCATGTACTGTTATCAAAATTAAGTTAAAATCACTTAATGAACAATTAACAGTAATTCTCTATGGATAGGAGGAAAAAGTAAGTAAAGAGGGGGATTAAGAATAACCAAAGGGAAATAAATAATTGCTTTTCTTAGTAAATCAGACAGTGTCAATTGTTTTCTTTCAGCAATTTCCTGGATTTTTTCTTCAAAATGTTTATCAAATCAGGGTATATTTTTGCCAAGTAAATTTGAAATGTCCTTGCACTAGCAAAATGTATATCCAGGGGAACTGCAGTGATTGTAAATCACCTGACAGTATGATGGTTCCTAATGACTGTAGGAATCTGTCTGCCGATAGGAAAAAAGTGGAAAATATTTTCAAAACTTGTACAGTTATGCTGCAAAATCAGATCCAAAACTGAATACTCTTTTTACTTGAGACTCCTCAAAAAGAGTCTGCAGATTCTACAGTCATCCATTTATCTAGCCCTTTGAGAGCCAAAAGAACAGAAAAACATCACATTACCCAAGCATTACAAAAAGAACAGTCTTAAAGGAAGAAAATAATTTCTATATAACAGCAGATGATTAACTGCTAATGGAGTTATGGATACTTTTGGAGCAAAATAGCAAAATATGCCAGAATGACAAAAATGCCATTAATATCAGTCTCAGCCTACACCACTTGTTGATGTCAGACTAACTAAATTAAGTTTTAGAAATGTTAATAATTTCAAATATTTATTTTACATAATTCTCTGAAAAGCTAGATACTGGGTTTATATGTGCTGCACCAAAAATAGAAATTGAATTCTACTCTTTGAAAAAACAAACAAACAAAAACCAGCTAGTTTATGTACTGTGATAGAAACAAAATTGTCTTGTCTGCATCCAGATTTCAACTGCTGTTTGGATTTGGGACCTGTATCCCGACTTCCTCTTTAAGAGAGGATGCCTAGTCATGCCTGCAGATTTCTAGCATTTCAAGAATAGATGAAATACATGTTCTGTGATTGCAGTTCTGAGAATGACTATTGAAGTTTTCTTCTTATATTGCTGGGTTTCAACAGGCCACTCTCTCTGACAAATATTTCTTTCTTCTTAGCTTTAATTCCCACCTTAAATAGAGTTGTATGTGTGAACAGATATGCCACAGTAAATGGTAGAAATGAAGAAAATGTAAAATATAGAAAATAAAGAATTTAGGAGCATAGACTGTGCAAATACATATGTAAAGATTCTCCTCTCTATATGTTTTTTCTGACTTATGCAATCTGACTAGATGGTTTTGGAAGATATCACAAGTACAGTTCTCGTAAGATTTTCCATTTTTGTTTGCTTTCACTGGAAGATAATTAGAATTACATGAGGTCGATGAGCAACAGAGAGGGTGTGTCTATGATGAATTTGAGATATAAAGTCAGCACTCATATAATTTATAGAGTATGTATAGTTTTATCATGTTCAACAAATTATGTAAGTCCATACTATGCAAACTGCTTCAGTTAGACCTATAGTTTCCAGACCCTTGGTTTATACTGAAACATGCATAGAATTCAGCTGGATTCTGTTATAAGAAATATTAATGGCATAAACACTATTACGTAATGAGCTAACAGTCACAGTCTTCTCTGCTGTATTGAAGGCATGATACAATCCACAGTGTACAATGTAATTGCTATACCTTTCTCTGTGCATTTTGATAGCTTTAAATTATACATTCTTTTTTGTTAAAGTATTAATGTGCTGTGTACTGTATATTTTTATATGAATTACCATATATTTTGTCATTTTAGGGACATTCACATATCACTTGTATGCCTGGACCAGTAAGAAGATGGAATTATCCCATTCCAATATGTTTAGGTATGTTCAGCATACATCATTTTTCTTAAATATGCCAGAGTGGGAAAACCAGAAAACTCAAAAATAATAGACACATGTAGTGGAAAAAATTGGGAGGACTGGAGGAAATTTATTAAATGGGAAGATGGTCAAATTAAATTATAGATTTTCAAAGGCTTCTGCAAACATGTTGACAAATCTTTTCTGAAAAGTCCAAGCAGTAAAAGAAATACACATCAACCCTTTCAACCCAAACTGTTCTATGATACAATTCTATGTGTTCTAGATATATCATCAATTCATTATCAGGAATGACACCTCCAGAGACCCTTGCAACACAGCTAATTTATTTAGGACTCATTTCCCCATAAGAGTAAATGCAGAATTGTAGAAGATACTAAAATAAAAATAATATTACATTTTCATGTCTAATGAGTTCAACATAAGCATGTCTACCCAATTTCAGAAGATACATTATTTTTCAAGTTAAATTATACACTTATCCATATTGTTATTGGAAAAGCACTGAAAACCTGTCAAAAACCAAAATTAAACCTTTGAAGTGCATTTAAATATACTCTTTCTATATGATGAATAAATGTGAGGCATGTAAAACTCCTTCTAGTTGTAATCTCTTTCACTGAATAGGAATGCTTTTTTGTTTGGGTTCTCTAACACTAGAAGTTATCAGGATTGGTAATCTTGAATGTTTGGAAAGCAGGATGTTGCATATCTCATAAAATATATTTTTGCTTTGCTTTTCTTCAAGACAGTTAATATATATCCCCTTGAGCTGCCTCACATAATCCTGTTCTCAATCCTGTAGGGTGTTAAAAACCTCCTGTGAGGTACTGAGCTCCCTCAGCTTAGAATTTATAAATATTCAACAAGATTTAGATATTTGTAAGAATTTTTTCAGGAGTTAGTCTTCCATTTTTGTCATTATGCATTAATATATAATTAGGAAGTCTGATATTGTAATTTTACTGCTCTTGTTAAATTCTGAAGATAAAGATGCTGTGCTGAAATTTTAGATTTTTTTTCCTTGTATTTCTCCTTTTGTTTGCAAGTAATGATTTTTACTTGTGTTTCAAATGACGTAGCAAATTTTACTTGGACAAAACAGCTAAACAGAATTCTATTTATTATAATTACCATCTTTAAATGTAATATGGATGTCTAAGTAATTCTATTTAGTGATGTCATGCCTGAAAACAAAAATAAAATTAAGATATGAATTTAGCTTATTATCTGGAAGTATATGTATGTGTACTTTTGTAAGTTTGTCTCATTTTTGTAACAACATGGATACAAATGCAGTTTTTAAAAGGGTTCTTGAAACACTTTTAGTACGGAGATTTTTATAAAACATTATCTTATGTTATTCAGATGCTCCTTTACAAACATGCAGTTGTCTTGGTGCTGCTATGAGTGGTGTGTGCTGCACTCCCATCACAGGGACAGTTCGTATAGACAGACTGCAGAATAAACATTAGGGCAGTGATGCTGGTGGAAGCACAAGTCTTACGAGGAGCAGCTGATGGAGCTGGGGTTGTTTAGCCTGGAGAAAAGGAGGTTCAGGGAGACCTTAGCACTCTCTTCAACTGCCTGCAAGGAGGTTGTAGTCAGGTAGGGGGTTGTTTCTTCTACCAGGCAGCCAATGACAGGAGGAGGGGACAGGATCTCAAGAAGTACCTAGGGAGATTCAGGTTGGACCACAAGAGGAATCTCTTTATGGAAAGGATGGTCAGGAATCTCAAATAATTTCTTCACAGAATTTGCTGCCCAGGGATATGGTGGAGTCACCAATCCTGTGGGTGCCCAGGAAGGGGCTGGATGTGGTATTTAGTACAATAGTCTAGTTGGCAAGGTGATGATCAGTCAGAGGTTGGACTCAATGATATTGGAGGTCTTTTACAACCTAAATGATTCTGCAATTCTATAATCTGTTCTATATTGTGTGCATGTATCCCCCAAGTTAAAATCTACTCAATTCAGAGTTGATACAAATTTGCAAAGTACCTACTTGTAAATTACTTTCTTACAGATATTTAGTGGTAAATATATGTTTGTGTATTTGTTTAAATATAACCCTAGGTATCCTCTGAAAAATATTTTTTTGTCTGTTTGTTTTATTTAGCGCAATGTGGTGGTGGCATGTCAGACTTCAGTGGAGTGATTCTCAGTCCGGGGTTTCCTGGGAACTATCCTAGCAGTTTGGATTGCACATGGACAATAAAATTGCCTATTGGGTTTGGTATGTGCTCTTTTATGGATTTAAAAGGGGTTTTTTATGGGTTTAAAACACTGAACATAGATTTTAAAATATTGTTAATCTTTATCCTAGCAAAAAACCAAAAGTAATTTTAATTCTTTGAAGAAGTCAACAAAATCTTAAAAGAAAGATTTGAAATAGAAAAGCTACAAGGTTCTTGGTTTTTCATTTAATATATACCAAAATTTTCTGGTAAAGACAAAATTGTTTAATTAGAATTCAGCACAATTTTTTAACTTTACAGGATTGATTCCTCTTTTTGTGACATCGTAAACCAACCAAAAAGCCCAAAACTCTTATGAATATTTTACGCCAAGTCAATTCAGAAGTTAAAGCTAGATTTTTATTAATTATTTTACCGTTAACTTCTTTGCATATCATAGGTGAAACTCGCAGCATCATAGAAATGGTCTTTTTAAGGAAACGTAGAAGCCTTCCACTTAAATCTGTCAAACTTCCCACTCAAACTAGAATGCTCAGGAACACTGGATCAAGCCCATGAGTAGTGGAGCCATTTCATTGGGGCTGCTACTCATCTAATCAATCCCCATCCTGTAAGGATGTTGTACTCCAGATGTAGAATTCTTTACCTCTCCTTGTGCAAACCTTTAAGAAGCATTTATTTTCTCAGTCCTCAAGTTTTTTAGTGCTCTTCAGACAAAAATTGTGTCATTTAGTATATCACCCATGAGCCTCAGTTTAGTATCCTCTACACATTTGTTGAGGATGCATTCTCATTTTCCAAGTCTTCTGAAAACATAAACCAGTGTAAGCTTCCATAGCAGCCCACAGAATATTGTGCTTGTTACTAGCTGCCAACCTTTGAATGGCTGATTATCACCCTTGGAGCCTCAAAGTTATGCTAATTTTTAACTGACTTCCTTTCCATTCATCAAGCTCATGTATGATCAGCTTTCAGATGAGAATGTTTATAGACTGAGTCAAAAGCCATAGCAAAGTATATTATATACACTTTCCTCCCTTTGTCAATTTAATAATAGAAGGATATAATGGTTGATAAACTGTTATTTTCTGTTAGAAAATCCGTGTTGACTGCTTCTAAGGGAATTTATTGCCTTTTATATATTTGGATAGTGCCTTCAAATAAACAACTTCCATAATTTTTCCAAGGACTGCAGTGAACCTGTAGTTGCCTTTTCCCAGGACCTTTTTGTTGTCTTAAAGGTGAATATATATTTAGGCTTTTTCAAGTCACTAGAACTTCTCTTACTTCACCATGTTTTTGTATACATATTATCAGCATTTTAATTATATTGGCTAACCTCTTGAGAAACTTTGGGTTGCTCTGATGCATATTTTATTGTGAAATCTTTATTTGAAGCTAGCCAGTAGAGTTGTCCTACCTGGTTTAACGCATGTGGCACCTTTTAAAGAGCATGTACACTTGGATGTTTTTCTTTATATGCTAGTTGAATGGTGTGCTGGTTTTCTTTAGAGAGGTCTCATTGTTTTCTGTTTTATACTTGCCATCTTTTGTCATATTTTTTACTTGATGATACCGAATTTCTGCATCTATGAGAGAAAGTGCAATATCCCAAATAGCGTTCTTTTTTGCATATGTTCAGATTATTTCCTCCCTCTTTTTAAAATCAATTCTGTGGTATTTTTGATTAGAAATCCCATCAGCCTAGTTACAATTTAAATGAAAGCAAATTATTTGGCATGGGTTGTTTATATTGAAAAATATTAAAGGTTCTGTAACATTGACTTAACCAAATCTATCTGTTAGATATTCTTAGATAATCTATTAGAATAGATATCTTAGATAATCTATTAGAATAGGGATTTCTATATAAAAGAGAGTTTGTTTGTTTAGATTTTGTTCAAAACACACAAGATTAGAGTCAATAACTGATTTTTTTTTTTTTTTAGCATTTTATAGAAGAAATATTGACACTTTAAATCTGCCACTCTCTGAGTTTTCACATAGCCTGATGGGACAATTTGTAGTGCTTCATTATGAGCCATAATGCTGTCTAGAATCTCAAATTGATTTCTGCTTGTTAAGTTATCAAAAAAAAAAAACAAAAAACCAAAAAAATAGCAGTAGTAGGTGCATTATTCTTGGATCGAATCCACAGGAGAAAAAGATATTCAGAGGTATAAGGGAACAGGATAATTTGACAGATGATTCCAAAGATATTTGCTAATAAAGAAGAAAAATTTAAAATCTGGAATATTGGTTAAATTTCAAATTTAATAAAATGGTATGTTCAGCTGCATCCAGAACCTGCTATCTTTTTATCCCAAGCACATTGCCATCTGTCTCTTCCCTCACTTTACTACTATCCTGTCTCTTATCCTGTACTGACTCCTTACTCCATTTTCTTTGCTTGCGTCCTGCCAGGCTTATGTGTCCAATAATTCTAACTTAACTCTTCAGAGTGCTATTTACATTCTACATTATTTACATACTATTTAGTTTGACTTCCATTATACAGGAGATTCAGCTACTGAAGTTTTGGAAACAGTTTCTTTTGGAAAAAAGTTTAACCACCAAAATCAATAGTTCTGAGCTTCTTTGTACTAACTGAGGTTTATTCACTGGATTTAGGAACTGTTTTCCAGTTCATGTATAGGAAAATGAAATGCTTCATTTTCTAGATAAAACTAAAGTTGCACAGATTGAAACATGCTTGACATTTCTTACCTTTCCTAAGTGAGATATGTTTGAAACTAAATCGAACATTAAAATATAAATTCAATATAAAAAGAACTGAAAAACATTTGAAGAAGTGATAGCTGAAGCTGGTTTTAGTGATGCTGTGACTGATTTAGTGGAGGCACTTATGTCCAACTCTTCTGTGTCATAAATAGAAAAATGCAAAAACACCATCCTGGGAACCTTCTATAGACTTTCACTTGTTTAAATCTTTTTAGAAAGACTTTCTCCCAGTTATAAGTTACAGAACCTTGTCCAATGGATATTAGCTAATGGTGTAATGTTTTTACCAATGACACTTTTTAAAATTTGCATATATAAACTACTCTTTCAAGCAGGGCGTCCAAAACTGCAAAAGGCATAGAAAAAAATCAGTCTAACAAGCTGAAGTCTCAGACAAATAGAATCAAATGCTATTGGCAGAGCACTTTTGAAGATTGACATGATTCAGAAATTTGAATGGAAAGATAGTGCAATACAGAGAGCAGGATGAGTGGTGAAAATATATTTCTACTTTTCTATCAAAGAAAATTGGTGAAAGAGGAAAAAACTGACAGCAAGGTCACATGAGCTGGCAGTTATTAATGGCAGCTTAAACTTTGGATAAGTGTATGGTTCACAGGATCAAATGAAAGGCCAAAATATCATGATAGAGAAAGAGCAAAGTTTGAATATAGCTTGATTCTTTGTGTAGGAAATATTTGGAAGGCTGACAAAGTCAAAGAATGACACATAAGAAAAAGCTTTCTTATCACTTATAGACTGTCTTCAGATAAAGCAAGACAGAAATTATCAGGGTAACAGTAATTTAATTATCCACCTAACTTGCATATAAAATATTTCATGCTTCAGAAAATCATTCATACACTTTACACAGTATCTGGGGGAAAGTTCTAAAAGACAGTGAGAAACACTATTTAGATATTACAGTTCAGAAGTTACAAAATGATTCATGACTTTCAATAATTTATCTAACATTATATCTTTTACTTTCAGTTTTATATGAAATTGTGTTTGTCGCAGTGAGGGTGGCTGAGACACATCTTTTAGGTTCCCTGATATTCAGGACAAATGAGGCACTGAAGAAGGAGTGGGTGTGATGGTGTGTCTGAAAAAGAAAACTCACTTTAATAGGAAAATAAAATAGGGAGATTGCCCAGAAACTGCACTCTCTAAGGACATAACACCAAAGACCAGAAATGAGAGGGGAGTGACCATATATAGGCTTGGGGTTAGAGGGTTCTACAAACATGACCAGATATGAAACAGGGGTAACCACTAGGGGAGCAGAACTTGGGTTCGTAATAATGACATAATATCAGTAAAGTCACTTGGGAGGAGATCTCTGTCTCACCTTAAGTTAAACAAATACCTTCTAGGGCTTGAAGCCGAGGTCTGGCTTGCCAGGGGTGAGATCTGGCTGGCCCTGTGCCTCTGCCAGGCTGGTGCCCAGTGTTGATTGTCTTTGCCAGAAACACCAGTAGGACTCAATCATATTTCTAATGAAATTACTGTTTGTAAATGGTGTCAGGGAACAGAATGATCCCTCTATTATCCAGGAGGAGGCAGTCAGATAACTGGATGGTCATAAATCTATGGATCCAGATGGGATCTATCCCAGGGTGATGAGGTAGCTGGCAGATGAGCTTGAAAAGCCACTCCATCATTTCTCAACAGTTCTAGCTCACTGGTGATGTTCCCTATGATTGGCCAATGTGACACCCATTCACAAAGAGGGTAGTAAGGAGGATCCTGGTAGTTATAGACCAATTATCCTGACCTCAGTACCCGGTAAGGTAATGGAGCAGTTTATATTGAGTGCCATAAAGCAGCACTTAGAGGATGGCCAGGGTATCAGACCCAGCCAGCATGGGTTTAGGAGGAGTAGGTCTTGTTGGCCAATCTGGTCTCCTTTTATGACCAGCTGATCCACCTGGTGGATGCAGGGAAGGCTGTGGATGTTGTCCATTTGGACTTCAGAAAGGCCTCACTGTCTCCCACAGGAGTACCTAGAAAAGCTGGCAGCCCACAGTTTGGACAGGGGCACTCTGTGCTGGGTCAGGAACTTGCTGGATGGCCAGGCCCAGAGAGTGGTGGTGAATGGTGCTGCATCCAGCTGGGGACAGTCACCAGTCCCTCAGGGGTCTGTGCTGGGGCCAGTTCTGTTCAATATCTTTATTGATAACATGGATGAGGGTATTAAATCTTTCATTAGTAAATTTGCAGATGACACTAAACTGGGAGTGCGTGTTGATCTGTTGGAAGGTAGGAAGTCTCTGCAGAGAGACCTGGAGTGGTTGGATAGATGGGCAGAGTCCAATAGGATGAAGTTTAATAAGTCCAAGTGCTGAATCCTATGTTTTGGCCACAATAACCCCCTGCAATGTTATAGGCTGCGGACAGTGTGGCTGGACAGTGCCCAGGCAGAAAGGGACCTGGGGGTTCTGCTGACAGCAGATGAACATGAGCCAGCTGTGTGCACTGGTGGCCAAGAAGGCCAATGGCATCCTGGCCTGGATCAGGAATGGTGTGGCCAGCAGGAGCAGGGAGGTCATTCTTCCCCTGTACTCATCACTGCTGAGGCCACACCTCGAGTGCTGTGTCCAGCCCTGGCCCCTCAGTTTAGGAAGGAGATTGAGATGTTTGAGCACGTCCAGAGGAGGCAACGAGGCTGGTGAGGGGCTGGGAACTTGGAACACAAGCTCTGTAAGGAACGACTAGGGGAGCTGGGGCTGTTTAGCCTGGACAAAAGGAGACTCAGAGGTGACCTTATCACTCTCTACAACTCCCTGAAAGGTGGCTGTAGCCAGGTGGGAGTTGGTCTCTTTTTGTCCAGGCAGCAACTAACAGAACCAGAGGACACAGTTTTAAGCTTCACCTAGGGAAATACAGCTTGGATATTAGGAAAACGTTTTTTACAGAAAGAGTGAGAAAGTGCTGGATTGGTCTGCCAGGGGAGGTGGTGGAGTCACCATCCCTGGATATGTTTAAAAAAAGATTGGATGTGGCACTCGGTGCCATGGTTTAGTTGAGGTGTTAGGGCATGGATTGGACTCAATGATCTTGGAGGGCCCTTCCAACCTAGTGATTCTGTGATTCTGCGTTACTGCATTATCATGCCATAGTTGCAATATATCCAGACAAAATACAAATTTTTCTTTGTTTATCTTATATAGAAATATAAACAAGAAAATATTTGAGAGCCCTATAACTATTCAGTGCATAGAATTTTCTTTTTATGCCACATAGTTTCTGTAATACTTCACCTGGTTAGAAGAGATAACTTGCTAATGGATAGTAACCTGCCCTCCTATTCCTTCTGAACCAACTAATCAGAAAGTTCTGTCACCAAAGCTGTCATATACCACAGTGTGTGTGTGTGTGGAGCACTCACATATATTCCCCATGTACTCTGCTTTCACAAATCCTTGGTGTACCAGCAGAGGCTCTGCCTGCCTGATACCCTGAGCTGGACCTGAGGCCTTTCTGCTCACCATCTAGCCCAGTTTAAAGTTTGCTGGAAGATGATAGATGTGCAGCCCCACACACATCAGGACTGGGATATAGATAGAAACTTGCAGGTAGCACATGGATTTCCACCTGATTATCTGAGATTATCAGTGTAAGATGTACATACTTTATTTTCCCTCCTGGCTTTGGTACTGTTGGTGTTTATGTACTGACAATGTTTTTCAGGTGTCCATTTGCAATTTTTGAATTTCTCAACGGAGACCATACACGATTACTTAGAAGTTAGGAGTGGATCTACAGAAACTAGCACTGTTATTGGGAGACTAAGTGGCCCTCAGCTACCAGCCTCTCTGTTCAGCACAACCCATGAAACCAGCTTATACTTTCACAGTGATTACTCACAGAACAAACAAGGATTTCATATCATATATCAAGGTGAGATTTGGACATCCTTATGAGAGAAAAAGGTGGCTGTGGAAGATTTTATGGAGTTTTGGGGATTTCTAAAAATAAATGTGAAAGTTTTTATGTGTTTCAGTTCCAAGCTTTAAACATTGAGATAAAACAGAAAAATGAAGAAAGTTAGGATGAAAAAAAGCAATCGATTACATATTTTCCTTAAAATCAGGTAAAATGTCAGCAAAGAGATAATTGCCAATATCTGAAGCTGATTGGCATATTAATTTGCATTGCATGCCTTTACAAAATAAACATCTCTATTCAATGTTTGGAAGCTTACTGGAATTTTAATTTTGTTTAATGGGTTCTGGAAGGTATAGATCTAAATAATACTACTGGATCAATGCAGGCTTGTGCACATTAATGCCAACCCAAAAATCTCAAAATCCATTTTATTTCCTAGTTCACCATTTCCCTGAAGGATCTTGCTCTTTTGTACCCAAGTAGGTCTGCTGAGCTGATAAAGATCACGAGATCATAGTTCTATTTATAGAAATGCATTTTCATTTAAAAGGGATTAGATCACCACTGTTCATGAAAAAAGGTCAAATGTGTATTTTAAAGTAGACCTGTTTTCATTATATGAATAACACCTAAGAGTGATTTAAAGAGTTTTTATTTTAGAGCAGTCTCCTATTACTCTTTTAATAGTAACAAGTCCAAATTGATTTAAACTCTGTGTAACATTCTGTAAGTGAGCCACTGTAAAAAGAATTAACTTTTAAAGAAAAAGTCAATTTGTGGCCTAAACTGCTAAGGATAGTAAAAACGTAAGACCATATACTATTAACAGTAACTGTAATAATTTTGGAAATGCTGTCATTTGTCAAAATGCTGGAAAGTTTTTTTCCATGCTTTAACCACATAAGACAGAACTGATTCTTTCAAATATATACAACATGATATTCTTATACTTCTGACTGTACACAGCTTATTTGTTCTCACATTGGTAATAAGAAGACAATGCTTCAAATCCTCTTGGAAAAAATCACCAAGAAGTGTGAGAAAAGCTTGTCTTCAAATTTTACTTGTTCACTATTAAGTCTTTGATATTCCAGTTCATTATAGAGACTTTTAATTCTTCTGGGAAAAACAAATAAAAGTATAGACATGTTTATTTCTCCTTTTCTTGAAACATAAGAATGTATAACCTGACAACTCTTATTGGATCAGAAAAGCATGTCATCTATCTCAGTATAGTCTCTTCAATCAGCAAAAAGAAATGTTATTATGTAGCACAGGAGTGTAGCTGGTTTTCCTGTACTTCTCCAGGTGTAAAATCAATGATTTCATCGTCACCATGAAACTTTGGTTCCCAGCATATGTGCTGTTCATGACTTTTAATTTTATTCTAATTAAAAGCCCTTATTTAATCAGATTTTTTCTTTTTGTGATTTTTCCACCATTATTATTATTTATTTCAGCATATCAGCTACAAAGCTGTCCTGATCCTCGGCCATTTCGTAATGGTTTTGTTATTGGAAATGATTTTACTGTGGGACAAACTATTTCATTTGAGTGTTTTCCCGGCTACACGTTGATTGGGAATTCAGCTCTGACTTGTCTTCATGGCATCAGCCGCAACTGGAATCATCCTCTCCCCAGATGTGAAGGTATGTTCCAGGTGACCTATAAACCCTTCATCACTTGAAAGTCTTCCTAAGACTGTTAACTGAACTCATTTCAGCTTTTTGCTTTATAGAGGCCTGTATTGTTACAGTGTGGTCTTTACAAAGGATGTATTCAATTTTGCACATTAAAATTTTAGCAGAGAACTGAAATGTCATGTAATATGAAATCTCTGAAAACTTACCTGAGATAATAAGTTTACTTTTGGAAGGTTAGGCTTTAAGTCTGGAATGTGGAGACGTGATGCTTTTAATCTAGGTGAGGCAACAGAGTAAAAACTCTGGACTAAATTAAGATAAAAGGCCTCAAATTTGAATTTACCAATTCTGGCCACGTATGTTCTTTCTTATCTGTTAGAAAGAAATGTTAAGGGTGGTATAGAGTGAAATTGTCTTCCAGCCATTGCTCCGTGAAATCGCTTGTACATATGCTTTTTCGGAATGGGATTTTTTTTTTCAGTTACATTTTTTTAACCTTTTACATTTCTTTTTTTCACTTGTGCTTGAAACCAATAAGAAGGTTCAAGGAACTGTGACTTGCACACAAGCTTTAATTTTAAGACAACTGCAAGAATGACTGTAACGATTCTGTAGAGGCAGCAGGCCAGAGGTCAGTCCTCCACTTAAAGGCCTAGCTTCCCTCTACATGGAATGGTAAAACTCAGCATTGAGAATGAGATCCTCACTACCATGTAGGAGAGAAATGCCCCAGTAAAAACCCCCAACAACAACACAACACCCAGCCTCCAAAAAAGCTACAAAGCCAAGTGCAACCACCCAAATAGAATATAAAAAGCTCCTTTGTTTTCTGGATTTTTTCATTGAATTTTGCATCTGATACCCAAATGTAAGCACTTTAATTTGAAGCCTCATTATTTAGAATTCCTTCTGGAGTCACTGAGCCTTAGGAATTTCTAGGGGATGTGGTAGCTCAATTAGAACCTAATTTATGGAATTCAGAAGGGGAAGCTTTATCATATAAAAGACAGATGACACCTACACTGTCTTTTTTTTTTTTTTTTTTTTTTTAAAGGGGAAAAAATTAATTCATTNGAAAAAATTAATTCATTTTAAAAGGATCACCCCCCATTTTCTGGATCCTGTGGAATAGTAATGTTTTCATAGTTCATGTCTTAACAGCTAAACACTTAGCTTTTCCTGTTAGTTAGTTCTAGCCACATTTTCTGTGCCTCACAATCAAAACTATTGAACACAGTGATTCTGTTTCTTTGAAATACCTTACCGGAACCAATAATTTAATTAGCAAATTCTCATATGTCCAAAGCATGTTGTTTCTCTGAGTATCAATTTTGATGAAGTTCCTGAACAGTGGCTGGATATTCTTTGTTTCTAATTAATTTGGTATGAAAAATAAAGATTAAAAAATCCACCAACTTGATAATAGAGATCTAAGATGCATGTTTGCTGCATGATTACAGACTGTCAACACTACTCAATTCCTAGACAAATTTCTTAAATTACATGGGGGTTTGTGCAGATACTTACTGTGGTATTTTTAGTAAAGGGTTTGTGACATTTTTATATGTTACAGATATTTTTGAGATTTTTTTTTTCCTTATTGTTGCGGCAAAAGGATAATGAGTTGTCTTCTAGTTCTACTTAGTTTGATTTGAGATAAAGGCTTTTTGTTCAAAAGCATTAAAATGAAGTTGGATTCTTTGTGTATGCCTGGTACCAGAAATACACAGCATGTCTTAAATTTGTATTTGCTTTAATGTCTTTATTGTAAGACAAGATATACCAAGGCTTGTTAAATTTCTTGAAGCAGACAGTCTGAATTAGATATGACTAAACTTGTTTTCTGTTTAAACAATTTTGTTCTCTTCTTGCATCCCCATGCACCTAATATTTCTTTAACCCCCCTGAGCCTTTAAGGTTAAAGCTGAAGAAAAGCAGTGCCCAAGCTGTTGCATCTCAATGGCTGAAGTATCACTATGGAGGCCTCCTTACCCTACAGTTCAGCACTAAAGTGAATAAACATAAACCATAACACATGCTTTTGCTAAATACAAAGGATGCATGATTCCTATATGTCAAATCTATATGTCAAAACTGCTCTGGTTAGAGATTTTTAAAGATTTTTTAGAAAATCTGTGTTGTTATACCAGGCACCTTGTGGAGTGGAGTGGGCAAAATAAATGTATGCAAAATAAAGCAAATTATACAATTTTAAGATTTGCTTACTTTTTCAAAACTAGGCTTGTATAACATTTCGCTTCTGTAATAACTGGGTGGTGTAATGTTCAACATACATCTGAAATCCATGGAGAAAATCATCTAATTTGGAGTTGTAGTCTTCCAGAAATACATAGTTATGAAAGTCCAGAATCTGGGTGGTCACTCTTGTCCT
>WEIU01004703.1:805-32945 GCA_013389925.1 Aegithalos caudatus
TGCTATTCTTTCACAAAGCTGTGCTAGTGATGTTTCCTCATGGATTTTGAATCAGGTGTTTCCTCAGTCAAATACAAGATTACATTATTCCCTCTGGACTTTTCTTCTCCCAGGCCAACTGCCTGGCAGAATTTCATCTGGAAATTCTTGTCACTGCTTTTCTATATCCTGCCTCTGACTACAAAGATTTAAGATACTGTCTCATCAGTATACAGATGTACTTCACTGCTTTTGTTTGGATATTTTCTAACCACTGACTAATTTATTTCCTGTTTAAGACACACCTCATCAGAATGTGCAACTAAAAACCAAAAATCTGAGAAAAGTGTTGGCTGCAAACTTCTTGCTTTCCAAGAAAACTGAGGTGGTGTATTTTGCAACTATTTCTGTTTTCCATTTCCTCTTTGCATCTGGTGTTCCAGATGTCACTTTCAAATTTAGCACTTCTTGTAGCCACCAGCCAGCTGTCCTGCCAATTTTACATGGGACTGTGTGATGGGGGAAGGCAGGGAGAGAGGGAGGGAGGCATACTGATTAGTTGTCTGGTTCTTTTGTTCCAGCTTCCAGAACTCCTGCTCCTATTGAAATTTCTCCAACACACCTCCCATACATGATAAGATCACCATGTCATTCCACAGTTACTTTCTGTAGAGATTAAAGAATGAAAAAATGTAATTTTTTAACATCAGTGAGAATAGAATCTGTCACAATGTGATATGTCTTATTTTTTGTATAAATTCTAGGTTCCCAGCACAAATGAAAATAAACTCATAATCTTCTTCTGAAAAGTAGTTCTTGAATTTTTTGTCACCTCCCTGAATTGCTACTTCACATCTAATTTTTTTTTTTAACTTTCTAAATTTTGAGGTTAACTTGCTACTAAGGGCAGGACTTTTCTCTCATGTAGAGAATGTTCCTTTTTTAAAAATTCTGAAGGGTGTTCAGTACAGTGTGTATAGAAGAAATACAAAATTTGCAATGCCATAGAAATTAAGAAAAGTGAAATAAAGCTGGAAAAGGGAAGTACCAATTTCAGAAATGTCAAAGACTCCTCAAATTTGAGGAAGGGAGTTACCTATCCATGAGCCCTGCAAGGCTTCTTTTCAGGGAAGAGCACTGTGAATTGCACTTTCTCTGTAGACTAACAGCTACAAAGACCCAGCACTCATCATCTCTTGCAAGTGTTTTCCATTTTCAGCTATAATTGACAGCCAACATTTCTTCATTAATAATATTATAGAAGTTTACATTTAAGGAGTCTTTCTAAGTAAGATTACTGTAGAATGTGAGCTGGGCACTGATGAATAATCTGTGAATGATTTTTCATAGTATGTTCCCCAGAGCACTCATAGGTCTAAACAGTGAGAGTGCCATGAGGAAGTGAAAAGGAAAGTCTCTTAGAACCCTTTTCTTCTTGCCAAGATAGTTGCAGCTGTTAGTTGCCCACCTGGAAGCAGATTTTGCCTTGCTAGGAGAGGTAGGACTGGGTGCAAGGAGGCATTTTAAGAGGCACACAAACTGCATGTGCCTGTGAACTCAGCATCATCTGGCCTCAGTTTTCTCGTGCTCAACGTGTCCTATCACCACACCATTTCAAAGAACTACATATTATATCTTGGTACCTACAAATCCATTTCCTATACCAGTCACTGCCTCCATATACAGTCTTTTTCCTTTTCTCCACCCCAAAACAAGGGCCTTAGGAAGAGCAAAAAAGAGTATTTTATTTTTGTTTTCTTAAGGATAGCAGTGACAGCAGCAGGTTTAGGCATTTGGGGTGAATATAAAACTGAAACTGTTGTAGAACCCACCTAGTACAGTCATCCCTTCCAAATCACTGAAAAAAAGTAATTCCTTGATAAACACCCCTGTGTTCTGACCAGTCAGTGCTCTTAAAATAGGGTTCAGGAAATATGTATACCAATTTTTCAATCCATATATCTCACAAAGACAAAAGTACAGATTAATTCCTCTCATTTTGAGAACATTGCTGCATTTTTATAGAATAATCATCACACTTTGATGCTTTAGTCTACGAGAGTGCTGGCCATTTTGCAGTAACTGTCTCTTTTAACATCAGGCTTACAGATTATTGGTGTGGCATTGTGTGCCAAACTGTGCAACATTTTTTCTTGAATAAGCTATGGAGAAGAGCCCTTTGAGATAATTTTTACAAAGAGTTTGTCCTTCTGCAGCAAGAGGAGAAATGGTGGGGCATGAGGCAGGAAAAGAAAGCTAAAGAAAGCAAACCCATAATCCTGGAAATGCAGCAATAAAAGGTGGAGAACATTTGTGGTGAAAGATCCACTCCAGCCAGTGCAGGAGGAAGGTGTAGTTCCTGCATGAATGAGCTTTCCGGTGTGCCCAAGGATTGGAGAGGTTTAATGATCTCCCTGCCTGGAATTTGCAGCAATGTTTGAGGCTTTGTAGCCCAGGTCACTGAACAGATGGAAGATAAAACTGATGAGCTGTGGGAAACATAAAATAAAGTAAGGATGCAATGGTGCATTGACTGTGAGTAAAACTACAATCAACAGTACTTGGTGATGTGCAAGAATAGTAAGATAAAGCAACAAAAAGCTGGAACAATGCTCACTTACCTTGCCATGCTGACATCATCTTCATCATGAGAGGGCTATGTCTCAGACAGCTCCACCTTTTCTAACCCTCAGCATTTGATGGGAAAAGGTGGTGGTTTGTTTACAAATGTATTACAGTGGAAACACCTTCACTAAAATCCTTTCTACTGTTCTTCCTGTGTCTCATTCACTCATTGTGAGGGAGAGTTACCATGAAGGACCACGACCAGTCATTAAAAAAGCTGCTGACAGATGTAAGGAAATCCATGTGGGCACTGGGCTACTCTGTGTTGGTAAAAAATGAGTTGCTGTATAAGGCCAACTCAGCCTCTGTATCATCCTCATATTTATAACTTGATTGAAAGGAACAGACAAAGAAGGATTTCAGCATGAAACCAGAATTGCCCTACTATAACATTCTTAGTCTTTCTCTGCAAAAGAGAGATTTGATACAGGGTGATAATTGACAAGCCTTGTCAAACACTGGAAAGAATTCTGAAATACTTTAAAAGACTTTTTATTGTGTGGATTTCATATGGTTTCATTTGCAAGCATGGGATTTTTTACTGCTATCATTGTTTACATAGCATAGCCGAAAATTATGTGCAGACTGTGACTGCTCAGTATGATCCTTTATGTGAGTGAAGAAGGCAGAATTTGGTCCTTCTTATGCATATGTATCTAGTCACAGGATTTGCTTCAAAGATACCATAGGGTGAGGAGAGGAAAAGCAGCATACATTTCTGGGAACAGCTTTGAAGTTCTGGTTATAGTACATTTGTTCAGGACTTGCATGAACCTCACTTTTCCTACTGTTCATTAATGCCAGCAACACTAATGTACTGTCAAAAGGAATTACTGGACTTATGTTGCTTGAATAATTTATTTCTGCAACCAGTCCAAATTTTAGTCAAAAATTTTTGTACTAAAATATTTCCTTAATTGAAATCTACATGAGTTTTTTTACAACAGTCCAGTTCTTCTAAAATAAGGGGTTGGGGTATTTTTCTTTTATTTCCACACACCTATGTAACTTCTTTCTTAATGATATAAGTAGTGTAGTATACCCTGATCTTTTTACAAGTATATTGTATGAAGGATGAAATATTCAGTCCATTCATTTCCCACATTCTATCCCTAGGAACATCATCATCATCAATCATTTTCATTATCACCTCATTAATAATGTTCCTTTTAAAATAGTAATGTCTACTTAGTAATACCACACCACTAATTTATAGCAAATATACTCAGTCATATAGGGTTTTTTGATCAGTCTATACAATAACAAGCCTGTAGACAACAGATGGGGTCCACCTGTCTCAGAAGGGAAAATGGATCTTAGTTGAGGAGTTAGACCTTGTTGAGAGACCTTTAAACCAAATTTGAGATGGTATAGGGACATAGACAGGCTCAGAGATGAAGTATGGGAAAGGGAGAGTTATAGTGACCACCACAGCAGTAAAAGGAGCCTCAATACCTCCATCAAGCACAAGCAGCTGAAGATGTAACACAACAGGATTATGGGGAATCCCTTTGCAATCCTACTGGAATACTGACACAATCAAACATAAACCAACACATGCAGTATGGGGAACAAACAGGAAGAGCTATAGATCTGTGTGCAGTCATTACAGAGACATGGTGGGATAGCTCACATGACTGGAATACTGGCAAGGACTACATGCTGCTTAGAACAGACAGAGCAGGAAGGCACTGTGGTGGAGTTGACCTCTCTGTGAGACAGCACTCAGACTGCATTGAGCTCTCTCTTGCTGAGGATGGGTGGGCGAGTTGAGAGCTGATGTGTTGGGGTGGATGGACAAACTAATAAGGGTGACACTGCTGTGGGTGTTTGCTGCAGGACACCTGACCATGAGAAGGAAGTGGATATGGTCTTAAAGAGGCAGTTGGAAGCAGCCTCACAGTCACAGGGTCTGGTTCTTGTGGGAGTCTTTTTCCACCGGGACATCTGCTGCAGAAGGAACATAGCAAAACACCTGGAGGTTCCTGGAAAGGATTGGTGACAACTTCCTGTCACAGGTTGTGGAGGATCCCATAAGGAATGGTGTTCTGATTGTCCCTGTAAACAAGAAGACCTTGTTGGAAATGTAGAAGTTGGATGCAGCCTTGGCTGCAGTGACCATGAGAATGTGGAGTTCAGTATCAGATATAGGAGGTAGGGCAGCAAATAAGATTGTGTAGGAGGTAGGGCAGAAAATAAGATTGTAACCATGGACTTAAGGAGAGCTAAATTTAGCTTCTTTAGGCATCTTTTTAAAAGAATCCCATGGCAACACCCCTGCAGAGATGATGGGTCCAAGAGACTAGGTTGGTATTCCAGGATCACTTCCTCTAGGCTCAAGAACAGTGCATCCTGAAGAACAAGGAATCCGGCAAAAACGGCAAATAACTGACATGGACAAATAAAGAACTCCCATCATTACTCAGTTGTAGGCAGGAATTACACAGAAGATGGAACTAGGGTCAGGCCACTTGGAATGAGCATTGAGACACTGTCAGAGTAAATAGAAATAAGACAAGGAAGGCCAAGACCCATCTGGAATTAAATATTGCCAAAGATTCCAAGGACACCAAGAAGGGTTTCTTCAAAAACAATGATAACCAAAGGAAAACAAAGGATAATGTGGGCTCATTAGTAAATGAAGAGGGGACTCTGGTAAGAGAGGAAGCAGACAAGGCAGACTGATGCAAAGGCATCACTGACAAGACCAGGCCTTAAGGCTCCCTGAGCCAGGAGACAAGGATAAAGAAACGTTGAAAGGAAGACTTTCCCTTGGTCAAGGAAGCTTGGGCCTGAGAACAGCTGTGAAAACTTGACATCCTCAAGTCCATGAGCCCTGATGGGATGAGTGAGTGCTGAGAGAGCTGGTACACACCAAAGTGAGCCTGCTCGTGTTCACCTTTGAAAGGTTGTGAAGATCAGAGAGGTACTGAGGATTGAAGAAAGGAAATGTCACCTCAGTTTTCAAAATAGGTGAGAAATAGGGCTCAGGGAATTACAGGCCAGTCAGCTTCATCTTGAACCCTGGGAAGGTGATGCATTCTGGAGGCCATCTCTGTCCAAGTGGAAGACAAGGTGATCAGGAGTAGTCAGCATGGGTTCACTAAAGGTAATCACGTGTTTGATTGACTTCTACAATGAAACAACTATCTTGATGGATGAGGGGACAGCAGTGGGTATTTCCTCCTCAACTTCAGCAAGGCTTTGGACACTGTCTGTCACAGCATCCTCACACAAACTTGGGAAGAGTGGACTGGATGAGTGGCCAGTGGAATGAATTGAAAACTGTCTGAATGATCCCAGAGGCTTGTAATAATTGGCACAGGGTCTAGCTTGTCGCCTGTCACTAACAGCATTCCTCAAGGTACACTACTAAGCCCAGTATTGCTGAATTTATTTGCTGAGGACACAAAGCTGGGAGTAGGGTTCTATATCCTGGAGAGCTGTGTAGCCCTTCAGAAGGACCTCAACAGGCTGGAGAGATGGGCTGAAACACAACAAAGACAAGTACAGAGTCCTACACCTGGGAAAGAATAACCCAATGCACTTGTACAGGCTTGGGACTGACCCACACATTTTCCTTTACAAGATGTTATGCCTGCCCTATGGTAGCTTTAAGTTGCTGTAAGATAATGCAGATGGATATGAAGTCATTGTCTGGAAAACATAAGTGAAAATTTTCTTCTTTCCCACGTCAGGAAGCCAGCACAGAATTTTCCTGATGAATTATTTATTTCCATTTGAGGAAGATTTCCTAGTATAGAAAAAACTACTTTAATCCAATTGAGTGACTGGAAGATTATTATAAACTCCTTCATTGTTTAACTGTTGTCAACAAAAGTTTTCTACATCTGATTTTGCTGGAAATCAACTAAAGGGAACTTAAACTGCAGAATAAATGCAGGGATGTGGCAGAATGTGTTGACTTACTCATGGAAGTCTTTCATTGAGCAGCAAAATGACACATTTGGAAATACTTGCAGATCTACACAATGTATAAGGTAGTAGTCAACTTCCAGAAAAACTTTGGTTTTGATTTATTTTTAAAGACAACCGGCAAAAAACCAGACTGTGGTCAAAGAAACACTATAAACTACAGCTAACTAACCAGCTCTCCACAATGCAGGTGTTCTCTGAATCACAGGATCATTACCAACCCTAGGACGTGGTCTGGGCAGTTAAGAGAGACTGTGGTGATTGACAGACACTATATATGGTAAGTTTACAAGTCCACAACAATCTTTCTAAGGATTATGAAATGACATTTTGAGTTTTTAATCTTTATTTAACACTGAAACTGTAAATATATATTGCAAAACTACAGCTAAAAAGGTTTGTAACTTAAGGTATGAGTCTCATGCTCCTTAACAGCTAAACTCCAAGTCACCTCAATGTCCTTCTCTGAATTTATGTCTACATCACATACATAAGAGCTCCTTGAAATGTTTAAAATCTTAAATAGTCTTTTCTGTTTGAAAATGCTGTCACCAAAATAGGGATTTTATTAAGTAAAACTTAGTCACAGAAAGGATTTTTATTGGAAAGAGGATTTATATGCAATTTATGTTGATTTTTGTTAATGTCTTTACTGTCCCACTTTTTTACCTTTCAGGCAATGAAAAAAAAAAAAAAAAGCTAACACCAAAAAGTCTTGCAGTAGCTTCTGAATAGAGAAGCCCATAGTAATCATTCTACATAGTTTTGAAATGAGGAAAACTGCTCATTACTGAGTTAGATTGTAGTCTTCAAAAGTGCTATCTAAAGTCTCTACCAGGGAAATGTCATTAAAAATTCAGTACACAGCTCACTCATCTCATTTGTCCCCAAGTGTGCTGCGCATCTGTGCTGCTCTGGATAAATTAAAGTATTTCAATTCTTCAAAGAATGAACTTTGAAAAACACAGAACCTGTTGGTCAAAACCAGAAATATTGCTTTAGTTTAAAGAGATTAAGGGGTAAAAACCTGATTTTTCTTTAAGTAGATTAGCTTCAAATGATGTTGAGACTCTACAGGGTGCATGCAAATATAAGAGGATAGTAAAACTACCATCAGGAAAATTATGTTCCTTTTCATATGCAGATTCCTATCCTTAACATGGCCTTTTAATTAGCTTGATTATAGTGGTGCTTACTTGTTAGTGCCTCAGTGCTTTAATTTAAGAAACTGACTGTGTGTTCATTATAAATTCCTATTTTCAAAGATTTATAAATAAAACTGAGCAGCAGCAACCACATCAGAAATGAAAGATAAATTTACTTGGAAAATGTGACGAGAGAAATATCACTTGGGGATATTTCCAAACATTTTCAGCTCAAACTTGACTTCAACTTGGCACAGTTAAGAATTGTGCATGTTATAGATGAATTCTTCTAGCTTTAAAGTGTAGGTTTTTATAGTAATCTCAGTTGTTCAGAATATGAAACACTAAATTAAGACATAACAGCAATGTATAGAAGCAATGTAATTGATGTAAGTAAAAAGGTGGTTTGAGAACCAGAGCCAGGCTGTTGGAGAAGAACTGGTGTACTGGTTTGGAAGTAAACTGACAGGAGAAATGAATCCCATTAATTTACCTTAAGAGAGATTTCAGGCCAGAATTACAATTGAATAGAAAAATTACAGTAAATGCAATGATACAGAGGGAACTGGCTTAAGCCCACAAAGTCAGAGTACAACAGGAACCCTGTCAGTCAGTGATGGTGGCAATCCTATCAGGGATTAGTTGCAGTCCTGTCAAAAGCAGCAGTCCTGTGGAAGTTGTGGATCTCCTCTGCATCCTCTAAGTTGTGGTGGTGGTGTCCCAAGTCCCCAGATGCACAGATTTATAGCTCAGGTTCAGGTAGGAATGCTCAGTACCTCCCCCAGGGCAGGGAGTTTCACAATGGAATGATGTAATACTGTCAGTCATGGGATATTTGGAAGTCCTTGGTGGTTGAAATCCTTGCATCTGCCTTTTCTGCTGGTGTCATTGGGTCCATTATGGCCCATCAGCAGAGATGACCCCTCAGAATGGGTGTTACTGTGCTGGTGCTTCCCCAGAGGGAGTCACCACAGCTGAGGCACAGCTGGGAAGATAAAGAAACAGCACCCTGCCTTGTAGAATTGCCTCTTTTAACTTCTCTCATTTAACACCCAGCCCGCAGCCTGAGGTGCCTGATGTGCACAGGGCAGCTCCTGCAAACAACCCATCATTAGCAGCTCATTAGAAATGAAGTAGAGGGGGGTAGAATACACAGTGTGGTTACACCCACATGGTCCTAAAATGGCACACTATTCCTGTAACCAGGGCAACAGGTAAACACATTATGATTGCTGTATTTAGGAAAATATTGCCTTGTATTTGAAGATTCACAGTCTGTTACTCATGCAGAAATTATTGCCAGAAGAGTGTGTTAATAAATTCACAAACACCTGGGAATCTATATATGTGCAGTTAACACAGGTGAAGAAAACATCAGGGTTGGCTCAGTGGCAGAACTCAGTTTTGCAGTGACAACAGGAGACTTGAGTGGGAAAAGTGTTTAAAGGCAGGATTGGAAAGAATCTTCAGGAGTCTCAGAAGGTAAAAATGACTAAGAAAGGCTGGAAGAGATAGATTTTCAGATTTGTCATTGTTTAACCCCATTTGACAACAAAGCCCTTCAGAGATGCTCACTCACCCCAATGGGATGGGGGAAAGAAGCAAAAAGTAAAAGTGAGAGAACTCGTGTGTAGAGATGGAGATAATTTAATGTGCTTACAAGCTGTAGCTGCAAATAAATCAAACCAAACCAAGGTATTCACTCATCACTTCTAATGGGCAGGCAGATACTCAGCCATCTCCAGGAAATCTTTCATCCACCTTTCCTTCTTCTGCTCATGTATATTCAGCCCCTGAGAGGAGGCATGCCACTTTCCACAGGTCAGCCTCCTCTCATCTTGGGACTCTTTTCTGGGAAAGGAGAGGAAGCAGGGATACTACCCAAGCACATTGCTGTGAGGAAAGGGGAGAATCAGGGGACAGTGCCTCAACGACTGGACCTTCTTGCTTCTCTAGTTTCCAGGACAGGAGTTTTTCCCTTGGCTCCTACATCTTCTCTCAGCAACAGCCAATGGCTCAGTAGAGGTAGAGATAAGGTATTAGGTCAACCCAGCTGAACCCTGCTGGCTCCAGCCCTCTACCCTCTGCCTGTGGTCCTGAGCCAGCCCTGCTGAGGTCAATGAAGGAGTGAAGAGCCATCTGTGTTAAATGACTGCATAACTTCAGCTGTAGATAAACTGCAGTAGCTTATCTAGTTGGGTAGCTACTTGGTTTCCTCAAGAGCTCATTTTGAAGGACTTCATGGAGAGAGAAGAATCAGACCATGAAATTTAATGGACCATTCAAGTGACCAGCAAGCTGCCACAGATTGAGCAGCTGTGATGGCCTATACCAGAGGCACAGTGGTTTGCCTTATCACATCATATTCATTTAGCTTTCTAAAACCTTTTTAAAAATTATTTCAGGCAAATGTATTATTTAAACAGAGAAACACCACTGAATCCAAGTCACCCAAAGAGAAAAAAAGGTTGTTATGCTGATAAAGCTTAATTTGCTTCTTAAGATAAGGATGACTCTTTAAATGTTATGACTTTGCAGAGGTGCAATCCAATAACTATTCAGTGTTCATCAACAAATTTCAGGGTTTTTAAGATCAATTGATTAAGTCCATCTGTCAGTGAGGATGCTCCTCTTTCCAGGAGGGAAGACTTTTTTCATTTACACAGAAAGGAGTACTGGAGTTTTCAATTACCACTATAACCCCAAATAACCAGCAATAACCTCAAACTCCTGAATTTGACTTTTGCAACTGTGCAGAATCTGGATCTGCAGCTGAATACGATTTGATACTTTGTATTTTGATAGTGGTATCCTGATTTTCTCTTTTTAAAGAAGTTTTAGTGGAGACCTTCAAACTTACTCCAAACCTTGAAAGAATTGGCTACAACTTCAGATTCTAAAGAAAAATAATGAAAGAAGTCTTGGAGCATAACAGACATTGGCTTGGACATGGTGAGCAAGGGCTTGAAAACAGGGAAGACAGTACTGATAGGATGGCTGTGATCCACCGCTGTCAGCTGCAGTCACCAAAGGGCACATCCTTGTCCCTGTATAAAACAGGGAGGAAAACAGATGAAGTAACCTTTCAGAGCCAATTTGTGTTTTAAAGGTATGATTTATTTCCAGGTGAACTAACATAACATAGCAAGTGTAGCTAACAAAAACTTTTGAAGTGCACACCTGCTGAATATTTCATACTAGCCATTCTTCCAGGTTGAACAAGGTGTGTGCAAGTGATTACCAAACTGGTTTTCGACACGAAGGGCAAAATCCCTATGTCATGTGCAGTAATCACAAGGAGGCCTCCTACAGTAAGATCCCACTGCTTTCCCAACCACTCTTCTCCTATTTTCTCTCCAGATTTTATCAGCAGTGTGACAGACAAACAGGCTGCTAATAATGTGTTCTTCCACCCCCTCCTCCTCCTCTCAACTGTTTTTAAATGGAGTGTGTAATTTCACAGTATTGGATGCTTAATATTATCTGTGCACAACATGAATTGCATCTTCTTCCTACCTGCTGGAAGACATTAATTTAACTGGCAGGTGTTGTAAGAATTAAAAGAAACAAGGGCAGAGGAAAGAAACAATTGAAGTTATGTACCACAAAGAAAGAAAATAAATTAACTTTTGATTGATGGACAGAAATATGCTGGTTATATGACAGAAATTAAACATTTCCTTCCCCTAATATTCTGCTACATCTCTCCTCTGAATTTAAAATTCAGTACAGATAAGCAAGATATAATCACAATGCATTCAGAAAAACTACTTTCTGGGTCGAGATGGAACTAATAAATACTTTTCAATGGAAAATCTGGAGAAGGCATGGGAAAGTGACACCTTCTGTAAGCTAATATAATTTTTAAGAGAACTTTCATGGTGATGTACTACTAATGCAAGGACAAACGAAAAACTGCAGTGCCAGTGTCTGCACAAGTAAGAACCACAGTATGAGAGCCCCAAGACAGAGCACTGTTCTAACCTGGCTGCATCTGTAGAGTGAAGAAGGTTTGCAACCCACTTTGTCCTGTGTGATCAAGAAGCACACAGGAAAGGCCAAATACTCAGCTGACAGATCAGGCATTTACTGACATGAATGCCAGTTTTTTTGGGTGCAAAAAGATGAAGTTACAGCTGTAACCTCTGTCTATACATTGGGAACAAGTGTAAGAGAGTGGCAACATGGGGTGTTTGAATGCTTTCTCTGTATATACAAGCAAAATGCAAAGCTGAATATTTAGAAACTCTTTGCAAAACCTAAAATACTGTTGAAATAACTAAACTAATTATTTATTATTCACAGCAGCAGAATCTGAAGTTGTACAAAAAGCCACTAATAAGGACAATATATTCTGAATTATTCTCAGCATAAGATCACAAGGTGAGGAAAAAAAGATTTAATATAAAGGTCTGTAAGTCTAAGTTACACAGGGTTGTTTAAAAGGTATCAGCTGCAAGAAAAAATGCTATAACAAAACGTTTACTGCTGAGTTTGCTATTAAGAGATAAACTTTCCATATATTTGTAAAGAAAGATTATAATGTTCATATTTTTTTCAATATAAAGCCAGGTTTAGTCTTCATCTGGCAAAAAACCCACTAGAAAAACCCAGACTAGACTGACAAGATTTACCTGGTGGCTTTTAAGTCCTGTGCATGCTGACACATAAAGACGAGAAGCTGCAAGAGCCTTTGACAATGCCAAGTGGAGAGCTCAGCAAAGAGTTGGCAGAGGCCTCAGAATGTGGCTGTGTTAGGGTTCAGGGTGCTGATGCCTTTTTAATAGCAGTTCCAAAGACAAAGTTGGTTTACACACGCAAAGTTTGAAGCATGAGTTTACACCAAGATTTTTTCTTGTAGTTGGTTGTTGTTGGCAAAGCATGAAGAAAGTAAGGCTGAGATTGCTCTTCCCCAGCTTCCCTGGAAGGAAGCAAATTACCGGAGATTGTGAAGAGATGCTTTCTGAGACAGAACTTTGGTTTTGCATGGCCTGGTTTTGGTAGCAGTGGGGCCACAGAGGTGGCTTCTGTCAGAAGCTGCTGGAAGGTCCCTCCATGTCAGGAAGAGCCAACAGTCCCTGCTGGCTCCAAAGATGGATGTGCCACTGGCCAGGCTGGGCCAATGAGAAATGCTGGAAATGCCTTTGTGATAACAGGTGTAAGGAGAAATCAGAACAAAGCTTCTGGTGTAGTTTTAATTCCAGCCAAAGAAGAGCAGAGTGAGAGCATGTAAGAACAACTCTGCAGACACCAAGTTCTGTGGAGAAGGAGGGACAGGAGGTGCTCCAGGCACTGGAGCTGAGGTTCCCCTGCAGCCCCTGGTGCAGACCATGGTGAGGCAGCTGTGCCCTGCAGCCCATGGAGCACAGCTCCGTCTGCAGAGATCCACCTGCAGCCTGTGGAGGAGGCCCTGGCAGAGCAGGTGGATGGATGCCTGAGAGGAGGCTGTCAACCTGTGGGACACCTGTGGAGAGAGGCTGCCATGCTGGAGCAACCTCTCCTTGAAGGGCTGCATGCCATGGAAGAGTGGCCCATGCTGCAGCAGTCTGGGGAGGAAAGCTGTCTGTGGGATGGACTGGCATTGCAGCAGTTCACAGGCAGCTGTTGCTCATGAGATGGATTCACATTGGAGAAATTCATGGAGAACTGTCTCCCTGGGAGGCATTATCCTGCTCTGATTTTATTAGTGGTAAATCGACTTCATATCCTGAAGTTGAACCTGTTTTGTCCTTGGTAGTATTTGGTAATCAACCTGTCCCAGTCCTTATCTCAACCTGTGAAGCCTTTGTTAAATTTTCTCTCCACTCTCCAGTTGCAGAAGGGACTTAGGGAGTGGCTTTTGTAGGTGCCTGGCATCTGGCCCTGTGGGAGTTTGTCAGGCAGGAACTGGCAGGGAGTTGGCCTTGGCTGACCATACAGAAGGCATCAACTTAAGGCTTTGAGAAGCAGAGTGCTGAGAAGGAGAACATCTAGAGAGGTTATGATGAGAAGCATGGTATTATGGGTTTATTTATATTAATGTGGGTTATGTTATAGTTTCTGTATAAGTTTATGTGTTAATAATTGTTCAGCCACTTTTCTGTGGTTATGTTGTTGTTCATAGGTTCTTTATTCTGTTACTAAGGTTGTATAATATGCTGTACAATATTCCCTGTAACACTGGTCTTCTCTTGGCTGCCCACCCCAGCGCTTCATCCCATGGGGATACTGTGTATGGCTTCTGTTTTTTTATTAACCACCTTAATAAATTGCTTTTTGGGCAACCACCATTGTCCCCCGTCCTTTTACTTCACCGATACCCTTGGGGACCCCCAGCAACCATCATCTTGGTCAGGTGGGGCACCTAGCTGTATTTTCTTGATCAAGGGTGTGACCTAGCTATATTTTCTTGGTCAAGGGGATGACCCAGCTTTATCATCAGTTTGTGACATAGCCACCGACCCTGAATCAGAGCGAACCCTGTTCCTCAAGGCTGGACTGTGGCATGGCCCAGGTCAACCCACACTACACCTGCAGGATCATTCTTTTAGTCTGAATTTTTGCTAGTGCTGGTAATTCAGGGCCAGGACTCAACAGAATACTAAATTTGCTGACAACACTAAATTGGGAAGAGCTGTTGAAGCCCTTGTGGGCAGAGAGGCCCTGCAGAGACACCTAGACAAATTAGAAAGCCAAGCAATCACCAAGTGTATGAAGTTTAACAATGGCAAATACCAGCTTCTGCACCAGGGATGTGGCAACTGCTTTTATAGGATGGGGGAAGAGAGGCTGGAGAGCAGTGCCATGGAAAGGGATCTGGTTGTCTTGGTAGATGGCAAGTTGAACGTGAGTCAGCAGTGCCCTGGCAGCCAGGACAGACATCTGTGTCCTGGGGGCATCAGGGACAGCACAGCCAGCCTGGCAAGGGAGGGCATCATCCTGCTCTGCTCTGCACTGGGGCAGCCTCAGCTCCAGTTCTGGGTGCTGCAATGTAAAATAGATGCTAAGCTATTAGATAACATTCAAAGAAGGGCCATGAGGATGGTGAAGGGTCTGGAGAGGAAACCATATGAGGAGAGGCTGAGGACACTTGGCTTTTCAGCTTGGAGGAGACTGAGGGGAAACCTATTGCATTAAGACTCCTTGGTGAGGAGAAGTGGAGGGGCAGCTGATCAGTCACAGAACTCAAGGAAATGGCATGAAAACAAGTTTGGGGAGGTTTAAATTGGATATCAGGAAAAAGTTTTTCACCTAGAGGGTGGTTGAACACTGGGACAGGCTCCCTGGGGTAGTAGTCACAGCACCAAGCCTGACAAAAACCAAGCATTTGGAGAGTGATCTGAGGCACATGACTCTTGAGGTGTCCTGCTCAGGACCAGGAATTGGACTTGATGACCTGGATGGTTGCCTTCCAACTAGGCATATTCTATGATTCTGTGATCCTGTGATTCTATGACTCTATGATTGTATGACTCAATTATATTTGGAGGCACCTTAATTTTGGATGACAAGGCACTTGGGCTGTATCCACTCATGCTTATAGCCTGATCATGATCATGAACTTCAACACTGAATAGGTGATTTAAATAGTGATATATAATTGGGAAGAAATGAGGTGGTGATATTTTACTTACACTTTAACCTGGCAAAAGCTGTCTGCTTATTCAACATGAAAATATGCTTCTATTACCATCTCCTCATATTGTCTTCATTATAGTGAACAACATCAAGAAATAAAAATAACTGTTGAAGATAAGGTTCGTATGTGATGCATAAAAGTAAGGGATTATAAAAAAAAGTCCAGGTATTGCACCTGCTGTGAGACTTAACCATACATAAGAGTTAAGCCAGAAGTTAAATTATTGCAAATATTGGCCCAAAGCAGAAAATCAATATTTTTACAGGCTCTATCCAGGAGTCATAGATTGTTTTCCAATGAAATGATGAAGCTTTTCCAAAACGTCTGTTGTTTTGCTTACAGTAGAAAGGAGTAATTTAAATGCAATGCTTTTAAATAAATAAATGTCCATTAAGTACAAAGCTTGATAGGAAGCTTTTGATATGGAAAAAAAATACCACTAGATGTATAAAATGCACAGTGCTCCAAAGTCAAACCACGCAAAATGGAAAGCCTGTCCAAATGAGTTACAGTAATGACTGCAGTTAGGAGGATTAACTCCTGATGATATGTGTGTAATGTGGGAAGACAAACAGTGGATGCTATTCCCGTAACACAGTACATGAATCCCAGAAATGTTGCACTCTTTCTCCGAGTTGCAGACTATCAGACCACAACAAACCATCTGCCAATTTCTACAGCCACAAGAAATATGTATTTTTTTTTGGCACATTAGAGGTTGGGTGAGGGTATTATGTGAGGGAGAGTTGATAGCTGTTTGCAAAATCTGGACCTTTATGTCAGATTTGTTGGACCGTAAATATTTAAACTCATAAGCTTATTTAGGAGTGGTGGGCTGCTAGAAGAGAGGATGGAGGGAGATTTCAATTTGCCTTTTTAAAATATCTTGTGGGATAGATACACCACTAAATGTTGTAATTGTCAGTGCTTGATTCATTTGCCTGCAAGGGCTGTTAATAGAATTAAAGGACAGGTGGGTTTATTGTGCTACCTTCCCAAGCTGAGACTAAATTTCCCCTGTATTGACACAGAATTTGTGCTGGTAAATGCAGAACTTTCAAGATGGCTTTTAAACTCATTATTTTTGCAAATTGAGATGGGGATAAAACTCCAATTTCCTCAGTGTTTTTTACAAGGTTTTAAGGCACTTTCCCTCAGTAGCCAGAACAGGTCATGGAAACAGTTGTAAGACTGAACTGGGAAGACTGAGATTCATCCAAGAGCAGCACCATAGAGACCACAAAAGCTGCCAAGTGGGTTTGGGTCCACAGGGGCATGTGTAGCTCCATGCAGAAGTCTGGTAAGTGAGCAGTGACTGGAGATTCACAGGATGTGAATAGTGATAGACTTGGCAGTGGGGTACTGCAATTCCAACCTAGGTACCATCTTCACTTCAGATATTCTGTGTGAGTGATAGAGAAATAGAATAACTTAAGATATAAGAAATATAACTGAATAACTTTCACAGGCAGGGAATGCATAAAAATAAATCTTCTGAAACAAAACTAAAAAGGCTGGGTTAGAAAACTTGAAAGGACCAATCTGTATTGCTGACAATTTGTTATTGGTTTGTTTTTCAAGCTAAACTTTGACCTCTTAGAAAGAAAACTTGAGAAGAAAATACAGCTAATGAGGACATAGTAGGACACAAAAAGAATACAAAACCTATGCTACCCCTTGAGACGGACTGCCTGGAGATGAATGTGATAGTTCAACCAAGTTATTTACCAAATTCAAATAAAATACTGTGTGCAGTTAAGTGACAAGAAATAATCAAAGATCCAGAAAGCACTCCTCTGGGAAACTGAGAGGATTAAATTTGTTTGCCTTGCAGAGGAGATTAATTACTGTTACTGAACATAATAAATGCAAAAGAGGAAGTAGATGAGAAAAGTATGTTTGCCAACTCTTACAGCAAAAGTATAAAATGACATTAGTAAAAAATTAAAGGCAAGAAGTGTAAGACTAATTGCAGGACTTCTTTAATAATAACATAAAATTAGCCTCTTGAATTGACTGCCACAATATGTGAGCTCAGTAAGGTTTGGAAAGGGGAATGTATATGGCTAATGAGGCTCTTTGCAATCATAGTAGTTCAAACTGAGAATAACTGGAAATATAAACCAAGGACATCATGGATAACCAGAATATTATGTATATAGTCAACCATGACTAGTATTTCTGTTGTCTTCCTGAATACGAGGCAGTGCTTCCAGTTCTTCAAGCAGGCACGAAAGTTCAAATCACAGTGCTGTGTTCTATAAGAAGAGGCAATCTCTGTCCTGGAGCCCATATAAATGATATACAAACACAGCTGCACTGGAGTGTACAAGGCACTTTGAAACCTAAAAGAAATTTTGTTAGTGAATGCTAGATGTCAGGCAACTGTCACAAATTAAGTTTGCACCCCTAGACTAAAACAGTGACAGAAAGCAACATTTGTCAGGTGGCTTTATCTCAGCTTTTCTTCTTGTCTGTTACTCACTTGAAAGGCAGAGATTCCCCTGTGTTATCCAGACAGCTGGTGTTGACAAGATGTAAATCAGACATGTACTAAAGCCTCTTCTATTTAGGAATGAACATTCTTGGATCAGTCATATATGCAAAACATAAGAATAGTAATGAAATTGTGTCTAGTTTTTTGAAAAACAGACAAACAAACAACGTGTCTCCCCCCCCAACTTCTTAACTATGAGCTGTAATTTGATTTAAAAAACCTTCCCTCTTAGGATTTCAATTCTCTTTGACAAAAAGTCAGATTTTGAATCCAGTCAAAAACATATGCAAAGCATCTCAGTTGAGAAGCACAAACATCATTGCTGGATTTTAAAATATATTTTATATCAAATTTGCTAAGAATAAAAGATGAAAATTTTATTTTAGTACAAAGAAACCAAACAGCAGGTGGTCTCTAGTTTCCATTATTGTGGTGTGTAAGAACCTCACAATTCATTAATAATTGTTCCTTATGACACTTGACATAACAGAAGTAAGAAGGGTGAATTGAAATTCAATACTTTTAAGAATAGAATTTAATAAAGAGAGTAAGACAACAATTACGTGATGTTATTGATAGCAATGGGTCACATTCAGTTCTATTGGAAATACAAAAAAAAAAATCTGAAATTTTCCGAGTCATCAGTCTCAAAATCTTTTGTATTTCTAAGATGTCTGATAGTGTTCCCCAAATTCTATCTAAATGATTGAGAATCATCCTTGTGCATTTTTTTGTGCCATTTTACTTGCGAATCAAATGCAATCAGATGCAATCAAATCCCTGGGGTCTATGAGAGCAAGTCAAAGACATTTCCTAGCATCAGGGCAATAAATTAGAAAGAAAAAATTACAAACTTTTGAAAATTATTACTATGTTTTCTGCATAGTTTGGAGCCCTGTGAAAATGACCACTTGTTTTGTGCAGGCTGATTTCTCTAGATTACATATGGTAGTCACCTGTGAAATTCATTCCATTCAGCATATTCACGTCAGAATTGCATTGGATTTGGTGTGCATATCTCTGCACTTCAATTAAAACTTTCTCAAAACAATGGGAACACCAACATCAAAGAAAAAATTATTTTTTATGGCTGAGCATGTTGAATTACTATTGCAGCTCTCAGGGGGTTTCATTTACTAGTTTGGTTGGTTGGTTTTTTATAAATACAGAAAATTTTACATGGCAAGAGCCAGAACCATATGAAGATTATTGTTGAGATATGCAAAGAAATAATGTTGCTTTGCTTCATTTAAGGAGATGCTCACAGAGAGAGTCTAAATAATGCATTGTATGTTTCCATAACTCTCCAAAACATATGTTAACATTTTTAACCTGACTGGCTGCATCTTTTTCACTTTAAATAATATGTATTTTTTCCTTATCTGCCATATGAAGGATTTATAAATGAATAGTAGACATGCTCCCAAAAACATATATCCACAAATCTGGCATGTGGTATAAAACAAATAAGCTGAAGAAAGAAGACTTTTAAAAAGAAATAATTAATCTCTACAAATTTTCTAGCATGGGTTGATTAAGTCTCTTTTTCTTTCATGCTAATACACAAATTCACATGAAAATTAAACAAATCACCATCTAGAACATATAATGAAGATTTTTTAAACCTTGCAATGAATTATTTTTTTAAAATGTAAAAAAAAATTTACATTTTTTCAGAAATTAGTGACCTAATTCCACAGTATTAAGAAAAAAGACTTCCTGCCATAAGAAAAACATTCTAAGAAAAGGCTTTCAGAAATAGATACAATGGTATTTTTTGAAAAGCTGTTTTATATAGGTAACTAAGTAGGAACTCATTAGAAATATTGTTCACACTGGTTTTCACACTACAGATGTGTCCCTATTCCACTTGACCAGGGGTGGTTTTGCATTTGCAGTATCCGGGGGAAAAGGTCCTAGACAGATCACAAGGGAGTGATTAACCTAGGAGCACCTCTTATCTCTTGTCTTCTGTCTCAAAAGGCTCAGCTGGTGAGACAACACCCTGTTCTAAACCTCAAAGAATTATGTACTACTAATAGTTGAATTTGGTATTGCATACAACAGTCCTAAAGATGAACTGCTTCCCAACAAAAATGGAAAGGTGATTCTACTTCCTTAGTTTTCAGTGTAAGGTGGTGTGAAAATTCTGGATGGCCCCCATTGCTTCAATTGCTAGCCATTAAGTACAGAAGAAATGACTGGTACATCCTTCACAGATGTCAGGATTTTCTAGTAGATTATGCTGTAGTTGTCCTCCTTGGGAAATCAGGGACTCTGAGGCTGTTTGTGTGAAACAGAAGCATGTAACACATTTGAAAAGAGACATGGAAAACAACAGTTTCAGAAGTAAAAATAGACTTGTCTTGCATATACTAAAAATCAGAAATGTCCAGTAGACAGATTTCCATCACCAGTCCTGGCATGGGATATCTCTCTGAATGTGCTCCCTTTGCAGCATATGGTCACCACTGGCATGATTAGGTAAGATCTGACATGCAGTGGGATGAAACCTCTTCAGACCTTTGCAGAGGTTTATGAAGCATTTTTAAGAGGTGCTGGGGACAAGTGGCAGAAACCAAATCCAGAATGCCTGCTACAAATTGCCCAAGGACCAATTTGTGTGTATGCTTGGCCATTAGACTCAGAAACGTCAAGATCCATAAAACAGTACGAAGAGTTGCTTGAAGTCTGGTTCACAAAAGGGAAGGGAAACCACTTCATCTGAGAAGAAGCAACCATCACAAAGTCCTTTCTGACGAGCCTGAAGGCCATGCAGAGCCTGAATAAGAAGGCTTTGTACCAACAATGATCAGGCTTGTAATGAACCAGGGTTATTGCCTGTGTAATGGCTGAATCAATAAGGCAAAAATAAACATCTTGAAGTCTGAGTCTATAAGCAGTTTTGTTTTCGGAAGCAATGCTGTGAATTCAGAAATGGTCATGGCTCTGAACTTGAAAAGACAGTTTGCGGAACCAAGATGAGTCTGGGATGAGAATTTTCCTGAAAAACATTTTAGAAACAGGTAAATGTACCTGGGGAAAGTCCATTTCTCTTGGCGTGCTCTCAGTGACAGGATTTAAAGAGCAGAGAAATGAGCAGCATTTGCTCCCTTGCTGTGTCCTTCAAAGGGGCAGTATTGTTAAGCAAGGCTGATTTTTAACTTGGAGGATGAGGATCTCGATGCAGAGGTGAAGCATCTGAATGCAGGTTTCCTCTAATTGAATCTGCAAGGCTCTGCAAGGCTCTCTCAGACTGGATAAACAGGCAAGTGCTTCATTTGGACATGTTCCCCAATGTCCTGTGCTCTTCCATTGCACTAGGTGAGACTTTGAACCACTACTTCTCTTGATACCAAGTCTGACACATCCCTCCCGTAGAGTGACTGAGTTTGTACACACCATAGGAATATGGATAGGGAAGAGACAAAATTTATGGTGCCCCTCTCAGTTTGCTTTTCATGAGATGAGCCTATACCTTTGTGTACCATGCAGATGCCATCTAATTCTGAATGATTTAAAACTATTAATTAAATTTTACAGTTTCATAAATACTTTTCCCGTCAGTTTCCAAAAACAACAGGAAAATGGCTGTGATTTTTTATGACCCTAACCTCTGTATGGTCTTTTCCTTAGCTTTTCTAGGGAATCATTGAGTTCAAGCTTGAAAACAGAGCCAGAAACTACTATAAATATTTTGCCAGAGTCATGCATTTTCATAGCAAAACATTATTAAGAAGATAAAAATTATTTTAAATTAAATTTATGATTCAAAGGTCTCCCTAGCAATAAACCTAATACTAAGTTGTGAAATTTTTGAAAGAAGCAATGTCTTAGGTAACAGTCTGGTTAATAAGACACTTAATTATTGACACTAATTGATAACAAACATTCCATGGCACCCATAAGACTTCTACTGAAACTGATTCCAAAAATAATTCCAGCATTACTAACACTGTCAGATTTCTCCGTCTGTACCAAAATCATTAAAAAGGCTTACAAGCCTTATGGCTGGAAAGATTCCATAGGAATTTCATCTGCTGTTGGTATACATACCAGAACTTTATCCCTAGACACTGCTGTGATTTAGCTGTGGTGTGGTGTAGTCACACAGGGGGGTGAATTGGGCTGCCTGGAGCCGTATTTAGTGTGTCTCACAAGCCTTCAATGTTTGGCTGTGTAACCAAAATGGTGTTTTAAGAAGTGTTTGGCACGTTTGACAATACATATGGGCATGTGTGTACATATCTGAGTAAATTATTTTAAAATCTGTTTTAAATATTTTAAAATAAAATGGGTATCACTAAAATTTTGGAAGTCAGTGCTTGAGCATTGTGATTTGCCGATATGTTTATAAAGTGTTTTATAATTTATCTTGTAACAGAATATATCCTCTAATTGCATAATTGTCCTTGTTTAAGATGAATTTTGGAATGAAACTTCTGAAGTGGTCTTTTTTAGAAAGCAAATTCAAGTGATTTCTCCCCCAACCAATGTGGGAGGTTTTTTCCACTTCTTTGAGAAAAGTGGAAAAAAATAGTTTATTCAATAAGCAAAGTATTCACAAACATGAGAAAATTAATAATATTAAACAATAGAACCTCTCTTTGTTATGAAGAGATGGCAAATTCAGAAATTCCTTGTCGTGGGGTTCAGCTCAGCTTGCTCAATCTCCCACCAGTCCCTCCTGTCCTGGAAAGTGCTGAGCCCTGGCCCCCGTTGGCCACAGGTGTGAGCTCCCGGTGTTATTCTGGGTTTTCAGTCCAGAGCAGGGCTGAACTGCTCCAGGAAGAAAGACATAGTCTTGGGAAAACTTTTCTTGCTGTAGCTAATGAGGAAAACCAGCAAAAAGACAAAGGAAAATACTCCTTGTCTCTCCCTCTTGCTGTCCATGCTGCAGACAGCACTGTGTGAGAGAGAGCTGTTTTTGAATACAGCCATGAAAAAATTTCACCATTTCTTCTCCCCCCTTCAGTCTCAAATGTAGTTTTAAAAGTGCAGAACTTATTTCAGCTAAACAGGTAAATGGGGATATAATTCAGCATTGTATATTCACCCCAGGACAATAATGATAATTTTTGGTGCTTACTGTCTTGTAGTTTCTTATCTCCCCATGAATTCCTTGTGAAATTTCCCTCCTCTCCTGAATCTTTATTCTTATCAGATAACCATATGTTGCCAAACAAATGCCAGTTCCAGTGTGGGTTTTTGAAATACTGAGAAAAGAGCAGCAGATTTCATTTGGAGAATTCAGAAAATGTAAACTAAACATTAGCTCATACAGTCTGAGACTTTATTTAATCTAGCATCAGGAACAAGGGGAGAAGGCCCAAGAGTCTGGTCTTTGTACATATGTGACAAACCTCTGTATACTGCATTTTCAGATATATTGCTTGGTATGGTAGCTCATTTTTTTTTTCCATAGCATAAAGTCCTTAGCAAATAAAATTCCTTTGCAAAAACTTCTGCTTCTATATTTGTCTTTATAGGCTAATTATCCTGCATTGTCAGAAAAATATTCATAGTGATAGAAGGCTATAAGTATCTCAATTGGCACCTTTTTGAAGTTAGAAAAGCTTAGAAGAGAAAAAATGAAAGTCTAATCCTGTCCCACTTGAAAGCTCAAGAAAACTTAAGAAGGCTGTGTGCTTACTTGCTCCCTCCTGGGGGTTTCTGTTTATTCTTATTTATATTTTGATATGAAAATTAGGTTGCATGAGAGATTTTTACAAGTGTTTAACCAAGATACAGTTTCTTTAAAAATCCCACCAAGGTGAGGGACAAAATGAGCACTGCACTTGAATGTTAACTTTTGTGTTTCAGATTGTGAGTGTTGAATTTCATTTGTTAAACATAAGTACAATAAGCAGGCATGAGATACAAATGAATCAATTCATGAGGTACTGAAATACAACTGAAGAAAAATATATAGCAAAATAAAGGGATAGGGCACAGGGAAAAGCAAACAAGACAATTTGTAAAAATGGTTTGCATTTTCATAAATGAGGTACAGTCATATTGACTGTAAACTCCTCCTCCTCATTATAAAACTGCCACAGAGTCTGTGTGTAAATTTATTCTATGATTGGAAAAAGCCTAATCTCAGATAATTTGATCTAAGCAGCTTGGATCTGATGAACAACAAAGCCAGGACAGCATGGGCATCAGTCACTTGTTGTGTACAGTTTGATGATGCCATGATTTCATCATCATTCAGCTTGCATTTCTGTTGGTACTTGAGATAAATAAAATAGATTTCATGAACTACATGTTCTCTCTTTTCAGTTACAACACAATTATTTTAAACTCTCTTTATCAGTTTTTGATCTCAGTTCTTCATCTCAGTCCAAGACTGGCTCCAGTTCTCCTGTACCTGTTCTCTTATCTTCAGAAGCACAAGGATGGGGCAGTCATTTGTATCAGGGCAAAAGGAAAAATGCCACCTACTGAGTTATGCTAAGGTTTCGTCAACAATCTCAAGGTTTCAACTTATATTTCCATTTCAGTAGTGAATATGTATTATTCTACAGCTCTTGAAAACTGGGGAAAACACAAATCTCAGCTAAATGTTTGTTATTCTCCCTAGCTGGACCTGGAATTTAAATAAGATGAGAAGCAAGCTATAAACTTTGCAGAGGCTGATTTACAACAGAGGACAACAAGTCATGAATCAGAGATTGTTTTAATTGATTTTGCATACATCATAAACTACAGAAAAGCATTAAATGGCTTGTAGAAAGCTTTATGAGTGATTTCCTTTCTATACTTGTTTGAGTCTTTATTCAGGGGCACAAAAATATACAAAAAATGCATGGGAGATTGTTTTTTAAATTAAAAAATAAGAACAGTATTGGAGGTCTTACAGATAGCAGGAATTTTAAATGTCATCCTGGGTGCAACTTAAGAGAACTTGAAAACTAGAGAAACCCATTAATTCTGGCACACAGAATTCTGGCAGAAGGAATCTTAGGTAGTATTGAAATAAATTCTATATTCTTACTATTAAGATAACCAAGCACACTTGAATATGCCATCCTTAAGACCCTCACCTCAATCTTTTTGATTTCTCCCGGCTGTTTCCTGTTTAATCTCTCCTCTGACCTCAGTTCAGCTGTATGAACCCGATGCAATTAAAGAAGGGTAAAGATACATATCTGAACTCAGCTGGGGCTTTAATAGTGGTTGGCAGCTAGTGGCAGCTGATACCTCTGACACTTACAAGGTGAAACAAAGCTGAAAACTAGTCTGATTCAAGAGAAAATTAAAGTTTCACACAATACTACAAAATATTCTTTGAAGAGGACATTCTGCTGGATCTTTGTCTTCCTAGTAAAAAATGCAGAGTTTCTACCTCATCCCCAGCTGAAGGTCTCGATCCATGGGTTCATCAGTTTTGAGTACATTTGCTCCTGGTAATTACTATTTTATTTTATTTTGTGGGAGAATAATCATTTGTTTCAGCTGTATTTTAATAGTGCTGTAGGACACTATTTAAAAATGTGTTAAATCACAGAGAAAATATCACAAGATTATGAAACTAGAAGCAATATCCTGAGATATCACAGCCTATCTTCTGCACAATGTGCAAAACTTACTATTTAGAAATGTTATCAAGCTATACCTTAAAAATGTATTTCTTATTCTGTACAACTTGTGTCAGAAACTGCTTTCAAATCACAAGCTGAAAAATTTCAAACTCTCTTGTGCTTCCCAGCCTAAAATATATTCTTGATTATTTTATTTCTAAAAATTGTTGTAACATTATAGTATTTTTAAAAGGATATTTTGCAGAGAGGTGGAGATTATGCAACTCTGCTTTATGTTTTGAATTGCTGGAATCTTCCAAGGAAGTATGATGTGGGCAGGGGACAGTCTCAGAGACTGCAGACACCAATGAGTTCTGTAAAAAGGTAAACAACTTGCAGAGGTGAGAGGGTCCTGCCACCACAGCAGGACAGGGGAAGCTCAGCCCCTTTTCACCATGTTTGGTAGAAGCCTGTCAGCATATCTTCATCAACCCTAAGATGCTGCTTTTTGTCCACATGCCAGCAAAAAGGTAAATAAAGCATGTGCAGGGACTGCAGGATACTAGTGGGAGAGTTGGCCATGGGACGGAAAAGAAGGGATGAGGAGGCAGGAGAAGGGAAACATTGCAGAACGAGCCTCATGAGATGAGATAGGAGGGAAAACTGAGGGACTATAGCAAGTGTGATTGTGGGTACTGTGAAAAGGAAATGGAAGAAACAAACCTACAGGACATGAATCCTTTCAATAGGCCCTTTAATCTTGGGGAAAATGTGCATCTTGAGCGGTTTTCTAAGATTACCTAATCAATACAAGCAATCATGTCTATCCCTAGCTTTTATCCCTCTAGGCTCAATACAGAAGGCCTTTTTCTTGTTTAATAATTGTCTTTTGGCAATTATGAGACCTTCTTATTTATGGTACACTTCCATATGCTTTATGGTGCAGCAGGGGAGGTGGTAAATTGCCCTCCTCTGGAGGGAGCATTATACTGGCATCGTGCTGGGAAAGAGAACAGCCTTAAATCAAGCTGGGATATCTCAATAGCAGAGATATATTTGAGATATGTAGTTGACACCAAANGCGTAACAGGAAATGTGTGTGTAACAAGGGAAAATTTTGTTTAACGAGGGAAAATTGTGTGTAACCCATAATCTCCTTATATTATTAGTTAGTATGTGCACACAACAAAGTACCTGCAGCAGCATTCTCATGCTCAGATGAGGTCCCAGTGTCCTGGATATGCATGGTCCTTGAAGACCACTTCTTTGAGGTGTAATTAACATTCCTCTTTTCTTTTATGAAGTAGAGCATTTTCCCTGTTTCTTCCTCATACTTCCTGTCAGTCTCAAAAAAGTTCCTTAGCTGCTCAGACTGGAATTGCTTATGAGAAATTACCAGAGAACCCACCAAAACCCAAAACAGGTTCTTGTTTCAACAATCTTGTTGATCTAGTGGAAATGGTGTCCTCAATAGTACAGACTTGGGCTAAAAATGTACAGTCACAAGCATAACTACCTTTCCAATATTATGTATTTAATTCTTATTTTATATTGGATAATATATTTGGATTTTATTCAGGGTTATAGCAGCTTTTTACAGTAAGACCTTACAGTAAATATTCAGCACCTTGCAAATGAAGGTGCCTCAGCTGAATCTATCTACCTAAATTTCAGGTGATTCCTCTTAATTGATAGGTGAAACTCATATGTAGTAATTTAGTTTTTTAGCTGCAATGAAAACTACTAGAGGTCAAAATGGGTTCCTTGAAGGTTTTTTCCCCCTGAGTGAAAGAGATTTGCATTAGTTTTTATTAATTTGAAATCGTCTTCAAATATCTTTTCCTATAAAGATGACATAAACAAAGATAATATTGAATCTCATTCTTCATTGAATGAAACACTGTTCTAAGGGCCAAGTTTTTGTTGAAATCTATTAAGTAAATAAAAATACAAACAACAACAACAACGAAAACCCTAGCAAAAAGAGCAGGAAACAATGAAGTCAACCTTGGAAATTGTTAACAAATAGTTAATCTGCTCTAGCCATTTGAAGTTCATTCAGTAGGTTTGCCAGAGATGACTATTAGCACAAATGAAGGGACCTTGTTTGCAAGTTGATAGAGTTACCCTTTCTCTTGGGCCAAATACCAGATCTGGCCATTTAATTAAATAATTCTTCTCCAAAACTCAAAAAGCCTGGTTTAGTTGGATTACACATATGAGACCAGTTATTCAAGGACTTTGAACTCAGACCTGAAAATGAAATTAAGCCAGTTAGGCAGATTCTCACAGAAATAGATATTCATGTCTCTGGCATTGCAGGCCTCTTCTCAGTCCAGCAACAAAAGGACACTTAGGGGAATATGGAACGTTCTGCACGGCCTGATTTAACAACACAATCCCTATTAACTTTAATGAGAAATGCACAATTAAATCTTCACACAGTGTGCTAAAAATTACTCTTTCAATTTAATGCATAAACTAATAGGTCCACTTTAAAATGTGAAGGGATAAGGTAGGTGAATAATTTTTGGAAAAAATCAAGCCTTAGGTTGATTAGATGTGTAAGAAGGGGAGATAAGTTAAGTATATAGTATGAATCTTGTTGAACTAGGTATTAGAATTAGAATTGTGTTGTATATATAATGTGAGTCTTGCATCAGCTAAACAGGAGTATGAAAGGTTTGTATTCTTTACTGTCAACCAGATAAATAATTAGGATGTCTCCATTTCAACAGCTTGTGTAGAAGGATATCTAATGAGGGCTTTAAGCATGCTTCCACCAATTAAAAATACACAAACACAGTAGGATAGAAGAAAGTGTGCATGAGTTTTTCAGTCCTGATTTTTCCCTAACTACTCCAATTTTTTACAATAAAGAACATTAGTATGAATTGAGTCTAAATGAGGATAGGTGGCCAAGAAGCAGACAGCAGCAGTGATCTTCAGGAAACAAAGTAATAATAACAAATTACTTTAAGATAAAAAATGGGGCCACTGCAGATGTCTGATGAAAACTGTGGACAGAATCATAAAAAGGATTTTCTCAGAACATTTTCTGATGCCAAATATAAGTAAGTAACAGACAAAGTGAATGCCAAAAATTCATAATTGATTTATTTCAGAAGAGGATTTGGGATTCTGAGATGGCTGTATATTTATTTGTGATGAGAAAATTGATATACAAATTGGAATGGAAAGCAAGAATTTTAAGTGGTATTTAAAATTTAAATGATAGTAAAGTTTTTTATTAACTTTGTCTGATAACTTTTGTACTACAAATATGAGTCCTGAAATGGATTGATAACAACTCTCTTGTGCTCTGAAACTCTTGCTGCTAGAGTAAATCATTATCCTTTGGGAATGAAGTCAAAGCTCAGGTGAAAATTCAGGTCCCATAAGATACTGGAAATGGCATCTCCAGGTGGAAAATTCTGGAAACCCAATAAAAAAAATACCTATTCAAAGGAGAACAGTGCCTGCAAATATTATTTATCCTGAATGGATCACTCAGGATTGAATTTAATGCAATACTCAGCAGTGAAAAAAACTATACCCTTTAAACCCCTTAAACATGTATCTGTAGGACATTAGTCATGCCTCCCAGCCTCTATCATTGACATTCATAAAAGACACACAGGCCAATTAGAAACTGCTGATAAAATATGGAATAGGCCATATTAAGAAAAGATGTTTAATTTGGTAATTATTTGCTTGGTTGGTTGGATTTGTTTCATAACATGAGAACCACTTTGAATTAAGAACTGTTTGGATTTTCATCTCATGGTTAAGTGGCTAAGGTTACAACTTCAGCAAAACTGCAGAGCGGAAGTATATTTATTGTTCTGCATCTCCTCAGACCCTTGGTTTTGGATAATCCTTCAAACCTGGTGATTTTGTGATTATGTTAATTCTGAAAGACATTGAGATTTGACTAGTTCTTGCGCTATATGAGCTGTATTAACTATCAATATTCTAAACTGATGTAGAAAATCTAGCTAAAGAACTCATCTTTTATCTGATGGTTACTGAACTATTTGAATCAATCTTCCCTGAATGCAACAATATAAAAATATCCTTTTGTGTTGCTTGGTGCTTTTGCCTCTTTCTCCCTTGGTATCAAGAGGAGGATACAGTGTTTGCAGCTATGTCACTATGGCCTTGCTGCTCTTACTGACATGGGTTAACACTAGTGATGATATTTGAAACAAGTCTGTGTCCTAGTATCCTCTCCAAGCCTGTCAGAATTTGGCACTGAAGCAACAACACAGAAACACAAAACTCGTGGTATTTTACTGCAGACTTGTGTATTTTGAATAAAGAGTCATGTTCTGCAGCAGTGCTTTCCCAGATGATTCATCATCTGTGCCAAGACAGTGTGGTGCTTGGAGAATGGCTTCCTGTGCCTGGCCATGCATGCTCATACTCACATATTCCCTCCTGAAATGTTCTCTTGCTCTCCTCCATCACATGGAGTAAACATCACTGTGACCCAGCAGTGCAGACACTTTCAGCTGAGCCAGTATCACCAAAGTCAGTCATTCAGGTGAACTCTGCAGAGGAGATGCACGGTGAACTGCCTGTTGCAATCCTGCCTTGGGCTGTGAATGCCCCATCTGACATTACAGGTCAGAAAGGTTTTCTAAAATGTCANTTGGTGTTAAAAATATAAAAAATTTTTTTTTTTTTTTTTTTTTTTTTTTTTTTTTTTTTTAAAATTTCAGGGGGTCTTTATATTTCCAGATCTATGCTATGATCCTCACAACAGATTTGAATATTATGTGAAGGAAACCCAAGTCAGTAATCCATTTTTCCCACTGAAGCCATCTTTACTGAAATGCCTCTGAGCTGGTGACAAATCTGTTACAAAACACTGCAAGTTATCTACTTCTGTAATAAATGAAACATTTATAATCATTTCAATAGAACATTTTTCTTAATCTTCTACCATGTTCTCCTTAGCAAGTAACTCTCTGGGGCCATTTCTCAGGTATAGAATTGATCTATCTCACATTTCATGTAGGGTTATTAAGACCATTACTTTTCTTAGACATTGGTTTATCGATGTCCTAGAGGTTCCTCCTCTGCACATCTTCTAGGTATCCAATTCAAGTAGACCTGCCTTTTGCACAGCCCAAAAATGTTTTAGGACTTAATTTAATGTTGTCTGCTGCTTCTGCAACAGTATTTCTGATCAAGTCACCTATTTCTTTTTCCAGTGGGGAAGATGTATTTTGAAAATCTCTCAGTCTGAAGGACTAAATCTTCACCAATGTTCATAATTTTTTTTTAATATAAAAGTTCACTGTGTAATTCGTAGTTTGCTTTGTGTTTCTCAGGTTAGGCTAAGTAAAGCTGATACTTGTTAGCATGACACAGTTGACAATAGTATGCAGAGAAAAAAACCTGTAAATCAGATCCTGTACAACTTCCCATTCACTCCCTTAATCTTGAATAGTAGTAACTGCTTTTTTTCTTGATATCCTGGTTTCTCCTTAGGAGACATTTCCAATCACCCTCAAATTGAGCTGAACTATCTATACTATTAATGATTAAGGGAGATAAACCTGTACTGAATCCAATCTGAATTTAGCCTGACTGAGTGCTGGGAAGTTGCAAACAGAAGTTTCCTGCTGCAAGGTAGTTGAGGATTGCATCACCTTTACTGAACTACCTTTTCTGGGTGAACTAATCCAATAATTTAGATGGCACATAATTGGAATAAAATAGTTGAAAGAGAAATAGCCCAATGTTAATGAGAAATGTGTAAGGTACTACAAACTTACTATTTTCAGAAAGGCTTTAAAAGAAATACGCCACTGCTGTCAAAAAATAAATAGCTATATACAACAGTTAGGAAAAAATTAATATACTAAAAGTAATTTTGGAATGAAATACATTGAAATATCTTTTTGCATGCTTTTGTTGACAAATCTATTGCTGACAGTCCTGCAGCTTTCCCCTCTGAAATGATAATCTGCCAGTATAGCAACCACAAATATTATTGGTAGTAATATTTTGTTTATAGATTGATATGCTGCACTGAAGAAGTCTACTGATAATAAAGGTTTATTCCTTCCGGAAGGGAACATTTTCTACTAGCAGTATTATATATTTTTGAAAAAGTTATCAGTTTAAGAAAGGATTTAAGGGAACATGATCTTCTTATTCTATAAGAAATAATAAAATGCCTATTATCTATATTCAGGAGATAACATTCAGTAACCAGCTAGTTTTACAGGTAAGGGAACTCTATCACGATCATTTGTTAGGAACAAATATTTCAGCTTCCTACCTTTCAATGTTTCACCAGATTTTCTTTCCCTAACTTCTCTCATCATTATTGCTAACTAACCTGTCTCTTTTATGAAACATAAAAGAGGTGATGAAATTTGTGTATATCAGGGATGCTGGATTCAGCTTCCAGAAACTGGAAAGATCCAGTAGGAAGAAGAAAAATCATCTCAAGATCAAAACAAAGTAACCGAGGACCAAGATGAGAGAATTCAACTAGCCAACAAATGAAACCATTTTTTTAGAACAAGACAAGCAGGAGCAAAGTGACACCTGCCTAATTGGAAGTTGAGGTTGATGCCAAGGAAATGGAAACATGTAGCAAAGGTTTTATTGACCTCTGGAAAAAAAATGTAATATGGAAGATTGTAGTTACGAGGATGGTGGGGTACATGTTTAAAGGAATATAGATAGGGTCCCAAGATCAAATATATATTTTGCACCAGTTTTCAGAAGATGCAGTAGTCTTGTGATGACAAAGTAGGCTGGTAAATGTAAATGAGAGTATGGCATTGGATTT
>WEIU01004704.1:982-13269 GCA_013389925.1 Aegithalos caudatus
TGAGGCTTTCCATCAGAAACATTAGAGACTCAGCTGCAGTTGACCATTTCCCTCCAAGATTAAAAATATATTAATGCTAAGAAAAAATAAATAAATAATCTGAATATATCAGCATAATCTAGTATATATAATATACTAGCTATTATACAGATACATAATCATATCTACAATCTTTCATGTGTTCTTCCCCTTAATTTACTTCTCATTTCAGTTTGTGCAGCCTTCTCTGTGTTATCAGAGGACCAACTTTTCCTATATTCCCAGGTATGCTGGGGGAAATTTTGAGGTAGGTTGCCAAATCGCAAACTTTTTTCCAGGTCTGATCTCTCAAGGCAGTGGAAAAAACAGGGGTCAGAACCTGCAATAAATATATTTTGGTTTTTGCTGTTTAAATTTAATCATATGTATCAAGCTAACATTAACTGGAAATGCTCACTTACTAAAAAAATTAATTCAAGTGAGTTTCATATGTCACCGCTACAAAATTTACATGGCTTTATTTTTTTTTATTTTGGGACATTTTCATATAAAGCAGACTAATCTATAATGTGCTTGGTTTGATAGAGAATATTGAAAGTTGAATTATGAAATATAACAACAATCTATGTTTAAAGGCATACTGTAAAATGCTGTATTTTTATGACAAAAATGAGACCTCAAAAAAAAAAACTTACTATTTAATTTTTAAATAAATTTTTTCCCTCCATATCTATTTACCCTGAGATATCAGAACTTTAATAACATTACCATTCTTCCTTTTAAACACTGTGATAATTTTTAGCCATTTTTATAATTCATCTTGGGCACATCCTAAAAAAAAGGCCTTAACAACAAATAGTGACAGGGAGTCTGTTCATTTTTACTGTGAAAGGAGGAGGAAAATAGAGGTACAAATAGAATTGAAAAGCATAAAGATGTGTGAAATGTAAGGGTGGTTAGAATATCACTGGTGTGGAAAAAAAGAAACAGAAACTGCACTTGCATGGCACTGCTCCTCACTGACCTGGTCAATAAACCCATACAACTACCAAACCACTGCCAAACAGTGCTTGAGGAGACACCAGTTTTCCTGTACGAGGAGCAGTCCAGTGTGCGTGGAGGATAGACAATGGACTAATAACAATAATGTCTGTGTGCAGGTCTTTATGTATCTTTGGCGCTTTTTTAATCCTGCCCCTTGACAGTTTCATTGAATGTCTCTAGCTCTTGTAGTCCATAATCCCATAAAATTCTCTTTGTGATGCAGCAAACAGGCAGGATTTCATGTCCCAGAACCACCTCTAGTCACCTCTGGGTTTTCTTCTAGGCGTATGTGTAAACTTTATTTGTTCAGTGGCTGTTTGATTAGTGGACTCTGGAGGCTTATGTAGATATAAGATACACAGAGCTGAAATTTCTGGCAGACCCTAATGTTACTTCCTTTTCTTTTGTTCTTTATTTTTCCTTTCCTTGGCATGAAGCTGATGCTTATGATGTCCATGTTGTGAGTAGGAGCTGTGGAAACTCAACTGTTCAACTTCCTGTCAATGTTTAAGTCTCTGTGGGCATCATTATTTATACCTCCAAAGGGATACGTGACATTCTGGAATTCTACAGCAGGAAAGCAGTCAAGAACAAATATTTTAAAGTGCAAAGACCTCCTTTTGAGTACTAGTGTGTTACAAGAGTCAAGTGAGAGATATATCTTTTCCAGATCTATCTTCCCCCTGCAAGCACTAAGAGGTTTCTACTGCGTAATAAAAGTAAGGAGAAGAGAGGAAGTTTCAGTTTGCTAGAGTAAATGAAAAGCATAAAAAAAATTTAAATCATTGTAATCTGAAGCTTTTTAGAAGATGCTGTAAATAATAATGAACACTGAAAACATGTACACTGATATATAAATGTCTGACAGAAAAATCTTAAGAAGTTGTTTGGACTTGAAACTGACTTGCAGTAAAATTAAGACCTCACTTTTAGGAATATTGAAGAAGCTTTGATACAACTAGATGAAGGGGACTAATAGGAGGAAAATACAGGTAACAAACTGGTCAGCAAAAACAGATACAGTAACAAGTTGGTCAGCAAAAACATGCTTCATATTTTTTAACTTTTTTTTCAACTTTAGTTGAAAAAAAGTTCAACAGAATATTAAATGTTTTTTCAACTAAACCTGTTTTACCTCTGAGTATTTCTAAAGCATATCTTGTGCTGAATCCTACCCATGTGATGTTTCAACAGTTTATGATACCTTTACACCATGTATGATTCTCATTTACAGTGATCTCTGTTGTTAAGTGTAAAGAGGCGTTACTATTTACTAATTAATTGCAATAGCAAGGTTCTTTTAAACTGCCAAAATAGAATTCAAAGTGAATGAACAAGAAGACATTAAAATTGCTTCATTTACAAGTGGGAACAACCCCTTTATCAAGATATTGTATGAAAGATAGCCCCAATGATCTTCTATCATCATAAAGTAAATGAAGCATCTGTGAGGACTGGGACTAGGGTTACAGAGATACCCTTTTCCTTATAATATCACAAATATGCAGTTGATACCTTGAGTAACTGGTAACAAAACATCAGCCAAATATTTATTTAACATTAAAAAGTGTCTTATTTGTATATGTTATTGTGATTGGATCAAGAAATGCAAGGCTTTCTTTAAGCCACTTTGGGGCTTTCTAAGCTTTTCAAGAATCTGTTGGCAGCTCAGACATCACCAAGTTTGGAATATTTCTGTACTCTGCTTTCTACAGTTTTGTAAGAAAAATAATGGTAATCCAGACACTATGCCCTTGACAAAGACTGGTTTGTTACCTGCCCTGAAATTCAACACCAGAAATTTTGTGGCAGCTAAAGGCCACTGGAGACAGTTTGAGTGACCTAGATAGTTATGAACGATTTCACTATAGTTATTGAAAGTGCAATATAAAAACTATTTCATGTTTTAGACTTCTGGGTTGAAAATTTAACATTCTTTCATTTCTGCTTATAATATGCCTATTTATGTGTAAAGATTATCTGCTAACTTCTAATGTACCTCTCAGGAAAGTGTCTCTTTGTTGATTAATTTTCTCATCATGCTTTTCCTTTATGAACAGCTGTAAAATTGTCATAAATGTATATTTACACTCCTGAAGATCTTATTTGGCAGGTGGCTTTTGTTTTTCACAACCTGCTCTCTCTCTTAGATGGTAAATATTTTTTTGTCTTCTTTCCCTCTGTGATTCTGTATATGACAGAAACATCTATTTTGTAAATTCAGATTAATATTGTATCCTGTCTGTAGTTACATAGTTTTTTGTAATTGCTCTGAATTTACTGAATATTAATAGTTTTATCCTTGAAAGGCTGCTAGATTTTATTTTTATTTAAACAAATGCATTGTGCCTTTCTCCACATGTTAAGACTATAATTTTTGGACTACCTAATTCAGAGGATTCTGGTGGACTGAGATCTGTAGGACAAATTTTATACTAACTCCTTTCTATGGCCTTCCTTCTCTGCTGTCTTGTAGCAGGAATAGTAGTGCAGTAAAAGGTCCAGGTGTAGCCCAAGGCACCTTGATGAGACAGTGGAGTGTCGTCACAACAGGGACACTCACCCAAGTGTTTTTCACTCAATGTTTTCACACATCCTTCTTCACTGATTTGTATTTCCTGTTGATGGTAAGGAATGAATCTGACATCCAGTGCACAACTTTATTATTATTATAAATAATACAAATTATTATTTTTGATTCAACAGAGATTATAAAGAAAGAAGAAAAATAGACACTATTAAAAACCATTTTGAATACAATTTCAAAATAAATATAAACCTTAGAATTTTCATGGTGGAAACCATATTCTACACCATAAAATTTTGTTTTAAATAACTGGATAGTCAATATCATGACATATTCTGGAGAGTGCATTTTCTAGGTTTCATGTCTAGTGATCCCCCTAAAAGACTGATGTCATTTTTGTCTGGCAATGATAACTACCATGTACTGTGGCATGCAAAACCAGTTATTTTAATCTATTCATACTGATTCTAGGAAGATAGATCTGCATTGTTATATCTTGAGGCAAAATTGTGTGTCCCTTGAATTGGTTTTGTAAAAATTTCACTAGAACTAAAATGACATTTTAAGAATTAGAGGCTTTTCGTGCCATAATTTATATACACTTACAGTAAAAGAGAGATATATGTAGATTCATGTAGTGAAGCAGGTTTATATATTCATATTTTATCTTGGGGCTTTGAGTAAGAAACAATTTTAATCATGAAATATCCAGTCTCTATTAGTCTTTTGGGACAAGTTCAATGTCAGAACATTATTTTCTATAGGCTTTTATTAAATCAGTTAAAGAAGAGGCAAAGTGACTCATACACAAACTCAACTATAAAGCTCCATATAGGAAAAGACCTGCTCCCTAGAATCCTAGTCATCTGTGATGACAGAAATATCCTAAGGGAGAGCAAAGCCCCTAGCATATTTATGTAACTGGAATTAAATTAATGTATTTCAGTTTCTCTTCATAATTTGCTTTGTTTAGATTTAAACTAAATCCATTTTTCACCTATTTCTAAATATTTTTGAATGGTGTTGTATTTAATGACACACTAAACCGAGTGCATAATAAGACTGAGAAATATTCTCCAGTACAATAGTACTACAGTAGTATGTCCCTGATAGTTTAATATCATCACTTTCACTGCTTTATACACAATCATGGTTGGATTTCACTCTTGACTCAGTTAACTACAAATCTCCAATGCAGTTGATGTAGAATCTGTTGAAACTTATCCATAATAAATCAAAATATAAATCTTTATAACTATGTTAATATGAGAGAGCCCATTCACGGTCCCACAGGAACAGACATAAAGAAAAACTGTTGTAAGGTATATAATGAATTTGTATCAGTCTAGCTATTACTGCAAAGAAACCAGTTTTCTTGTTTGTTTTCTCACATTAAAGCTAAGGTAGAGCAATTTACTCCCTTTGGGTGACGGGTCTCCTGCTGCACTTTTGTCACAGAGTAAAAGGTTGTATATATATTATAGTGTATATGTACATACATGTGTGTGTGTATAAATAAAATAGTATATAACAGAATGACTAGCATAATGTAAATCCACACTTATCACACTATAATCTGTGAGACAGACAGACCTTGAAGTTAATAGAAGTATCCCTCCTTTGCTCTCCGTAATGTTGGAACAAAGGCTGATATTGTTTTTCAGTCTGTTAGATCCTGATGACAGCTTTGTGAACTTCTGCCATACTATATAATTTTAGCAAAGTAGAATTGGCCCAAAATCTTAGGTTATTCCTAAAATATTTTTACTCTTCCAATCTGTCTGCCTCTCTACGAAGACATCCTCTGATATTGTCATTGACGCAGACATAGCAATTAGAAAAGGATCATGGCTTCTCCAGGAGCCAAATCTTGACTTACATAAAATTATATTATTTAGAATTGTGTTAATTTCTGGCAAAAAATAGTTAACCATACCTGAGGGAAAAGCTGAGCAGACTTAGATCAATTTTCCATTCAAGTGGAAGGTATAATTCAAACTGAGGTCCAAAATTTCCTTTAAATCTGGGCAGAGCAGTACAGTCTTAATAAAGTCAGTAACAACAGATGCCTTCCAGGTGAAGACTGGATTTCACACAGGGTATCAGTTTTGAATTTCCTGTCTATCTTAAAATTATTTGTATTTTCTGGGGAGGTATTTTTGTCACTTTTTTCTCCTGGCTTTGTGTTTTTGTGTCATTAGTGTATGACTTTGGGAAGCACTTCTCTCCTGTGTTTAGGGAAAGCTTCACAAGGTTTGTGCACATACCCATAACACTATCAGTTAATGTATCATCCTTCAGTCATAGCAAGAAGCACACAATTGGCTCTGCACTGGAATTCAGTCAAATCTTGTCTAGCTAACAAGTCTCCTAGTTCCATGTACTCCCCTGTCTCCTGGCAGAGATGACAAAATTGCTGGAATCCAAACACACAGAAAAATGTCAGCAAAAGTAGGGGGATTGACGAGGGAAAAGGAATCCTAACATGTTTAGTCTAGAATTGATATCTTATTATATTTGAACAGAGATCAGAAAATAAAAGAATGGAAAGACAAATAAAAAAGACTGTACACACTTTGTAAAAAAATTAAAAATATTCAGCAGTACAATGAAGAGAATAAAATAGTTTCCTTATATAGTTCCTACTTTGGTTCAAGTATGATATGAAGTTAACCTCAATGGAATACACACTGAATGCCCAAGATAATTAAAAAAAATTTTTTTTTACTGTGATACCCTTATGACTAACAAAAATTTTGAAGTTATTTTCTTTTTTTTCTGATAAAATATTTGTAAATTCTATCTGTCATAAAGCCTGCATCTTGCTGAGAGACTTTTGTGGGCCTTGCTATTTCATTTACTTATTTGGGGTTTTTGGGTTTTCTTTTAATTCAGTATATTTCTAAAGAAGAGATTTTCTTGTATAGCCATTTCCAGGATATTTAAACTTATTTTCCCTTTTATACAAGAATTTCATATTTATCTGAATACTAAATTATTAAAATTTATTGCCACCCAGAAGGGAAAAATATTTTAAATACAACTGCAAAAATCTACTATTATCCTTTTTTAACTTTTTTCAATAAATATTAAGAAAATTGGAATAAATTAAACCAGAAGAAATTAATGGCAGGAAATTTGTATCCTTTACAGCTGGTTCCTTCCCTTTATTATGCATTGAGGACTTTCTGTGTTGGCCGGTAACGCGGCACCTTTCTGCCTGACTGCATGTTGCCTGCATCTGGGCAAGTGCACGTAATGCATTCCGAGTGAGCTGGGACATGCCTGTTCTCCCAGCTCATCTGAGCAGGGCAGCCTCAATTCCCATGAAGTTGTTCACTGATCACTGCTCAGCCCATGCAAATCAAAGTAAGTCACAACAACAACGACGTTGCTGCATCTTCATGCCAGAATGCTCCGCTGAGCCTTGGCTTGTTTACTGCTGAATTCCCTTCAAAGGGGAGGCTTGGCTGTATAAACAATTGAAGACCTTAATATATAATTAATGTGTTCCCTAATTAAATAGTAACCAAGTATGTTGTAATGTTTCAATTAAGAGTATAGAAAGTAATTAATTATAATCTTAAATACTTAATGTGAGCATGCCAATTAACAAAATGCTACTTCTCTAATTTAAAAATTATGCTTGCCTCAGTTTTAGAATAACTGTACATTTTTAGCAGGATTTTTTCCATTGCAGGACTTTTTTTTCCCAGAAAACGACCTTTTAAATTTATCAATAAAATCTCTCAGTGTAACTAACTGCACATACATATAAAAATTTTACTTAAAAATACCATGCCAACTGTTTTTTAAATCATCATTTTTTAATTGAATGGTATAAAATCCCATTTTAATTATTTCAAGGATATTTACTCCATATTTTTAGTCATCTGATTTAGGCATAAGGTCATTGCATTTCATTTCCTCTGCCTAGCAAGAGGTAAAACAGTATGAAAGTCCCTGGAATTAAACTATCAATTCCAGTTGGATTTTAGCCTTTGAAGTAGTGTTTTGAGTCTCATCTCTAAACATTTTATGTCACCAGAGACAACACAGAGTCACAACAGTTTAGCAGGAGCAGGGTGGAAGACATATTACAATATTTAGATTTCTTTAAGAAATGCTAGTTGAAATCCATTGGTGGGTTTCTTTTCTTCTTCTTTAGCGTTGCCAGTGAGGTATTACAAGGTACAAGGATGAGCTCAAGTCATGCTCTGCATAAAATCATACACAGAAAGGTAGGATGGATGGCACTTTTTGCAGTCACCATCTGTCTCTATGAAAATAAGCCTGGCATTTTCCACTCATTGCACTCCAAGCTAACAATCTTTTCTTGCTATGCAATATAAGACTGATAAAATCTGGAAATCGATTCTTTGGATCACTGTAGTGGTAATATTGACACAAAAATAGATGGAAGATGCACATTTTAACAACACTGAGAAAGGAGGAAAAAGAAAACTCAAATTGGCTCCTGAAATAAGGATAGTATACCATATTTAGGAACACCTATGGAAGTCAGCTTGACTATTGCACATCACATTTAAAGAAAGTCAAGAGAAGTCCAAATTTTGTGAGCTTTGCAATGCCTTAACCTCACAAATTTGAAGCTTCTGTACAAGATTCCTCCAGAAGAGTCTAGCCTGATGCTTTTAATCCCGAATGGAAAGAATGCAAGAGAAAAGAATAAAAAATTGTTGAATATTCAGCTTGTGAATCTCTGAAAATACAAAGTTTTAAAACTTATGTGATCATCTACTTCTTGAATAGATCTCTGAAATTTAATGCAAAGGGCTTATTGAAAATAAAACATAGACTAGCTCATCATTTATTCTGTAAAAGAGCTTATGACTTTTTATTTCTGTAAATATAGGCAGATTGTTTATCTGAAGAGTGTCATGCATTATTTCAAGGCCTAAAGCCTAACAGTATTAATTAGAATTGTAATTTTAAATTAATAATAGGTCAAACAATAATGACAAACAAACCAAGTATTTAATATTTCTATGCAGCATAATACATTGATACAGAGGTTACTACTTTTCACATTATTTACCATTGACCAGGATTATACACATTATAATTGCTATGAAACTAATGCAATTATGTTATACTTTTAGTACAACCACAGAACCTATGTTTAGACTATAATTTAAGTGACAGTTTTTTTTGCGCATTATGAATATTACAGCTGTCTTTTTATGTCATTCTAATTTATTATAAAAGAGTCCTTATGTGTAAGAAGTATTCAAATGCACATGGGATTTCTCTTCATATCATATACATCTTATTTTCTAGTGCTTAATACTGAGCTGTGTATCACAAAACATAAACCAGTATGCTTAATTTCCTCTACAAGCTTGTCTTTAACTTTTCATTGCATGACTGGTTGGAATGTGCAAATTATAACTTGGAGCAGACTATTCTGAGAGAATAATATTTGCCTTAGGAGCAGTGTGGTCACATTGTATTTCTATGGCAGAAAGCAACATTGAACTACCTGTCCTGACAGAGTTCATTTGTCACCAGGAGTTATGCTATGGTAACAGCTCAGAGCAACAGAAGTGCCCTGTTTTATAAATAGGTGGCACAATTCTTTAACTACACTTAAACAAAGGGATGAAATTATTTTCTTGGGGTTTTATGTTCTTTATCTTCAAGGATAATTAACATTAACACCTAGAAACAGGAATTCATATTCATCTAGCTGCTTGAAGATATAAACCAGGATCTGATTAATCAGTTTAAAAAGCACCACACAGAAAAAAAATTTCTTAGCTGTCCATGGCTTGATTTTTGTGTAGTCTGTCAAGTATTGCTTGTAAGCAAGACCCTGTCAAAGACCCATTATTGAATGGAGAAGATGTATGAGTGGCCCTTCACACAGTAATGTTTGTAATAATTTAAGGGTATGATTACTTTCATATAAAGTCAATGACTAGAGTTATGTGTCAAACCTAGAATAATCATCTAGGATCCTTGTGGTGGGCCTAAAGCTAAGACCCTCTGAAGGTAAATTGCAAACCCCAGAAAAGCAACTCATCACCACTGCCTTTGATATCTGTTCTGGGATAGGCAGAAACACCCTCTGCAAGAACATGTTTCTTCATTGTCCACACAGAAAACTAAGACATTTCAGTTTTGATGGCTAAATTTGCATAAAAGCAATCTCAGACTTAATCAATTACTAAATATAAATCTATCACTTGAAGAAGGAAGTACTTCACAGTAATGAACACAAGTTTTCACAAGGACATTCAGTACAAACAAAACCCAGCAGGTCTGAGATCCTTCTCAGTTCTAATATATATGAAAGTTGTATTGCACACAAGTCAGTAATATCTCTTTTACAGATTTTTAATTAGTTTGTGTACCTGTAATGCAGATCATTACATGGTGTGATTTTTTTTTTAAGTAGATTTATTCATATAAAAGTCTAATGATAATACTTGAGCCTTGAATCTCATAAATATCTTTATGTAGTGAACCTTAGATCAACAGAAACATTAGAAAAGAAAAAAAAAAAAAAAAAAAAGCATCTACATAACTGATGAAGAAGCTGGTTTGAAAATGGCCTGAAAAAATACTCATATGTCCTCATANATGGCCTGAAATAATACTCATATGTCCTCATATTTTTCCATGTGTCTTTGGATTCTCAACAATAATGGGAACAATGAACATCCGAAAGCCATTTATTAGGAGAATTTGGTGAATTTGTCATTATCAATTAATGTAGTATTCCCTGGAAATTCACTTACGGATCTCTTTAGAGTTCTTAGGTACCTCACTTAACATTCAATTTTTCCAGCATTCTATAGATCCAGCTTGCAGTTCAATAGCAGTATATTTATTTAAATGGCACCAGTTTGTGTTCAGATTGTCTCTAGACAACAAATCCATTTGCCACCTTTTGATTTCTCTATTATTTTGCTTTTGTTTATTTTATTTGGAGATGGTACTGGATTTTAGAGGTGATCTTGTGCTGCAGCTTTTCTTTAAACACCAGTTCCTACAATCTCTAGTCTTTACACTGAAATAATTAATGGAGATTTAACATAATATTTTATAGGGTGCCATGTAAAGCCCTCTCATTTTAGTCACTTTTTTCATAAAATTTGAAAAGAATATGAAGAAATATATTAATTTCCAAATTAAAAGAAACATCATGTGTATTTTTTTCCTTTGACACCACTGCCACAAGTAATTATGAGTATGTTTAATTCCTAGTAGTTTACCACTTTCAACTATTCATTTCTTTCTGCAAGGTTTAAACTTACAAAAGAAAAAAGTCAACGAGTAACATTTTACAGGTTCCCTGAAACCTAGCATATGCTACACATTTTGTGCTGTCAGGAAGACCTTCTTTATACTCAGATTTTCTTTCTTCATAGAAGATAAAATACTCCTGAAGAAGAAAAAGTAATAAACTTTTTTTCACTTTCTGTATGTTCAGAACACAGAAGACTTAAGGACCTTTTTAAAAATTGTTACAGTTCATCCTTTTTTTGTTTGTGTCCTACATTTCATATATATAGTTCACACTCTGCAAATTCTTTTGTGTGTGAACAGCCTACTTCTCTGATTTTACCATTCCTGCTGCATGATACATAATATGATCACAGTTGCATTTTATTTCCATATGGAAAAGAACTGTGTAAAAAACAGGGTAGGCAGAGGGGACAGGTGAGCTTCTTTTCTCTAACCTCTGCACCCAGTTTCTAGTCTGCTCTCACTACAAAATTATTAAGTTCTCAAAATACTCTGTTTTTTGTCTTAAGTTCTTAATGAGTTGGGTTCCACACGGCACACTAACCACTAGGCAGCTAATCTTGTGAGCCCCTCACAGTTTTGTGCTTACAAAAATGTAATTGCTTTTGTGCTTATGACCCCACGGACCCACACCTTCTGCATTAGCATATAGCCACTTTTCTGCCCATTCCAGTGAATGTTCCAGATAACCTTACAGTTCCATCTAAAACTTTTTGTAATAGACTGTGATTTTAAAGCATGATCTAGTGTTCAATTTATTTTTAATTTCAAGTCACTAAAGAATAAAACTTTATCCACTATGCTGAAGAAAGCTGGATGTCATAAATTGAAAAGCTTGACATTCTGCAGAATATTAAGTACTTCATTATTCAGCAACGCATGCAGCACCTTTGCAAAACACATCCAGTATTAAAAAGTCTTGTATGTTCTTATGGAGACTACGAAGCAGACTGCCTCTGAAATGATAAGACAGTTTAGCAGCAGTAAGAAAACCTTTGAAAGTAAGTTGGGTTTTTTAATGTAGCCAGGAAATATTTTAGGAAAGATTTGTTGGGGGTTCATTTTGGTCTGCTTCAGACTGAGTCAGTGTGCTTAAATATTTGTGATGTGACTGTTTATTGTTGTATATACATTAACAATATGTATACATGATGTGTGAACAGACAATGATACACAGTGGAACAGAAATAGTGCTTCGTTTGTCTTTACAAATGTCATTCTAAATGCTGGCATAACTGTTGTGTCAGGTAATAACAGTAGCAGGAACTGTTTAAAAAACAAAGATGTAAAATGTGTAAACCACATCAACTGCTGTGACTTATTGCCACAAGAGGGAGTGAATCCCAAAGACAGTGATGTTATCATCCTTCGATAACCCATTTTCCAGGATTCAACTGGAGAACCTAAGTATTCAAGCCAGTCATAACACTATATGTTGGAGAAATCGACATTTGTGATGGTG
>WEIU01004704.1:17327-56831 GCA_013389925.1 Aegithalos caudatus
GAGTAAAATGATTATGTGTAATGACATGATGAAGTAAAAAATGTTTTTATTGTGCCTTTGGGATAAGGAAATTCCTGATGGATCTACATCACTCATGGATTCATAAGCATAAGCATTTTCAGAACAGGAAAGATTTATGATCACTTAGAATGACCTTCCACTTAAATCAGGCCATAGATTTCACAGGTGTCAAACAAAGATTATCAAACCTTTATTTAAGGCAGAAATGGGGAATTCCATATGTCCTGGATAAGGTTTTTCATTCATGGTGAGAAAATCTATATCTTGTACATTAAAACAAAACAAACACCAAAACCACAAGCAATCTAACAAAAGCAAACAAACAAAAACAACCAAAAAACCCACTTTTATCAATTTCCCACCACATGACTTTATTTTCCTTTACAGTAAAGCTGTTAATCATAAAGAATAAATGTGAAAAGGGGAACCTGTTCTTCCCACAGACACACAGAATGTTGTGAACTACCTCATAGACTTAATTGTGATAGGTAGAGTAGGTAGTTTGTCTCAGTGTAATATGTTTTTTTCACATTTTCAATTGTAAATGATTATGATTCTGTTGAGGTCTTTCCAACTTTTTAGGAATATCTTTAAAATGCAGCTTATCTCAAGTGGTTATCAATAAAACCTTTCTGACATTTTCAGAGGGCTTTTTTTTTCCCTGTGGTTTTATTTCCATTTCCCACTGCTGAAAAAGCCCTCTAATTCACAGTACAACAGTACAATGAGTACTGTTTTCCAGGTTTTGAAAAGAGAGGAAAACTTTTAAAAAATATAAAAATATGTCTTCCTTTTAATAAGAATGTTGAGCGTCAAAGAAAACTTTCAGAATAAACATACAGTGAAAAAAATCCCTTATTCTTCTGCAGAAGAAGTTTTAACTTTCAAGTTGTCATCACACTTTTCTCATTTTAGTCAGCCACAATGGATTGTACCTTTTTACCTAAAATGTAATGTTCAGACCCTATACACTAGGCACCTCCACTTTTCTTTGTTGAGACTTCTAACATTCCACTCCACTGAGCAGGTGCAATCATCCATCACAAAAATAATGAAAGGAAGACAGAATAGGGCTCTAAAAGACAGAAGGTGGTCAAAGGTACATAATATATGAAATTAACCACAAGAAACTAAAGCATGTGCCTCATGCATGTCAAAGCTGTACATATATTTAGCATAATAGTTGTATTCAGAAGCAAATACTGTCTCTGGGATTTAGAATATTTTCAAAACACATATTTACATGTTTATGTCCTAATCATCCTATTCACATATAATCCAAAATTATAACAAAAGTATGACTACTTTTAGAAAGAAAGAAAGAAAGAAAGAAAGAAAGAAAGAAAGAAAGAAAGAAAGAAAGAAAGAAAGAAAGAAAGAAAGAAAGAAAGAAAAAGTTTTTTGATACAAGGAGAAGTGGGCACACCTGACATGAATCATCCAAATCATCCAAATCAGTCATTCAGACTGCTGTTGGGGAGCCTAAGAAGACTGGATTTTGAAAACCAATAAGAAATGGAAAGTTCTGAATTATTTTTAATTTGTCATTTTTAGAATGAAAGTCATAGCGCAAGCTTCTAGAAGCACAGACAGAGCTTCATGTCATAAAGCACTCCCTGAATAAAATTTTCAACTCATCATTAATGATTCCAGTGAATTGCATGTCCTAAGTAAATTAATGTCTACAAGTCATACTTGTTGGATTCTGATGTCCCATTATACATCATTCTTCAAAAAGAGAGAAAAAAATGCTAATGTGAAACTCAGAAATGGAAGTGCTAACTTTTTAATCAGTTTCATTTCCTTCTCTCTTATAAACTCTCAAATTTTTTTATTTAAAATAAAATATTACCTAGAGACAGAGATACAAGACATTTTTCATGAATCCTATTTAATTCTGAGCCTTTTAAATTGTGTGTAGAGTTCTCTGGAAAAGAAGATATGATATGAGAATATAAAGGTTTCATTCAGACCAAGCACAAAAAGAATATACACCAGGCTGAAGAAATCAACACTGCTTATTATACCAGATTTCTCAATATTTTTTTATTTTTTAAAAATGTTAATTATTCAAAAATATAAGTTACTGGCGAATTGTAACTCATATGTCCATGACCTAATTGGTGCCTAAATATTATTAGTGGTGGGACATCAACAGGAGCCACTAAGTTTTAGTAAGAGTAATGCCTTTAGTAATGCCTGCTGATTATAGAACCCTCAAAATAGCTGATAAAAACATTAAAAATTTGGATGGCTAAAATAGAAATTATAGAAAACTTTAAAGTGACATTAGGACATTTAAGTAAGAGACCACAGGAACTATTATGTAGCAAAACAGTAGACCATAACCTAGGACCAAACCCATGATTTTGGTTTTAAAAAAACCCTGAACTTGCTGTAAGGTAGGTATCACCTTGGCAACCACCATAGTGTTCTCAGGCTTTATAACCTATGTGATGCATGTAAATCCTAGACTCAAAATTTATGAAGATAAAAGTATGTTCTTCAGTGCCAGCAGTGCACTGCATAAAACTGCATAACATATTCTGCATAAAATTCAAATATTGTTTTTAAGTGTTCTTTAAGAGTTCCTCACCTTAGAAAAATGGAAAATTTGTGAATAGGGAATCATTTTTGTCCATAGCCAGATGACAGGGACGTTGCAGGGTTCTATTAAGCATAGTACAAAAATCACCTTGTACATTCCTCAGCTTTTTTTCATCAATCAGTTTGCTGGTTGACACCTGGCTTGTGCCAGTCTGCGGCATTTATGACTTCAGGCACCTGAGGACTGAAATTCTTGGTTTAGCTCAAGTCAAATGGCCCCAAAGAGGAGTATGTGGGTGAAGGATAGCAACTTTTGACATGATATAGATTAATATAGAAGATTTATTAGGTTCCTACAGCCTTAAATACTCTGAAGTATAAAACATAAACTTGTGCCAGATGGCTTGTATAGTTGCCCATATGAGTAAATTGCCTTCTGAGTTAAGTTCTGACATTGCTGAGACTCCAGAGACTCACTGGATAAAAACCTTAGTCTACCTGAATCCACTGCCAAAGTCTCTATTGTACTGAGTAAACTCAGTTTATTATTTGAGAACCTCTCTGGGAGTTTTCTGAATGGGTACTGAGTACTGGATAGTTCCAGCTACAGTCTTGTCCTTGAAGGAGCAGTCAGAACACTCCAGGACCAAGCCTTTCACACAATAGTCAATGAACAGCACCCTCATTCACAAGAGAAGTTTGAGATCTGTGTGAAAAAACTCCTTGTGTGGGTTGAGATCAGTGGCATTTTGACTTCCAAAGGATAAAGGAAGTAAAAATGTAAAGAAATTCCCTCATATTTATATATGACTTACCTGTTATAAAAACCAGTTTTTGACAGTAGACACTGTCTTTCATTAACAGTATGGGTAGAGAGCAGAGGTAGATGACAGTCACAGTTCAAACTGTTCACAATATAATTCTGTCTCCATGCCTCCTACATGATCATTAACAGTAACCCAACTATTTTCATTATGATTAGCATAATTCTTTCCAAATGAGCCAGTGCTTAATGAGTAGAAGGATGCTTTAATGTTAAAAGAAAACTCAGAACCAAGCAGCTCCCCTATCACTTTTTTGTCTTCTTCAACAGAACATACAGAATGTCTTTTTGTCCCCTCAGTGTAACAGTTACTGAGACTCCGTGTTTCTCTTCTGAGTAATCTCTGCTTACTTTCAGTGAGGACGAGCATTCAACAAGCAACTGTTTCTGGAAACACAGAAAGGACCACTTGGAGATGATGATAACCCTCAGGCCAGATCTTCAACCAAGGCATAGTTACACTGGTTAACACACTGTTACGAATCTGGTGAGTAGTGTTAGCTTGTATGAATTCATTCAACACAAGAGATTTGGATGAGACTTTTTCAATGCATAAACCAAAAGTGCAACATATGTACTAGCAATTCCTAGATACCATTTATTTTTAGCCATATCCATTCAGAGTTCCATGTTGCCTCATCATTGACCACTTCCCATTGGATGCCAGGTGTTCAGCCATCCCTGGGAAAGAAGGGCTCCATCATACATAAAGTTATTTGGAAGACAAAATGCCATCACTATGAATGCTCTCTCCATTGTATGGAATGTCCCTTTAGTCAGTTGGGGTCAGCTGTCCCAGCTGTGTCCCCTCCCAACTCCTTGTGCACCCTCAGCCTCCTAAGGTGGGTGAGAAAGAGAAAATGCCAATGGGGTGGGTGAGAAACAGAAGATGCCTTGACTGTGTGCAAGCACTCCTCAGCAATAATGAAAACATCCCTGTGTTATCAACACTGCTTTCAGCACAAATTGAAAACATAGCCCATACTAGCTGCTTTGAGGAAAATTAACTCTATCCCAGCCAAAATCATGACATCTTGACACAAAGTGAATGGAATCCAAGGAACTCATTTTTAGTTAATAAGGCTACAGGAAATCATTACCTTAAACTCTTCTGAGAAGTGAACCAGAGTAATGTTTGTTCCTGAGGGAAACTTGCAGAATGTGAACTATCAGTTATCCATTTTAACTACTTGCAGAGTTTGATAAAAACATCTGATCTATTTATTTTATGGTTATTTTCTTTTGTAATCTTTGCCTTTAAGATGGTATGGAGTGGAACAATATATTTCATTGACATTTTGTCTTAATGAAGGTGTGTTTCAGCTCTGCTGACTGCCCCCTCCATCCAAAACACCTACACACACATTCACACACTCATTCTGAAAGAGGAAACCTACCTAAACACGCAAGTTGCTTTTCATCTCAACAAAGGAGGGAGTTGGAATGACAGTATTATTTCACAAGAGGAAGAAAAACTTGACAAACATTTTAAAGATATCATTATCCTTTTGTTTCAAGTTTACAGTGTTAAAGTGCTAAAACTGTGCACACCAGCTGTGATATCCAGGACATTGAGAATCAGAACAGACCTCCCATGGAAATTACAGACATAAAATGAGTGAAGGTTTGGCTGAGTTGTCTACATATAAATGCTGATGTAATCTGAAATAACTGCATGTGGACACCTAAATTTAAGTGTCCTGATTTTGAATTAAATTTTATCTTTGCAGTTGTCTACAGGTATGATAGATGCTTATTGTCAACACTTAGGCCATGATTCAGCTGTCTGTGATGACCATACACAAGCATGTAGTGTCATTTGAGACTTCTCAGGGTATCTGAGATACCTACACAAAAGGGGCAGATATGATATAAAACTTGTGGGAGACTAGAGACCTGGAAGACTTACAGGTATCCCAAATATCACTGGATGCCTCTGTGTGAACAACTGGACCAACCCTGCTGCTTCCTTGAGTCTCTCTCTGATGAATAAACTGATGATTCAAGATTGGCTTTACCTCAATCATGCAACATATTTAATACCTGAGTAAGTCACTTAATCTGATTTAGCCAATTAGACAATCCCCACAAGATTTCAAATTATACTAGGCCTGTGAATTCAATGAATGGTGTCACCAGCCATAAAATTTATCAAGTCTTAGATGCAGATCCAAATGTGCATGGCACCTGCATGTGTCCAGTCCAAGATTCAGTTTTGGTTACAGTTAAAGCAAACTAAATCAGGCAGAAACACTGGCTCTGGACTGAAACTTTCCAAATTCTGAAGGTAGGTGATCTTCAGGTTTTGAATCAGGTTTGCTGTCAGTTTGATATCTTTTGTTCTAAAAATCAGTGTAGGTGGGTGGAGGTGTTTGCACAGTGGGGCAAGAGCCAAAGAAGAGCAGCACAGCAAACCCAGGGCATGCCTGCACTAAGTCATGCTCCAATGATGTCGTGCCCGCTGGCAATCTCTCAGCTGTTTGCTGCTGGGCAGATGCACCAACTTGCTCAAAGACAGCACAGGGATCATTGCACAACACCACTGTGTGAGGCAGACATGCCTCTTGGGGAATATTTTGAGCAGATATAAATAGCTTTTGTGTGCAGCTGATGAAGTCTGTATCCAAGGGATTTTGTGTTTTAATGTTTAATGTTTTAAAACAGAAAAAAGGTAGGATAAGCATTATGTCTACACTTTTTGCTCTTCTTTTTCTCTGTTGTGAGGTGAAGATGAAAGGAGATATATACACTCAGACAACTCAAGAAGAGTTTTTCATATATCCTGTAGTTAATTTGCTATGGTGTGTATTATTTAAGGAAAATCCTTCCACTGGAGTTTACTAAATGTGTTGAAGCATCAGTCCCTTTGTAAATATATACAAATATTTGAAATTAGAGACTGGATTTTTGCTCTGGAATAATTCAGACAGACACAAGTGAGATGATAAAAATCTTCGCTGTTTACATTTTGTGAATCAAAAACTGAGGCCCAAGGGGTTAAGTCATTAGCTTAGAATTTACAACATTTTAGACAAAAGCCAAAAATGGGATGTTCAGAGTGACCTTTAAAAACCCAGGTATCTCTACTATTCCACTATAAAAGATAATTTCCAGAAATAGCTAAAATTTTCTCTTTTCAGTAATTCTCTCTTAAAAAACAGAAGGAATGTTCTTTTTTTTCTATAAAATACCAAAACTACCCATGATAAAATCCATACTAGACATCTTATATGAATCACAGGAAATATTTTTATTACTATTATTTTGTTCAATAACCAACTGAGGAAAAATAAAAGCATAAAGAAACTGAGACTACAGCCAGCTAAATAGGCAGTGCCTTAATCCTGTGTAATCTCCCATTCGGTAGTGGATTTGTACTGATTACAGTGACAGAGATGCTGAATGGATATCATACAGGAGAGGAGGAAAAGACACCAGAAAAACCCAACGAAAGCCTGATGGAGTCTTCATATACCCTGAACCTGAATTCACTTCACTTCACTTCACTTCATTGCTTCCATTATTGCTAGATCTTGATAGCAAATTAAAATATACTGGGAAGCATACCCCACCTTTGGAATCATATTATCACCTGGTCATTTGCCCCATTATTTTTCTGAAGAGACAATTAGTCTGTTTCTGTCCTGAGACAGCGAGATGATTCAACCTGCTTCCAGACACCTTGCAGAAAGTAGAATGGAGTAGGAACAGTCAGTCCCAAAGAGGCAGTTCACAAACACTGTCCAGCAACCTTAATAGTCAGTCTGTGCCACTGGATTTCTGGGCCATAAAAACAGTTTATTAATAAAAAATATTACCACTGTGGTTTATTACAAAATTAAACCACTTAAAGATCCTATTAAAGATTTCTTCTTTTTAAATATACCTCTAATTTGAGGATTTATCATTTTCTGTGAAGACAGTTTAGGTGGTTCTTGCTTCTTTCTGCCCATGAATCACAATTTTCCTTGCATGTAGCAGCAACTTCAGGAGAACAGGATTTTGTCGTTGCTGTTATTTCTGACACTCTTGTAATGTTTATCTTCCTAATGTCTGTGTTGAGGTTTCTTAATATTACACTTTGTTTTAAAAATTGTATTATTTCATGTCCAATGGTATGAATCCACCACTCAGTTATCAATCTAACCATGGTAACTAAAAAGTGATGCAAACACTTTGTTTATGTTTAAAGTATACCATATCAGGGAAATGCAGTAAAAGTTTTGATTAAGAAATTACAGTAATCCAGTGGTTGAATGGTAGTGTGAAAATCCAATATTTGACAATTTGTCTCTATTTACTTGAATTCTTCTCCTATCACTGGGACTTTCAAGCATGCTAATAGACTTAAAATATATGGTGGACATTCAGACTTTAAGTACTCTGTATTTTAGATAGATTTATTTAATTTTTTATTGCACAATATGCTATAAATATTTGCCTCAGGATAACAATTATATGTTCCAGGGAGCAAGAAAAAAGAGATTGTTGTATCAGCTACATTTTCTAGAATATATTTTATTTTGTTGGGTTTTACCCTCCACTGATTATAGCTTATAATATAATATATTATAATATTATAATATACAGTCTTGGACTGTAATTTTCAGATGGTTTTTGGCTTGGACCAAAGACTGTTTTGCCATTAAAGCAGGACTCCTTAGTCTAGTCTTTCTCTGGCCTTTGTTAATGGCAATAAATAAACTGAACTACCAGTTTCATGAAATCTCATTAATACTTTCCTGTGAAAAAGGAAAAGCTAAAAATATAGTAGTTCTACATAAAAAGCAAAAGATGGTACTTTAGGGACTATTGCTTATGTATAAAGGAATCCTGAGCTCTTTTTTATTTACACACAATAATACAAGTCTGCAACTCTTATCAAATCTTGTTCGTCCCACTTTTCCGCATGCTTAAGCTTCATCACTTCATCTGAGAAGAAAATATCTTCATGATTACCTTCCCATTCAGAAACTTTTTAGTTTTTAAAACAGGACCTTGAGCCAGTTAGTAGTAACAAGGATCCTGAGGAAATACCTGAAAGGTTTTAGAGAAGAGAAAGAGAGAAAGAATTTTAATCATAGAAGCATTCCAGAAGTAAATACTGAAAGTTGACAAGTTCTGGGAGAATACGTACAGCCAAGATATCTATGAACCCTATCCATAAGGGTTATATTCTACACATTCTGAAAGCTTTAGCACTGGAAAAATTCCACTTCATCTTAAAATGAAAATATTAATTGGGCTGTAGTAGGGTGACTGACCTAAATCAAATATAATTGTATGCACTTAGAACAGCTTGAGTCTAAATTATCTATGCTATAATGCACCAAAAGGCATTCAGGAAAGAAAAGGCTTGTGTTTTATTTTGTAACACTTTAAATATGCAATTTGCATGTAAACCATTGCTGCGAATTATATCAGACAAATGAATAATTAAGAACGAGCAGAATGGGAAAGAATACTTGGTTTCTTGTGATCTCATTTGCTACTTTTAAATTAGGCTGAAACAATGTCATAGATGACCTTCTGAAATAGCTAGTTGGTATTTTCATATAGTCCTTTTATTTGTTGCTGTAGTTGGTTTCTTTATTGTATAATATAGCACAAGCATGGTAGGGAATAGACTGAAATTATTATCAGCACAAAACCAAGTGCTGATTTTAATTTTAAAATGTTGTCACAAATGAATTTTTTTTTCTTTTTTTTACTCTTTTAGATAGTGAGTCTGTGTGCCTGAAAAGTGCTACCCTGCATTAATATTTAAACAACCAAGACACTAGAAGAAATTTTGCTGAGTAATTTAGGTATGAAATAGTCTATTTGTGTTGCAAATTTCTGGTGTCTTCCAAAGCTCAGAGGCCCTGGAACTAGGTAAGATTCACTATAGTTATACTTTCTGACTTCCTTCTACTGCCTAGCATTCCCTTGCTTTTGTGGGTTTTTGTTGTTGTTGTTTTTGTTTGTTTAATTGTTTTGGTGTTGTTTTTGTTTGTTTAATTGTTTTGGTGTTGTTGTTTTTGTTTGTTTAATTGTTTTGGTGTTGTTGTTTTTTAAAGTCTTTAGCATACTTTTTTATTTCTATGTAGCTTCTTCAATCTATAATTAGATTTTTTCTTTTAAGCATGTTTTTAAAGCTTGCAAATATAGGCATGCATATATATCTGTGTATTTGTCTTTACTCGTCTGTAGCAATGTTCCTTTCTTACTTACACAAACCAAAACTAGGAGAAGAATTGAGGTCTTTCTCATCACTGGGAAATTTAAAGACCATATGCATCAACTCAGGGCTTGCAGTTATCCCTAGTCAGAAATGTTTCCTCTTATTTGAAGAAGAATTTGTTGTCTAAAAATTAAAAAAAAAAAAAAAGAAAAAAAGTTATGAGTCAGATAACAAGACTAAGTAAAAAACAATTAATCTTACATTTAAACACTAGCAATTTTACAATAATGCAATGAGTTGCATTTATTGCATTTATTAATTAAATAAATATGTCCCTTCAGTGGCTAAAAAAGAAGTTTAACTTTTTAAGATTAAATTGCATCTCATTAACTTGTAAAGTTGAAGTGTTTATTGTTTTAAGGAAAAGAGTTTCTTCCTGCAGAGGGTACTGGAATGTACTCAGCAGCTTTCATAATAATAGCAATTGCATAACACATTTGTTGTTTAATTGAGGATATTTGATACATGGCATTTTTAAAAAAAGCATTATGTTTAAAAAAAAGTATTTTGGAACATAATTACAGCTTTAACCAACATTTGGAATTTTTAAAATGCAAAAGCCAAGCTAATGCAGAACACCCACACACATCTTTTATGATGTATTCTAAATGTTAAAATGCTTTGTTCCAATGTTAGCTTCATCCTAATTTATTTACAATGTTCTTATTCTGGCTTCCTTTCCATCCCTTCATATATATATATAGGGGCATTAATAGGTGAAATTATTAGGTGAAATAGGTGAAATTAATAGGTGAAAAATATTTTCATTATAATCCAGAAAGATTAAAAGGAATTTTGTGTGGCTTATGTGACTCTCCCATCTGAAGCAGTCAGATTTTGTTGCAATAGCCCAAGGCAAACCTGACAGGAAGGAAGGAGGATGGGAGGGAAGGAGGATGGGCTGTTGAGGCCAACAACATGGCCACGTCAGGTGAAACACTGTGATATGGAAACCCGAAACCTGTCCCTGTGTGAGAGGTTGAACAGGAGGAAATACAGCTCCTGTGTGGACAGGAGGTGAGGAGGACTGAGGCTCCCATATCTCTGCCTTTTCAGTCCATGCCCTAGAAGAGGAAATTTGCACCCACCTTTTCCATCTCTGGCTTATATAGCAACCTTTCAGGCAATTAATATAAGTCAGTTTAAAATACTAGGTAATATGAATGAGGTAGATCTTATCATTTTAGTCTAACTCTTATCAGAATAAATTCTCATTCAGGTTAATTTGAGGAGGTCATGGAATCTACAGAAGTCTTACACTATACCAGAACAAATATTTATTCTTGCTGGAAAAGATTATGTGCAGACATCACCTGGTTTCTTACTGAAAGTGGTTAAGACAAATTATGGGATCCAAAAATGGTAATCAATTGTCTGCTCATGATTACTTTCTCATAGTAGCAATAGATCACAAGTGTCTAACTGTTTGCATGAGGCATTCAAATTATGTAGTCAGATTGAGGCCATACTGAACACCATGGCTACCATAACATCATTCATAAATAATCATTCATGCTGTGGTTGGGAATGACAGGACTGCCAAGAAAAGTAGTTGAGTAAACAGCTTTATTTGTTGACCTGTGAAGTAATCAGATAACTTCTCAGGATTTTAAAATAATCCATTAATGTAAGTCATTACTCAACAGTTATTTGACTCCATGTAACCATTGCTTAATTTCAGCACAACACAAAGAGCTGGGAGTTCTGTGCTGACTTGTTGCCAAATGTCAATCATTGTGTATTTTAATCAGTCTTTTGTACACACTGCCACCAGTCCTAATAAAGAGTCTCAGCCACCTATCTGAGCATTTACCTTTCAGAAAGCACAAATCAGAATGCCATTTTCACAGAGCCTTCATATGGTAAAATACTCATACACATATATCTGTACATGCAGATATATTTATATATATGTGCAATTTTGAAAGTTCTATTTCCATATCTCTGCAATATGGAGAAATGGAGAAGGTCTAAAGGAAATTTCCAATTTGAGGAGGGGAGAAAAAGTGGAAAACGGAAAAAAAAAAAAAAAAAGAAGTTATGGTGGAAAAATAAATATTAAGTGATCAGAATAAGAAAGGATAAAGAGTTAAGTCACAATATGTATGATTTACTAGGTTATCACGAATCCTGAAGCCAGGCTTGCACTTCAATCAACCTGTGTAACTGAGGGAATCACTTCAGATTGATAGCTTTTATTCAGACCAAGCCTGTTCAAAATCTTAGACACAGTGAAATATCTGTCTGCCATCCACATTATTGTTCATAAGGAGTATTTTGTTGGAAAGCAGAGTGGTTTACAAAAAGATATACTCTTTTTTCTTAGAATTTTCTGAAGATACTTTACATTCTTTCTTTCAACAGGCTTCAATATGGAGACCTAGTAGAGAAGGATTATCATAGTTTAGCATAGTGAAAAACTAATTGAATCATTAACTGACCATTCAGATTCAAATGTCTTCTTCTCATTCGCACTCATGTTTATACTTCTGCTTTACTCCTGAACATCTCTCTATAGTTTGCCTTGTTTGTAAAACTCCTTAGTTTGTAGCTCTGTGATGAAAAGGTCATGAGAAAATGCGTATCAAAATGCTTGTGAAAGTCAAGGTTTTCTATTTATTGTCATACATTTTTCTTCAGTGAGACTTTTGCTCTTAGTAATTAAAAACACACAAAAAAGTGCTTGAGATTTTACAGCTCTAATAATTTATACTTTTTTTTTTTAATACAGTTCTCAAATTCCCATAAATAACGGGCCTCATTAAACAAAATGTATGATTAAAAACAGTATTAATAATTATCAAACAAATAATGATTATTATTTTGCAAATTAAAAATATTTCCTTTCACTGTAAATTAAATTCTTGTGTATCAGTTACCTTGGTTGTAGTGATAAATTGAAGAACAATTTTCTCCTTTTATTCTGAATAATTCCTTAACAGTAGTAAAAATAAAAGAAGTTATGTATATGATTAAGGGATCTTACTGGGGAAGTTCTAACACATTTCTACAAAGAGCTGCCTGAATTTAAGTGTCTGAAAACATTTTTTTTTTTGTTTGTTTCAAATGTCAGTTCTCTGAATATTCTGTTAAATCTCATCCTTTAAATCTCACAGTGGTCAAGGGATATTTTAGATTCTAAGTAAAAATAAACTAGTTCTTTAATGTTACCATGGCTGAATGAATTAGCAGATGGACAAACTTTATGGAAACTATTAACTCCAATTTTATTAATTGCAATAACATAATTATGAGCCATAGGACATTTACTGGCTTAAGGTTAGCAGCAAACATTAGTATAAGGTGAATGTGTGTTTGAACATACTCAAAAAGGCAGAAATTATGGTGCAATTCCTCTCAGAAATGCAGTGTGATTTCCTTCCAGGAGTAATCAACATTACTAGGATAACCAAATATTGATTGCATTTTTGTATTTATCTCTGTACAGAACGCATTTATATATGTTTAAAATTTTGCTTCCTTAACTGTTATTCCTGTGTGAAAGAGACAGAAACTATAGACATAAGATCATACATCAGAACAGCTTACCAGGTCACACACAGGAATATTTTAATCCCATTGACTCATTTTTATTCTCTTCTGTAACCTTTCTGGAAGATCAAAGGTAATCTGTCAGTATATAGGTTAAAATGTACTATGCACTCAAACTTCACTTAGAAAAAACCCAAGGAAATAATTCAGTCATATTTAAGTAAACTCTCAGAACTTTCAGTCTTTTTGTTTGTTTGTTTGTTTTCCTGTGGGGTTTTTTTTTTTGTTTGTTTTCGGGTTTTTTTTGGTTTTTTTTGGTGTTTTTTTGTTGTTGTTGTTGTTTTTTGTTTTGTTTTGTTTTTGTTTTGTTTTGTTTTGTTTTGTTTTGTTTTGTTTTGTTTTTAGGAACAACTCTCTAAAAAATGCTCTTTAAAATATCCAAAAGAAGCCAAAAAATCCAAGAAAGTGATGAGATCTGAGAAGATGGCAAAGCTCAACCACAGTATATACCTGACTTTACTGCAAACCCCTGAAAATTCACTCCCCCTCTGCTCAAGCCTCCAGTATCTCTCCAACTCTCCTTGTAAACCTGCCTAAAAAGTAACCAGCTTCACAAAGATTGCGCCTCCCCTGATTTCTTCCTGCTGCTCCCACCTACCCTTAGCCTCCTCTGACACAAAGGACCACCCTCAATACATTAGTGGTCCTGCTTCTGTAATGTAATTTTGTATTACAAGAACCAGTACAAAAGGAAAAGTCTTTAACAGACAAAATTAAGTGTCATTAAAGGTGAAGGGCAGTTTGATCACTCCTTCAAGTATGATAATCTCCCTTTGACACAGAACAGGCCAATAGTAAAGTGTCACACCAAGTGCCCCTCAAGCAGATGAGGACAGCTTGGCTGAGCTGTTCCTACTCGTACCCAGCACGATGGGGCAGGCAGCTGTGACATTTGTGATCTGGAGATCACAGGCTTATTGTTGACATCAAGGCTATGCTGGAACAGGTAGCTTTGGTCAGTAAAATCATGAATTATTCCTGACAGGACAACAAAGAATGGCTCCCTTGCCTCATCACTTCCTGTTTTCCTCTGTCCCAGGAACTGTACCATCTGTGTGCAAGCTGTACACACACATGAGTACACACACAGTCTGTCTCTCTTTCTTACACTCCCCATGTGGACTCCAGTTTCCCCAACCACACTTTGAACTCCTTGTTGCTGGTTCAACACTGGGCTGGGTCAATGTAACAGCTGTGTGAAAAGGCCTATCCTCTTGAAAGAATTTGGTCCTCTGTGTAGACTCTATATCCATGGACATTTTGCCACACTGCACACATTTTCCAGCTACTCCTCATTTCTGTAGTAAGATAATAATAGATAAAATAATGGTGATTTTTAAAGATCAATATATTAAAAGTTCAGATCTATGTAAGCAGCAAAGTTGTATGGAAAATCTATATCTATCTGTTCCATCTATCTATCCATCCACTTCTTCGTCACAAATTTCAGTTTTTAAGAACAAAATATCAGGTATCATATGTATCATTTGATATTTTTCAAGCCAAACTCATGATCTCTTAAATAAATCATGAAAGGTAAGAAATAAAAATATTTTATTTCATGAGCTAATGAATATGATGTGAATGGCAGTTAATAAGTCCTTATCTACTAATTATTCAGAAGTTTCAAATTTCTTTAAAAATTCAGCAGTATCAGAGGTAGGCAGCTACTCTAACATGAGAAAAATATCCTTTTGCCAGTGAACCATTAATCCTAAAATAAAATGAAAAGTTTGTGAAGTCTGAAACACCTTATTCATAATGCTGTTTAAAAGTTTAAAAGTCTTTGTCACTTGATAACCTACAAGGTTTAATTTTGCTATGTGGTTTTAAGATGCAGTCCTTCTGGCATTAACATATTGTTGATTTTTAATCCTCATGTAGCACTCAGAGTGGGAAAACAAATTTTAAAGGGGAAATAATCTACATGTTAGTTTGATACACCAAAACGAGTGGGAACTATGACTGGACCAAAGCAAGAGGTTACATGAAAACTGTAAGTTACCTGTTCTCCCCATACTTCAGGAGTGTTTTCAGGGCAATAATTTGCCTAACTTAATCCTCATTCGTTACATTTTGTGCTTGAGGAAGGGTAAGGGTAGAGAATTTGTGAAGCAGATGAAAGAAGCAGTCGAGTTCTTCTGAACTGCGCTTCCTTGCGGTGACTTCCACAATTGAAGATAAAAACATACAGGTTTAAAAAAAGTAAATGAACTAAAAATTTTCAAGAAAATCAAAATATTTTTTATTCAAGAGGTTCTTAAGTCAAAAGCCACTTTTTCATTACAGAATTACAGACTATCTTAAAAGAATAAAATCATCATAATATAAGAAGTAATCTTAAATGGCAAATTTGTTTTAACCAATATAATAAGTGTTTTTAAGCTTCTCTTTAACCCATAGATTCATAGAATGACTCAGATTGGAAGCTTTCTTCCAATCTAACAGCCATGTTAGCGATCATCTAGCTCCAATCTCCTTGTCATAGACAGGAACAAATTCCACTACACCAGATTGCTCAAAGGCCCATCCAGCCTGGCCTTGAAGATTCTTAGGGATGTTGTCTCCACGATTTCTCTGGTAAACATGTTCCAGAGCCTCACCACCTTCACAGTAAAGAATTTCTTCATTATGCCTAATCTAAACCAACTCTCTTTCAATTTAATGGTATTCGCTTCATCCAATCACTAAATGCCCTTTTAAAATACCTCTCTCTATCTTCCTTATAGGTTCAGGTACATTGGGAGGCTGAAATTAGGTCACCCTGAAGCCTTCTCCAAGCTGAACAATCCCAATTCTCTTAGCCTTTCCTCATAGGGGTGGTAATCCCTCCCTCTAATCAGATCGATGGTCTCCTCTGGACCCACTCCAGTAAACCAAAGTCTTTCCTATATTGAGGACCCCAGAGCTGGTCACACTCCTCCAGCTGGCATCTCACAGAGCAGAGCAGAGGGGTAGAATCTCCTCCCTTACCCTGTTGGCCATAATGCTTGAGATGCAGGCCAGGACATGTTTGGCTTTCTGGGCCATGAGTGCTCATTGCCAGCTTGTTTTCAGTTTCTCACCCAAGTCCTTCTCAACAGGGCTGCTCTGATCTGTTCATCCCCCAGCCTGTGTTGGTACTGGGCACTGCCCTGACCCAAGCGCATCATCTTACATGTGGTTTTGTTAAATCGTATAAGATTCCCACAGACCACTTCTTGAGCTTGTCCACATCCCTCGGGATGGCATCCTGTCCTTCAGGGGAGTCAATTGCACCAGTAAACTTGATGCCATCTGCAAACTTGCTTAGGGTGCTCTCAACCCTTCATCTACATCATTAACCAAGACAGGAAATAACACTGGGCCCAACACAGACCCCCGAGAGACACATTTAGCCGTAAAGAAAAAAAAAATCAATTTCATTGTATCATCTGAGTAGACATCTGTTGCACAGACTCTGAAGTCAAAGAATTTTAAATGTTTTATTTGCATACTAGATTTTCCTTTTTTCTAGAAAGTCCATGAACTTGAAAAGATGAGAAAATTTATTTTTAAAGAGATTTTTCCAAATAAATCTTTCCTAAAATAAATTCATTCATCATGTTACCACACTAATATTAAAATGACTGTCTGAGCCTTTCCTACAAACTGTTCTGAGTGGTGGAAGAAAAGTTTAGATCATTCTTATTACCATCATCTAAACCACAATAACACTTTGAATAGCATCAAACCATTCTTCCTAACTGCATACAAACAAATAACAAGGAAATTCTCCCCACCACAAAGAATTTGCAATCTCATTATAAGACGATAGACACCAGATGGATGCAACAAACAGATGGAGGAAGAATAAGGTAGCAATGAGATGATTATAATCAGCATGATAAGCAGTGATGCATACCAGCAAACCGGCTGCCTAGCTATTATCTGTGCATGTGCGCACACATGTAAAATTTACATAAATACCATTTACGTGATATTAACTAATTCAGAATGCTTGATATTGTCAGTTTATAACAAGATATGCAGCCTCTGTAGTGAGGGCTTGATATCCTCAGGTAACATTGGGAAGAAGTATTGTACATGCCTGATGATATTAACTAACGAGAGGGTGAAGAGTACTTTCAGTCAGCAACTGGTTTGCTGTACTTTAACAAAATTATCATTTCCATGTTACAGGGAATTATAAGATGAGGAAGGAATTTCAGCTCAGGAAGATTCATCCTTCAAGGTTTTCTTTCCAAATCAAAGTAGAGACAATGAGTACTAGAGAAATTTGTTTTGGGTAGGAAATATGCTGTGTGAGAAGCACAGTCTGAAAGGCTTTATTGCTAAACATCTGAGGCCATTTTGTTCAATGTTAGAACAGAATTTCAAACAGAAAATTTTACGCATAATAACAGAATTACTTTGGGAGATGCTGTAAGATCCCTGGGAAGTATGTGGTTAATGTTTTCTCATTGAAAAATAAAATTTTAAAATTTGTTCTAACACTTACAACCTAAATTTCCACCAATATTTAGATAGCAATACTAGTGGAAAAAATATGGTTGTATCTGAATTTTTTTTGTTGTAAACAAGGTGTCTAAAGGTGAAAATATAAATTTAAATGTAAATGTATATTTAAATGTAAAAGTATATGGAGCAGATAATTCTGCATACTCATTTATTTTCTGTGTGTTACACAAATAACTGTGGGGAACATTGAGCTGCAACCATCTCTGGACTCATGACAGCTTTTTTATCACAGGAGCTTCAAGAAATGTTATGAAAATGACAAAGTTCTGCAAACTGCAGCACATATTTTTGTAATCAATTAAACAGTGAAAAATTATATCTGAAGTGCACTGCAGAAATTGTTTGCAAAAAATGTCCCATGCCCAAGTAAACCTCATTCTTCTCAGTGTGGCATTCAACAAATGACCTGAAAAGTGTTACTTCTACGTTTTTTGAAATACCTATACAAACATGAAGAATATGCAGTAATGTGAATTTGAAACAGATCTTCAGGTGATAACAGTATTGTATTTGCATTGCCAAGAGGGATTGCAGTGAATAGAAAAAAAGTCTACTTTTAATTTTTCATGAAATTTTAGTTCTGACTGCTTAAACAAGTATATATTTCTCACGGGTACTTCAGGACTCTGAGTGTTAATGCTGTTAAAATTTATTCAGTTTCTGAAATTAATTCAGGGGTTTTATTTAAAAAATTAATATGAGGAAATGGATTTCTATTCCATTGCAAACAGATTTAAAGCAATCTTTTTAAAGAGATTGTTATTAATATTCTGTTATTAGTATAGTTTATTGCTGAAAATACTGGGGTTTTTTCCTAAGAGATATTATTTTTAAAAATGATTCTTTTTCACACAATCTTTTTCATTTTATGTGCAGATTTAGGTATATTTGAGGTCTTAAATGCCATAACTACAAATAAATTATTACCTTCAAACAAAGGGACTCTTTGAAGGCATGTCACTTCATAATAAAGTCTTCACAGATTAACATGATAAGGACATGTGAACACCTACAAAAGCACATATCAAGATTTTTTTTCTTTCTAAAGGAAATATATATTGTAAGTTTTTATGCATACACTTGACAGTAACTCAGTCATTCTGCCAATGTTATTTGATTTCATTGAATTAAACAGATAATTTGTATACCCTAGTAGCCAATAATCTGAAGGAAGGCAAACTGGAGATTGCAAAAGGTAGTCCAGATCTACCTTAATGCATTGAATGGTTCTTTGCCTATGACAGAACAGTGTCCATTGGAGTCTTTGAAAATACCTATAGCCCTTCTATGGATGAGTAGGTTAATTAAGAAGTTTCTTCAGTGAAGTTTCGGTTTCTTGTCTGACACATTCACTAGAATATTATGTTAATTAGCTTTTAATCCAGATGTTATTCATAATTCAGGTAGTGCTAAAAGATTATTTAAAAATATTAAAAGTTAAGAAGATATTAACACCAAAATTTTGCAATATTCATGCAATTTCTCTAAAATTAAAATTGCCTTATTTCTTTGATTTAGTGTATCCAGAGTAATAAGCTATATTAGAGAATAGAGGCTTGGCTTCTATTTGAAAAATTAAACAACTCCTACTACTTCTTTCCTTTTAAATTTTACTTTCCATATTTATGTCTTTTATAATGGTAAATATTATTATGCAAATGTCTCTTCCACTCTAAAATTAAAGAGACTAAACTAAGCACTAATAAAATAATTTTTAAAAAGAGAGACACATAAATAATTAAGAAATATAAACAGGAGAAGAAAGATAAATGAACAATAGTAAGTATAAAAAATACACTGGAAAGACAGGGACAGAAATATTCCTGAATATTCAATTTTGTAGAAATAATTTATAACAGACTATTGTTATTTGCAGGTTTTTAATTCCAGCTGCTGCTAGGATTTGAATAGCATTGCTGAAACAGGTGATTGCCTGCTCTATGAAGGGGATACCATGTCATAAATCATTCCACCATTCCCAGATTATATTGAAGGAGGAAGAACATTTCTAGTTGAAGCAGCACACCTTTCTAGTGTTCAGGGTTGTTTAAGGAAGTTGTGAATTTCTCACATTTCTCTACCTATGAAGTTCTTGCCACCAGGAGAAATAAACCCAAAATATTTCCAGTACAAGGAACTGAAGCAGAAAGGAATTTTCTTTGTTCACAGGGTCACTGACATATCTTTATGGACGAAGACCTCAATTTCATTTCTTTGGGACTCTGCTGAGAAACAGAGTAGAATCATCAGTGGCCTTTAGGATATATACATAATTTCTGAGGTTATTCAGTTATAAATCCTTCATAGCTTTGCCTGTCAGATATTTCTTAAATTCAATAAATTAATCAAAATATTTCATTTATTCATAAAAGGCTGGTGTCAGTTGCAATTAATTCCAACTTTACTTTCAAATCTCTTGTAGAATTGTCATCTTTTGTGTATCTGAAAAAAGATAGAACATAAGAAAACTGTCAGGATTTTCTCACATTTCTCTTTCACATTTTGAAAATTATTTTACAAATTACTGATGTTTTAAAAATTCACCAGCTTTAACCAGTATAAATTAACTCTATTGGAAATATTTGGTAGCTTACTGTTTTGCTGTCTACCTTGTTTATATGTTGTATCTTTGACTGAAAAAAATCTGATAAAACCAGATCACCTAAAAAGTCTGTTAATTACCATGGCTAACGCAGTGCAGAGATGAAAACGTACTAAAGGAAAGGGAGAAATTTCAGGTATTCACGCATCAATGAAAAATGTCTTTCAATACTCAGCCAGGGCTACAGGGATTTGGTTTTCAAAGATAGAACTAAAAGTGCTGTAATGTGCTAGTCTAATATTGAACAGCTGTTTTGGTGCAATAAGCCACATTTATTGTAGAATTAAGACTCTAAGATAGTGAACTATTTTATGGACACCCAGAATGGAATCTAGAACCCCAGTTTTGAGTCCTGTTTATTTATGTGTTCCCTTTCTGTCTTTGTATTGTTCCTAATGACCTACTCAAAGTCTATGGTGTTTCATGGTGATTTTCCTTTCTATTTTTTAAATTTGAGAGGATTTGGATTATTCTAGAATATTTTGAAATATTTTGAAATTTTCCCATAAGCAAGTGGCAACATGAGTTTTCTTTTGCTCTTGTCTGTCAACAGTAAACATATGACTACAATAAAAATGGAAGAACAGTTACACAAACAGCAAAATATAACCCATCTCTTGTCAGGTCTGAATATTGACAGTCCAAAAGTGCTTTGGCAGGTAAGAGTTAAAAGCTTCAAATTATAAACACTGAGTTAGGGTTTCAAGCTGCCTATGTGTTGTAGGATTGTTGCTGGGTATTTAAGAGTGAAACATGCAGCTGATGATACATTAAGCAGACAAATGAACAAGTGAGACAAAAAAGCCACATCTATAACTCTGTCTTTTCTGGACTCTTCTGTAGCTGTAGCCTTCAATAAGACACCCATGGGAAACTGAAAAACCTTTCTGAAAATGCAGGTCTCGTCTCAGCTCAGACATTTAAATCATGCCCCTGAGCAGAATCAGCCAACATGTACTTCTTATGGAAAAACATTATGAGGAAAGAAGGAGCGGCTGACTGACAACTTCTGCCTGATAGGTAAATATAGAGAAAACCCTCGGTGAAAGCAGGAAGTTGCAATATTCCATGCTGCTTGGCCTGAGGATATGAAACCAGCTAGAGAAGGATAATTTAGTATATGCTACCTAGTTTGCACACTGCCAACTAAAACTCTACAGTAAAGGAAGGAAGGGTCAGAGGAGAGATCAGGAAGGACATAGCCCCACAATCCATAACCAGGACTTTTACAATAGAGATGGGAAAACTCTCAGATTTCCCAGAAATATTCCTTCACCAATAATACCTGAGCTGAAAAAGCCATGTCTTATCTATCTACACATGTGCTGTGCTGCAGGTATGGCAAGGCAGAGGCACCAATGGGTCTGTCCCTTCCCACCCTGTCTCTAGGGCTGTCCCACCCTACTCATGACCCAGGAGCCCACTTCAGCCAGCCTGGACTGTCAGCCCCTGGCCTTGAAATGCCACAGCAGGACTGGCCTCCAGCACCTCATAGCCTTTCCCTGCCCAGCCGTGGGCCCTGATGAACCAGTCCCATCTTCAGTCCCTCAGCCCAGGCCATCCTCAGCCAGCCCTGACCTCAGGTAAATGGCTGGTGACCATGGCTCTGGCTGTTCTGGTGCCATCAGCTTCCTTGCTCCTGGCTGGAGTGGTAGGGCAGGTCATGGCTGGTGTTCCCTGGGGAGTCCCCAGGCTCTACAGGCCCTGATGGGGAGCACATCTGGACTAATTTATACTTAAGTGAAACAGCTGCCAAACACAAACTGGGTTTGAAATGTCTATAAAATTGGATATTGGTAACAGTTTTTAATGTCATTTTTGTACTGTTTTGAGAGCAGAAGTTGAGAATTTGTAACCCCATGTGCCAAGTAAGGATCTCAGTTATTCTTGCATCCCAGAGGATCACGTCAGCTGCTAGACAGGTACACAAAATTCTTACACTGACAACAGATTTCTCCCTCTGGACTTGTCCTTTTGGTGAAATTGACCATTGCAGCTGCATTTTGCATTGCTGGAGTGTGTTAGTCCTGCTAGCCCAGAGCCTGTGCTGGGCACAAGGCTGAAGAACTTGTAGATCTTAGGCAGCTTAAGCAGCTGGGCAACACGTAGGTGCTCACATCAGATAAGAGGCAAATGCTTCAGGGTCTGATTTGCAGCAGAATCTTAAGCGCCTGAGCAATATGTGAGGCAAAAATACACTCCCAGAAAAGGATAAGTGTTGGTTTAACAGACTTTGAGATCTAAATCTTGTTTTGGATCTTGCCTTCCATTCATACCTTTAAAACATTAAACGGTCTGTATCCAGGGTAGCTATTCTTCAAGAGGTACATCACTCCTGACAGCTGTAATCCTCATGTCCTGACAAAAATCTCCAAAGAGAAAACTCTCCTCTCCCAGAGAGACATGAGTTTAACAAAGCTGGCCATGTTAATCACTGTAATTATTCTTCAAAAAGAGTTTACTAGAACAACTTCCCATGGGAAAGAAAAGCTGCTTCTTCAATCTTCTCTATCTTAACATTAATAAGCAGAGTGATAATATACTTACTAAACAGGAAATGTTTTTCTACATATTTGGGTTTTGAGAGGCAAACAGTGGAACAATTTCTAACAGTGTTGTTAGAGAAGTTTCTCAGTTTTTGGACCAAGTTTGCGTAACTGTCTAGGTAAGTTCAACAGTAACAATTTGTCTGCACAGAGCAGTCATTGTATTCAAGCATATGTGGCAAATATATTTGTACAGCCAAGTACAGAGATGTATAAGAATAACTCTCTGGATGGGTCTGGTAGATTGGTGGAGTTAGGTTCACAAAGGATATTGGGTAATTTTTCAGAAAGTTAATTGTTTCAGTAACAATCGAAGGACAGTAACCTGAGGACACTTTTGGAAAATTTGTAGGTCCTAGATAATTTCAGGTTTGAATGAGAGGACAGGACTTAGTCCAGTCCGTGTGGCAAAGAAAAACCTGTCAAAGCAATGTAAAAGGCATGGAAACACAGAGAATGGAGCATAGCAATGAAATAGATGTCTACAGGATTTATTTCTTGGAGTAAGGTTCAAACTGTTATACAAAATGAAACTTCAAGCCTTTTAGTACTTATTGCTGTTATTTGTGTCAGGATAGGGACTGGAAGGAGAAGAGGAATCAGTAAAGGAAAACATTGCTAGCTGAAATATTTGTTTTAAAGGTATGCAGATATATCTAAACTAGAATTCTCTTTCATGTACGCTCCACATAGTTTATATTTTTGCTAAAGAAGAAAAGCTTTTTTCAAGTAACCTTTCCTTAGTCATAACCATGCCTTATTATCAGAGAGAGGGTGAGCAAAAGAAAAGTTTTCTTCTGAAACTCCTTTCTTTTTATTAAAACAAACAAGAAAATAACAAAACCTTCAACCACAAACCAAAAACAGCAATGGGAGCTGGAATTCTTAAAAAATACTTATTACTTTGTTATAGTAATAACCTCATGTAAATGCAGACTTGTATGCAAGAAAGGCCATTTAGAGGCTGACTGCTTAGAAGATTTGTGATCAACTCCATTTACTCTTGAAGGATAGATGATTCTCCACAGAATACATTGACCCCTTCTAGGCTCCAGAAGCTCATTCAGTGGTCTTATGTCTGTTTGGAAGTTCCTTCCCACCAATATAGCTTAGGGGCTGAGCGGGAAAAGGCAAAGCATCTTTTTCTAAGGCTTCGACGCTCTTAGACTTACTACAATTATTTTCTTATTTAGTTTGTTCAGTTGTTGGATAGCTCAGTATGTAAAGCCAAGGATTAAAAAGCAAGAAAGAAAATAAGAGGTGGTCTGAGATAGGCTGAGCTGTAATCTAAACAAGGAGAGAGTGACTGTGCATTATCTTCATGTGAATGGAGATTCCTGGGATAATGCTTGTGGCTCTCAACTGCAAGAAAAAGACTTTACCAATAGCCACCCATTGTCCTGCTTTTGTCAAGACTGAAATGAGAGAAGACAGGCTTTTCAGGTCCAGTCTATGAGGATGGCAGGGTGGAATGCAGTTGGATTCCAGCTGAGTGTTTGATGTCTTCATTTTTGAGGCCTCTTCTGAAAAAGAGCTGGCAGGAAAGTGTGGCCTTACATAGAAAAAGGGCAAGTCCTGAAGCAAGTCGCTTCCCTAGTAATGAGTAGACATCCAATTCTATTATAATAATGTTCTTTCATTGCCACAGTGGAGCTAATAGAGTTGTGGTGACTTCACACCTGCTGCAGCCTGGAAAAAAAAGTCACCATGAAATCTCCCAGAAGGCTACTGCTGTCTACAGGCAAGAGTGCAAGTGACAGATAAAGTGTCTGACAATGACATATTGCTTTAGGACTGCCATGAAATTGCTAGAATGCCGCAGTATAATCTCCAAATTCCCTGCCTCTGAATAATATGAGAAAGGCAAAGAAATGATACATACAATTAAATGTTACCATTTCTTTTCCTGGATATCTGTGGAGGCACTAGTATTCCATCTGAGAAGTTTGAGATTTAAGCTCCTCAAGACCATGTATGCATATTCAGTTCCATACTGCTTTTATAACTGTTTTCTGTTAGAAAAGAACAGTTACCATCTTACTGTTTACATTCATTTTCAAATGACAATTTGTTTTAAAAAATGTCAGGATCAATGGAAATATTTCCAATGGCACAGGACTCTGTTATTGCTTTTCTCCAGATTCCACTGATAAACACAAGCTTGGTTTTCTTAAACAGCAAGATGCCATCTTTTTTGACAGATATAGTGTGTAGTTATGTCACAGCATTAAGATAAACCTTATAGGGAAGACACAGCAGGGTCAGAGAGTTTCTACATTCCCAGCACAGTTTCCATGAAAGGAATGTTTACATGACCTACAGCGCAAGGTTTAAATATATGCAGCAGTTTTGCTGTTAACTCCCTGAACTCGCTTGCTGAGCAGCCTGTGACCAGCAAAATTCTACTGGACTTGTTATAGTCTTAGTGTTAACATTTTCCTGTCTTGTCAGCTGTTTTGGACATCTGTTGTGCTCTATAAAATGACTGCAGAAGGGTGGTTGAGAGGTTTTGTTTGGTCTGTTTGATCCTCTGAGGAACGTAAATATTAGTCTGTCTTTTTGTTTATATTGGTTGAGAACAGATGAGAGAAGAGAAGGAAATCTTGGATATCAAGCCAATGAAAATGAGTAAGATTCTTGCTTGACAAGTGTTGTATTTGCTGTATTTGCTTTTTGTGACTCCTTTTCAAAGCTGCAACATGTACATAAAGAAAGCACTGGCTACATATGACCTCATGTTTTGTTAGCATGTTTTTACAGGACTGATTCAGAACTCATTGTAGTCATATAGGGTTTTTATAATCTTTGTTAATATCTTTTGGCTGAGATGAGACTGCTTTATACGGACACGTTCTATTCACTGGAGAAATTAAACTGTCTAAAATGCCTTGAATACTTAAAGAGCACTTTATGTTATTCTCAACAAGGCCTAATTAAACCAAGAAGGCAGATCAGATAGGGTGCTAACCAGTGACTGGTTGAAATTTATGCATGAAACATAGGCCAGACCCAGTTGTGGTTGTTTCTTGTGCTACAAAACCTTATTTTCCCCTCAGTTGTTCTGAGAATATTCTATCATAGTTTATACCCATAAAATTTAAAGCAATTTTACAGCGGCTACTATTGGTTGCAGACTGAAAAGACATGGAAATTCATGGAGAAAAGTAGTTATTTCTCAAATCCCAGTGGTAGACCAAAGAGAATAATTCAAGACTAGGTTCGAAGAGTTAGCCAGTGTTAGTGGTAGTAAGATCAAGTCCATATCTACTTGCTAGTTTAAAACTGGTTAAAACATTAGATGAGTGTGAGCTTCAAAACTGCCCATAAATCATGACTGAGCTCACGATAGCTTCTTTAATGCCATGGTTATAGTGTTAGAGATGCCTGCCCTACCCTGTTTAAAGCTAACTTGATTATGCTTATAACATAATACCCTTGCTTTTTGTGACTGACATTCCAATTACTATCCACAAAAGAATGCTGCTTGCTTAGGAACTCTAATTAGTTTGCAAGTTTTGAAGGACTTTCTGAACAAAACTCAAAACTCTGGGGAACTGCTCATCACAGCCCTAATTTTGTGTCATTGTTCAAAACTTTCAAAAGTTCTTTAAAAGAAAGACTGATTAAGATTGCAAATAACTAACACTGCATACTTGAAGATTAAAACATTATGGCTTTGATTTATTAGAAGTTACTCAGTTGAAGCATTTGACCTTGCTTAGAGGCTTTTTTTCTCTTTTCTTTTATTTATTGGCCTGCAGTTAGGTCCAAGTATGCTTCTTGCCTTTGCAAAGAATGATATGATCAGGATTGTGTTCATAATGTGACATCTAGTGTCTTAGATGTATTCAAGATGTGTTATCTCTTTAAAATATTTTGTTTTCAAATATAAAGTAAATTCTTCTGATTTGTTTTTCCTTTATGTGAAAACTGTCTCAAATAAGACAGGCTACATGCATTTTTCCCCTTTTGCAATAACTGTAATTGAAATGTCTTCAGTAGTTGCAAAGAAACTTCAACTCAGCTATACAAACAAACTGTGTTGATCTTTCTCTCCAAATACACATCTATCTAGCATTGTATCTTTAGTTATTGGAAACTCTCTTTTTAGGATTATTACTTTTTTCAGACTTGAGATCTTCAACAAGTTTTAAAAAATGTTCTATTACTAATTTTCTAAAGCCTTCTGCAGTAAATCAACCATACCTGAAGACAGGGAAATTAAAAAAAAAAAAAAAAAATCCATCTGAATGTAAATTCTTAATGAAGAATTAAGAGTTAAGGTCAATGTATGCCTTCTTCCCTACAGCAAAAATTCTGCGATAGCAACTCAGTCAAGCTGAGATATTCACAAGATGGGCGGAAAGCTCTGGAGTCAGATATGAGGGAAATGGGCCAAAGGATATGTCTTAGTCTTAACTGTCCAGCATTTCCTTAGCAACAATAGGGAGGGACTGGGTGTGCTTTATGACAAAAACATCAGAGATGGTCAAAGGAATGATGGCAGAGCACAACAGCAGTGACACTGAGACCACTGCCTGCCCAGTTGCTAAATGGGAATGGAAAGCACAATGGGAAAATGAACATATTTGACACTCACTTTTGATAGAAAAATGCAAATGTTCCTCTTGCCCTGCAATATTTCCTGCCATACGCCTATCTCAGACCTGCCAAATTACCTGGATTCAACCTGTGCTCATTTAGATTTGTTCATTTAGATCTCTGGTGCTTCAGAGACTGTTAATCCTGGAAATTCACAGGGAATCTCAGGTTTTGATCTCTCCACCCTTTCAGCATGTCCCACAGATGGATATGACAGCTGTTTGCATCTGACAGATTAAATCCGGTAAGTGAACTTGCTGTGTGTGTGCTCAGCCAGTCCTTGAACCAGAACCCTGGGGATGTACAGAAAGCAGGTTTACCAAGTGAGTCAAAAGGGAGGTTGCCACTAATAGCTGTGCTAAACTTCTCTCAGTTTGAAGTCAGTTATTTTCAAGTCTTACAGCAGTTCTTGAGGCAGGGGAGATTTTTTTCCTGTGATGAAACAAGAAAAAGAGCTGATGTTAATAAGAAGAGAGATGCTATACATTGCCACAGTGAAATGATGTGTCTGGTTTATTGCAGCAGGCTCGTGGCTGTGAATTATGTCCTTAGTGCCTCACCATAGATTTGTAATGCGACTTTAGAGGGAGACAAGTGGTTGAAGAGATGCTTTTTTCCTTCCATGTAATTAAATGGACTCAGTCCTTACAGAATTTTAAAACATGACAAGGAGCTTCTGTCTTTGTCACCTGATAAAATATGTTCAAGACTGCATGAAGCCCAAATTGTTGGTTACAGAGAAGCATCTTGATAGTAGAAATGCTAGGGTTTAATAATTTTTAAAAATAGATCCTAATGTTAATTTCCTGAAATAGTCCCTTCAGGCAAGTTTCAGCATCTCTGTCAGAGCTTCAAAGGAAAATGTTTCCTTTGACCTCAGAATAAATGTCAGTGCTTTGTTCTAAGAACCTTAGTCATTAAATCTGTTGGGTTATCCATGCTATTCTCACATTTTAGGTACACTAAAAAGCATCTAAAATATTATTGTGTTGCTTAAATTATTCTGAGAAAAATACATACTCAATTCCTGTCAAAGGTATGTTCCCTTTTCACCTTTGTACTCATATCTCTGATTAGGAAGCTACATTTCTGAGAAAAGTAGAGAACCCAAAAGATTTCTCCCTTTTTGTTCTTCTGGCAGCTACTGCAAACTCAGAGCAGGCATATCTCAACCAGGCAGCTGTGGCAGCCATGGAGTGATTTTAGCCTCTCCTTAAAGTACTTGCTCTGCCTCACAAAATCTGCAGGAACTAAACCATGCTTCTAAACAGATTTCTGGTGAATAATAACATGGACTTTTGTGACTATTTTGATGTTTTTTACTTATTTTCTTAGGAAAATTTCATAGGGGCTTGAGTTTTGTGTTGCATAATGCTAAAACGCTAATCTGGTGAATGGACTACTACTTTTAGAGGATTTTTTTACTGATATAAAAAAAATAAGTAGAAACTACAGCTCCCTAAGAGTCAATAGTCACATACAACTTTGGTAGGGATAATATTAGAAAAATGTGTAAAATTTCAACCTTGAAAGGAGGTTAAGAGTTGTAGATGAGGTAGCTAAATCCATAGAAATTATTTTCAGGCTAAAAAATATCTTAGAGTGAGACATATAAAGGTTTTTATGTGTTGCCTTTTTTTAAATGGCTTTTAATTTATCATTGTCATCATAGATGGAAGATAAAGGGTACTGAGTATTTTAAAATCTAGTAAAGAAAACCATAAAAAGATTTATTGCTGCAAGAAGAAGCAAGATTTCACATTAGCAATAGAACACTTTTTTAAAATAAGTGGGCCTGATTAATGAATAGAAAAGCCCAGCAAAGAAATAAATTCTCTGTCTCTCAACATCTTCAAATCAAGGCAGGATGCTTTTCTGAAAGCTCTGCTTTTCCTAAATACTAGGCCAGTTTTAGTCAAACTAAAAGGACAAAAGGACTGTTGGCTTCAGTACTTGGTGAAATTTTATGTCCTATAAATGAGTAAGGCTAGATAATCCAGTGTTCTCTCTGGCCTAGATTTTATTAACCTCTTATTCACTTAAATATGTGTTCAACAAAAAGAAAATCAAAAGACAGAGACCTTCATAAAGAAATCATTCAAATTTTCTTTTATTTTGAGTATCATCTTGAACTAGATGAATATATTTTCTTGGGTCTTTTTGAAAATATGTATGTGCACTCTATTTCAGTAGATGCAACAGAATTTAACTGCTCCTCAAACCAAAACCAAAATTATAAAATCCTGCAATTATTTGCTGACACATAGTGTCTTTTATCTGAAATTTATAGACAATTATTTTTTGTAACAGTAAAGGCAAAAAAAGTACAAGCAAACTTTGGGGGAATTTCTATTTTTTGAAATGCTGGGTGCTTGCTCTCCTTAATATTGCACTAGTCTCCCAGTGCAGATGTGTGTTCAATATCAGATTACAGTTTGAGCTACAGCTGACTTTCCTGTACTGGTTTGAAGGTAAACCAACACAGGGAAATTAACACCTCAAAAACACCTTTCAAGAGATTTCAAGTCAGAGTTACAATTCAATAGGAAAATTACAATGAAGGCAATAACACAGAAATATTGTCTTAAACTGACAAAATCAGAGTATAACCTGGCCCCTGTTGGTTGGGGATGGTGGACACAGTCAGATTAAGCAGTGCTTGCTGTGCTTGTTGAAGTGGTGGTTGTGGCCTTGTTGAAAGCAGTAGTCCTGTGGAAAACTGGGTTCCCCTCTGGATGTCCGGTGGTAGTGGCTGTCCAAATCCCCAAAACCCAGATTGCATACCCCCAAAGTCCAGGCAAGAATGTCCAGTACCTCCCCCAGGGTGGGGAGTTTCACAATGGAATGATGCAATCTTATGAGTCATAGGATACTCTGGGAAGTCCTTGATGGCCCACTGGCAGAGGTGACCCTCCTTTAGGCTTTAGTGTAGTTGTCAGGCGAAGACCTAGAGACCACTACAAGGGGCTCACAGTTGTTACAAATGGTCCACCATTTCAACAGGAATAATGTAGATGGGTATTAAAAACATACTTTGGCTACACCCATACTGGTACTTTTTCTTCCTGTAACCAGGACACTTGCCACATCATTAGGTGTTCACAGTCATGCAGAGGATTCAAAAAGATGAAGACCAGGTATGATGGCCCAGTTTTTCTGAAGTACATTTTGGCATCAGCCTAACCACGGTTTGTTGGAAACCAATTAAAATTGTGCTCTTCATTTCACAGGCAGTATCTTCAGGCTGATGCTGAATACTTGTAATAATCTTAAACTGCAACTCCACAGTATCGTTCATATTCTTTAACCGTAGAGTATTAAATTACAGCGTATTAGAGGGAAACTATGAGTAATTGTAAATGAGAACATTTATTGGAAGGAACTAGAGACTACTGATATGTTGGCAAGCACATATGTAAACCTATAACTCCATACTGCCTCTCTGAGCCTGAAAATTATTTCAGAAGAGTGTAGAAGAGTGTTTTCCTTTCAGCTGAGTTTTAAGTGGAGGGAGACTGAGAAATTAACACCATTAATTCAAAAACTCCTTACTTTTTTCTTTCCAATCTATTGTTCTAATATAGAGTAAACAGGAGAGATAATAACATGGAAACATGTCACCATGACAAGAAATCCAAATGATTTTAAAGACAGTTAATAACTGATGATACAAGTCAAGAGATGAACATTGTCCCATTCCTCTAAACTGGGTTATAGATAACTCTTATTAGAAGCTTACTATATCACACAGCTCTGGCTTTCATCTGTTTTATAGGTCAGACATTGTTTCTTGTACTCCTCTATTAAATCTATTATGTCCCAGTAAAATTCAATTGATTCATAAGCCTTGCCAAATTTAATAAGAAACAATTATTAACAATGAGTAAAATTTGTACTGTGTTGGTGAACATGCTTTTTGCGGCCCTCATCTTGCTAAATGAGTGTTTGCCTTTTATGTCAATTCTGATCCCAGGTAATACTGATAAGGACTGTGAGATAAAAGGGAAGAATTTAAGAAAATATATACAAAATCTGCATCAACAACAACAAAAATTCATGAACAAGAAGCAAAAAAAATATTTGAGGTACTCATATCTGTTTCTAAAGTGTAATGAAGGGTGAAATTTTAATGTTTTACAGTTCATTTATACAGATGAAGAGATTCTGATCAACTATCATTCAATAGGGCATAAAAGCATAAAAAGAAATTAGTATGAAAAGAAATAGATAATTTAGAAAGAGAAAATAGTTAGGTAAGGTCTTGATCATCCGTTATGATTCAGCTAAAATTTAATTTAAATATTTAATTTAAAGGCCAACATTTTTCTCTCAAGATTTTTCTGTGAAATTAAATTTTTGGAAGTGCTCAAATCACCTATGAGCCTAAATATCTTTGTGATGTTACTAAATAACCTTCAGGGCTCTGAAAATATTATCCAGGGATTTCCAGATCTTTTCTGTATTTGTTATACATTTCAATTCAGCTTTTTTTTTTTCTTTACTATGTCCATACTGACAGCCAAGTACTGAATTCTATAAGCCTTTTGTGAATATCAGGGCAAATATGAGACATTTGATAGTGCTTGGAAATCAATTTATATATATACATGGCAGTATAAGAGAACATTTTTTATTTTTTTTCAGAAAAGGCATGTTTAAAATAAAATTAAAATAAAAAGAATATACTATAATAAAATATCTGGAGGGAGAGAGGCTTTCTTTTGAGCAGTGTTTAGATGAGGCTAAGCTCTGAATCACAAATAAAAATATCTGAATTGTTATTCTGTGTTCCTTTCTCACTGGAATCATGGGAAGATTTTAATATTTCAATCTCTTGTCAGCACTTCAGCTCAACACTTGCATCTGCAAACAGAAAAGATAATAATCATTTGCTTACATGCCCTATCAAGAGAAAAAATATCAAACATTTCCCTGCATCCAGGGTGAGGGACACAAGGGAGCTATGTATGCTACTTTATGTTGATGGTGTTGGGCTGGGATTAAAGATAAATGATTAATGAACAGATTAGTTGATCACCCATTGGGAATGGGGTAAATATATTTGGAGAAGAAAGATAGTGTAGGTGACTCCTCAAGGTTCTTTCCAGATCTGTCTTCTATTCAGTGATAACATGTAAGTCCATCCTCCCTTGTTTCAGGCTTTTCTCTAAGTGGATGTGTCTATTCAAGGTCACATCTCTGGAATGGTATGCCCCATAATTAATTGCCCTAAAATAGTGCTACACTGGCTAAAAGTGAAAATATGCAAATATGCAGGCAAAAATTTCAGCTGCTAAGTGCTTCTTCTCACTACCCCAGAGCTCCTACAGCTCACAGGGGGATGAGTATATGGCTCCCTTTGTTCAACTTTCACCTCCAAAATCTAGTGAGCTCATTCTCAATATTTAAAGTACCACTGTGGATGAATTCCAACACTGGAAGCACATTTGAACTGGCAAACAGTAAATGGCTGCCATCAGGCATAAGCACTTGTTATATCAAAGCTTTGGCACATTATTTATGGAAGACTTATTCTAATGAGTTCCATCCACACCTACCAGATGTGCAATCCAGGATTATGCCAGCTGTTTACCAGAATGCTTGATGTCCAATAATATCATGAGTATAACATGACATTCAATTTTAATGTTGTTGAATAAGGAAACTTTGTCTTAATATCTTTGTTGAAAATGAATAAGCAATGTTCTCATGTATCCTGATTCAAAATGTTGGTGGTCCAGCCCCTCTGCAAACACGGGCACTTCTGTGTAAGTGGACAACAACAATTGAACCTGCACAGAGCTCTCCAGTGTTCATAACAAATTAACATCATACATAAAATCTGTGGAACACTAAAATACCAAATGAACAATAAAGGTATCTGAACAACTAGATAGCATTCACCATTGTCTGTTTTTTAAAATGTGTGTGCAGGAACAAAAGCGCTATTTCTAATAATACTGTCCATCATAAATCTCACTAAAATTAGTGGCATTTTTGACAAATTCAGGTTTTACTAAATAGATATGAGGGCAGAAGAAATTAGTTCTGCTTTTTTATTGTGTTAGACTTACAGAAATAAAATTGAAATGATATTCCATCACAAAACATTGAAATCATTTAATATTAATCATCCTACCTCTTGCATAGGAGCATTTAATCTTCAGATTTATACCTTGTACTACATTGTCTTAGTGGTAATTGTATTTAAAAATAGAATAATTTACCAGTGTAAAGAATAACTCATACTTTTAAGCAAGGAAGGCAACAAAGACTTCTTAAGATCATTAGGTTTTCTGGGATGATAAATGTTTGTGATAACTTGCTTGGTTTTATAATCCATGGGTTCACAACCTTCTCTCAGGCATCCTCCTGCTCCAGCAGGAATCTCTTCCACAGGCTGCAAGTGAACCTCTACATGCCTGTGGTTCTCCATGGGCTGCAGGGCACAGCTGCCTCACCAGGGTCTTTAACCATGGCCTTCAGGAGAATCTCAGCTCCAGAACCTGCAGCACCTCCTCCCACTCCTTTTGCACTGACCTTGGTGTATGCAGGACTTTTCTTCTCACATGTTCTCACTCTGCTCTTCTCTGGTTGCAGTTAGATCCGTATATTTTTTTAACTTCTTCTGAAATGTGATATCAGAGAAAAATTACCACAATTTCTAAATGGACCAGCCTTGGCCAGCAGTGGGTCTATCTTAGAACCAGTTGGTCTTGGCTCTGCTGGACTTGGGGAAGTCTCTGGCAGCTTCTCACAGAAGCCACCCTTGTAGCTGCCCCCTTCTACCAAAACCTGTCCATGAAAATCCAATACACCACATAAGCCACTGCCAAATCAAATGAAGAAATGCAATCTGCTGATAGCAACCCAAATACACACATATGTTAAAAATTCACAATATTTTTTTTTTAAAGTTGTTTTTAGATCTTTATTTAGATAATGAAAACTACAAGCAATTCACACAATACATATTTCCACAGGGAAAAAAAAATGGCACTAGTTTATTGTAACTCAGTTATAAAAGAGATTTTATTTTTAAGGAACTATGAGGTCAGTCTTTTAAAAGTTCCTTTTCCTTCAAACTGCTCATCAAATTAGGACTTTCTAGTTCTTGGTCTCAGAAAATTGTCACACTTTTTTTTTTTTTTTTTTTTTTTTTTTTTTTTTTTTTTTTTTTTTTTTTTTTTTTTTTTTTTTTTTTCAGATAGTGCTGTATGTACAAACATCTCCTACACAGGCCTTTGATTTGTTAAATTACCTACTCTGTAGACACATTTCTAATCAGAAAGACTAACTCTGCTGCTGATGTGAATGCATTAAACATTCTAGTTTCTGACATCCCAGCTGGCTAGTCCTACAAGTAAAGCACCACAAAATGATGTAACAACATAGCCACATGCTGGGGATATGTGTACTGTGGTTGTTCAAAGATAGGGCATGAATACAGTAATAAAATATTACTTTGTTTATCTTTTCCTGTAGAACAGTAGTAATACTTGTAATCTATTTTTCAAGTCTTTTTTATTTCCCCTGTGGGCCTGGTTCTATATCCCATAAGTTGGTATATTGAAAACAACTTCAGGTTAACATTTCCGTGTTGTAATACACCATTCCTAGGCTTTTATCTCTAAAAGCATTGTTAGAATTCCTGCATTTCAATGGTGTTTGATAGATGGACAATACTTGGGAATGTGTATAAACATCTTTCATTCTGCTTCTGGTTGCAGATATATATGTGGAAAAAAAGAGAGATCTTGGCATGAAAAATATCTTTCACTGTTAGAACAGAATTCCCTCACCCAATTCTGAATGAGCTTTATTCACTGGTCTTCTGCCATTGTTTCATTGACATCTCCAGCCTAAAACTTACTAAAGTCAGTAGGTTTTGAAATGATTCTTCATGTTCCAAAGTCATGGATATATTTTCTGTTTTTGAATCTCATTAGAAAATTAATATTTCATGTTAAAAAATACCTTAAACAAATCAAAAAATTTGGAGATAAATGTAAATCCACTCATCAGAAAATTTAGTTAAATCATACTTAACACTTCATTCTTCTATGTTATCAACCTAGAACAAGTAGCCATTTCTATTACATAAGTACCTGTTGTTTTGGTTTTTTTTTTTTTTTTTTTTTTTTTTTTTTTTTTTTTTTTTTTTTTTTTTTTTTTTTTTTTTTTTTTTTTTTTTTTTTTTGTTTTTTTTTTTTTTTTTTTTTGTTTTTGTTTTTGTTTTTTTTTCATCTGTTAAGATTTAATCCTAAAATCACAGAATGTGAAGGGTTGGAAGAGATCTCTGGAGATCATGTATGCCTATGCTCACTTGGGTTCACCCAGGGCAGGTTGCACCAGATTGTGTACAGGAGTATTTTGAATATCTCCTGAGAAGGGCAGCCTTTTCCAGTGCTCAATTACCCTTTCACTAAAGAAGTTCTTCCTCATAATCAGCCTGAACTTGTTCTGTTCCCATTTCTGCCTGCTGTCTCTTGTCCTGTTGTTTGGCACTACCAAAAAAAGCCTCTTGGCTCTTGGCACCCTCCCTTCAGATATTTGTAGACAATGATAGAGTAATTACTGAGTAATTTCTTTTTGAGGCTGAACAGTCCCAGCTCGCTCAACTTTTCCTCATAAGACAGATTGTGCAGTCTCTTAATCAACTTTGCAGCTCTTTGCTGGAGTCACTCCAGGAGGTCTATGTCTCTCCTGTGCTGGATAGCTGAGAACTGGACACAGCACCCCATACATGGCCTCAGTAGGGCTGAGTAGAAGGATAGGATCATTTCCCATGATCTGCTGGCAGTGCTATTCCTGATGCATCTTTGGGTGCCACTGGCCTTCTGGGCTACAAGGACACACTTCTGGCTCATGGACAGCTTGTTGTCCACCAGGACCTCCAGCTCCTACTCTGCAGAGCTGCTTTCCAGAAGGTCAGTCCCCAGCCTATACTGATACTTGGGATTATTCTTCCCCAGGTGTAGAACCCTTCCTTTTTCTTTGCTGAACTACATGATGTTCTTCTCTATTCAACTCTCCAGTTTGTTCAGGTCTTGATAAATGGCAGCACAGCCTTCATGGCAACCACTCCTGCCCATTTATTATCCTCAGCAAACTCACTGAGGGTACATCTGTCTCTTCAACCAAGTCACTGATGAACAAGTTGAATAAGACTTGACCCAGACCTGATCCAAGAGGAACACTACTATCTAAAACTAGACTACCAACTAGACTCTGTACCACTGATCACAATCCACCTCACTTTTTCCTTATCTAACCCACAATTCCTGACCTTAACTATGAGGATGTTATGGGACACAGTGGGAAAAGGCTTGCAGATTTCAAGGTAGAGAACATCCACTGCTCTTATCTACTCAGCCAGCTATTTCATTGCAGAAGGCTATCGTACTGGTGAAGTGATTTCCCCTTGCTTAAATCAGTGCTGACTACTCCTGATAACCTACTTTTCTTTTACATACTTGGTGATGACTTCCAGAATGATCTTACTAGGGAGCTGACTGGCCTGTAGTTTCTTGGGCCCTTCTCGCCCTTTTTGAAGACTAAAATGACAGCCTTCCCCAAGTCCTAGGCATCTCTCTTGTTCTACATGACCTTTCAAATATGACATCAAAGCTTTCAGGCTATTGGAGAATATGTTTTAATTGTTTGGCTTTGGGTTAACATAATTGGACATTTAAAAACAAGATGAGGCCTAGAATAATCAAAGTCTGAATAAAATCATCTACATCATCTTCCTGGTAGATTTGAGAATAGAAAATGAACGATTGAATGAATGAATGGATGAAATCACAAAGATGATAACGGGGTTGGAGCAACTCTCCTGTGAAGATGGGCTACAAGAGCTGGGATTGTTCAGCCAGGAGAAAAGACTCCAGGGAGATCTTATAGCAGCCTTTCAGTGTCTTTTCAGGGGCCTAAAAGCAAGCCAGAAGGGGCACATAGTGATAGGAAAGGGTGGAATGGATTTAAACTGTAAGAGGATAGGCTTATATTAGACATTAGGAAGAAATTCTTTACTGGGAGGGCAGTGAGGCACTGGAACAGGTTGCCCAGAGAAGTTGTGGATACCCCAAACTTGAAATGTTCAAGATCTGGCTGGAAGGGGCTTTGAGGAACCTGGTCCATTGAAGGGGGATTGAAATTATCTTAAAGGTCCCCTGCTGCCCAAACTATTCTATGATTCTGTGATTCTAATGACAATCGGGGGGAATGGGCAGAGGGGAAGAGAATCTGGTTTGCAAGGTATTTCCTATTATAATTACTGGTGTACTCATCTAATGCGTTCCTGGTTGTCTCTATTCATTTCAGCATTTTGCTTGGAGAAAGCTTAACCCATCCTAAAGACCTATATATGATCTGTGTCCAAACACAAAAGCCTCAAACTCACTTCAAACTCTCCAGGAATGCTGGCAGACAGTCCTTTTTTGCTAATCACACCATATGTAGGTAAAAAGGTGCCAAGAGTCACACCAGACCAGGAACATCTCCCACTCAATTACTTGCTTGTGCATAACTTTTAGAAGCCAAATTTTAATAAACAAATTATTTTGCCATTGGTCCCAATCATCTTTGTTTAGTCTTACCAATGCAAAAGCTATTCCTTCCCTAAAACCTCTCTTTGGACACATGTCCAAACCTATGATGTCTAATTGGCAACTCATTACTCATTCTTGTTTCATTGGCAAGTATACCTGCTGACAACAGCCAGGCAAAACTGGAGCTTCCTGTACCCATAAACTTTCCAAGAGTCTCCTAGAAAGACAGCATACTCTCCTTTATTGAGATATAACAAATCATATCCAAGAATATAATAAAAAAATATTTCACATAACAAGAAAAAAAAGAAAATATTGAATCTTATGTGACCATACTTAAAAATTGTTTTGCTTTCTTTTTGAAGGGGAATGCAATTTCATAGACTTGGAAATATTTTTTTGTCACTTCATGGTGAAGATAAAGTTGACTTAATCAGGGAGGTATATCATGGTGTGTTCAACTTGACACAAAGTTGTTGTGATCAATAGAAAAACATCTACCCTTTGGCAGTAAGATACATAGTGTGGACATAAATTTAATGCACTTGAAACCTGGAAGCAGGCTCACAGTTTTATGGAATATCTATATAGATACAAGCAGTGCTTATAGGAATTGTTACTAGTACCCTGTTTATACATGCTTGTATCTTTATCTTATATTTATAACATCTTTATCTTTGTATATACATGTATGTGTGTGGTAAGTGTATAGAGAGGAAGAGTGAGAGAAAGAATATGCTGTATGTTTACAGTTACAATGAAATCTCATAAACTTTTATTAATATAATTTGCAACTTTCACAAATGTAGTTGTATGCAAGATAAAACAGCGTGAAAAAAGGAAGCAAGCAGACACAGTGTGACAATTTTAGAAAAATTTAGGCAGGAATTTGTCTTTCATAGAAAATGCATGTATGTTGACACTGAAAATTCCCAGGGAAATATTTATTGTACACTCACCTTCATTTGTATATTCATTTGCTCTGTCATGGGGGTGAGCTGCAGTTTACTACAGAAAAGAAACATTGTCTGGCCATTTATGTAGATCATATTATGCCTCCTTTGTATGAAATGTTGTCACATAAATATCATAAGGCTACAGTTAAAGTATTGCCAATAATTATGGATTGTGTCACTTCTAATGAAGAAGGTAAATGTTTTTTTAGAAGGAATGTACTCAGCCCTCCATGAAATCAATTTTAAACACAATAAGCAAAGTAATATACCTGAGAATAGCCTCCCAAGCATGAGGATGGATCAGGGCTAAGTTGGTGCTCTTTCTAGACTTAATCAATATCCACTCACAAGTGTCTGTAACAATTGTCTTCAAAAATTAACACAGATCCTTCCTTACTATTTTTTTCCTTTTTTACTCACATGGAGGGAAAGAGTTGAACACAATTTGTTCTGGTTTTTAAGTTCACAGGTGAGGAGGATTGAAGAGTTTTTACTACCATCTAAATTCATTACAATTCTCACATCTTTCACTAAATGTGCAGCTGATTAGAGAAATGTGCAACTGATTTAGCAATGCAT
>WEIU01004705.1:830-41698 GCA_013389925.1 Aegithalos caudatus
AGAAAGGAAGGGCAAAACAGAAAGCTTTCCAAAACAGAGCACTAAACAGGAGCACAAGAAACTCATAGGTGGGAGAAACCAAGAAACCTTCAAGATAAAGGCAAGAAATACATGCAACAGATTACAAAAATGCCCAAAAAACCCAACCCAAACTAGGAGTGCTTTGCACTCATCTTATGATCTTGAGAATCACTTTTAGCAGTCTAAAGAGAGGAAAAGCAGAGACAAAGCACACCTACCAAGAAGCTGTTGGCATTTATTTCAATAAAAAAACAGTTTTTAAAAGCAGAATATTAAATTTATAGTCATTTATATTATAATAAAAATTACAATAATTCAATAAAAATTACAGAGAAATAAAGAAGCATCAATAGCTCTGACATGTCTGTAGGTAGTGGGAGTAACCAAGAATTATAACTGGAGAATTAAATATATGAAAATACATAGACAGCTGAAAAAACTCCCAAAAAATCTCAGCATCCATTTTCCAACTGAATTCATTCTATAAGGACAGGTAGAAAAGTTGAAATTAGATTTCAAACCTGCTCTCCATTTAAATTTATCTACGACAATCAATGTTACATGTATTTTCCACACTTTATTCTTGTTTATTCATGATCTACCAGTAAGAGAATTTTCAAGGGCAGTTAGACAGGGAATCACTTCAAAGAGAAAAGCTCCAGAATTTTGGTCAGACTATTATTAATCAATTGCATTCATCATTTTCTCCCTTCTAAGGCAGTTCCAGGCAGCTCCACTTGTAAACAATTATTGAAGATATGCAAGGCAAAACAGAAAAAAATTCAAAAACCCTATCCATTAGATATGAGAGCTTTAAAGAGGAAAAGAAACAGCATGGAATTTACACTGAAGCCTAGAGACAGTCACAGCAGAAGAGGCAGAAAAGGCTACTCACATAACTGCACTTCTCAGATAATGCTGAAATCTATAGGATCTGCAAATATTTCTCATGATGAGACACCAGTAGGAAATCACAAAAAACCAAGGGTATGGTCTGCCTGTAACGTCCAGGTTATTGTCATTCTTCCAGAACATGAGCTGGAATCTAAATACTAGATGATCTAAATACACATCTAAATACTAGATGAAATAATGGAAAAGTCCTATATTTCAGGTAAACCCATAAGATCCTGAGATACACAAATGTATCTGTAGTTCCCACATTGTGACCCAGTGAGGGCCCGTGTGCACACAGAGCTGCTAAGGACTGCAGTTTTTACTAATTTTTTGCTTACTTCAAATTTTTGTTTTGTGGAGAATAGATGTTTTTGCAGAATAAAAAAAGGTGAGGGATGGCAGGGGAAAAGACAGTGAATATATTTTTCAACGTGTGGACTCCCAAAAAGCAATAAAAAAAGAATACTCTTTTGAATTTCAAATCTGATTTTTTTTCAGACTCAAAACAGACGGGAAGACACTCATGTATACTAGTTCTTAGTATATCAAATGCTCCTTTTCATCTCCCTCCATTTTACTCTCTCATCCTTTCCATATTCCCACCCTGAATAAATAAGAAAATGGATATCCCATCCTTGCTGCTGAGCAGTAAAACAAAGCAGGAAAAAGGAGGAAGAATTAAAAGCTATGCATATGCAATTGAGTGAAGACATAGTCTGGCAATGCTTTGAAATTATTAGGAGCAAGGCAGCACAAATCCAGAAACATTTGCTCAGGTTCAGAGCCATGCTCCCATGTGCTGTCTCTCACCACATTCACGTTTGTCTTGCACTGCTTATTCTTGCTCCAGTTCTTTGGAAAGGGATTATCCAAGGTAGTTACTTGCAATAGCTGGGGTTTAGACTCAGTGACCCAGAAGGTCCTTTAGTCTGAAGTTTCTCTGAGTTGTCTAATTCCCAACCCAGCTATACTCCATAAGCTGCAGCTTTCCAAGTAATAGCACAATCGACCTTTGCCTTATGTACAGCAACATCTTTTATTGAAAGCAGAAATATTTTTCTGTATCCTAGCACTAAGTTGTACCACAGTAACTGAGCAAAATAAAATTCTGTTTGCACACTAGCAAAAAGAGGTAACACTGGCATCCAAATAAAGAGTTTTATCTATAAAATCTTTTATTTTAGACTATTAGGCCTGGGTTTAAGTTGCATTTTAACCATAAACATGGTAGAAGCTGTCCCAGATGGTGAATGTAAAACGTGCTGTAAATTTTAATGAAGCAAATAAGTCACTAATAACCATAATGCCAACACTGCTGTATTTTTGGTAGATGTTAATAAAGCAAAATTAAAAAAAGAGCATGCAGCATTCAAATAAGCGCTTAAAAAGCCCAATATAATTTGCTAATTCAGCTATTCACACTTTGATTGCACAGCCTCTGGTCATCTGCTCAAGTACAGCTGCTTCATGTAAAAACAAATAATAAAAAAAAAGTTTTATTGTCCACCAGATGTCCCAGCTTGTAATACTTGCTGCTACAATTCAGGTCACCCAAGGTTCAAGCACATTTAGAAATTGATTGTTCTTGGATGGTCAACCTTGCAACAGTGGTCAAGGCACTTTAGTCCTGGGTTTATCCTGCAGAGAGGTGAGGGAGCACTTCTGTATTGAAAGAATATTCATGTTATGAGTATCACAGGCACCCCAAACAGATAATTACTACTACAGCTTAGGGAAAGAGCTGGAAAGGGCTGGAGTGGAAAGAATACAAGCAACATATGCCCTGCTTTATAAGGCCATTGAAAACCCATTACCAAGGCCCTACCAGATTTATTTTCTTTACTGAAAATGAATTTATAATTATTAAAGAAAGGTATAAAAGCAGAGGGCACAACAACCACTGGTGCTGCGCACCAGCATTCTCTCTGCTCTTGATGGGAACAAGATGATACACGAAGTGCAGCCAGTGCTTCTCTTCAAATCAAATATAAAAATCAATGGAGCAGAATTATCAGCTGGAGCTAAAACATCTTGCACCAAGGGTGTCTGCTGCTGTGCTGCAAAAAAAGCAGGTTTGAAATCAGCAGGCAGTATTTTGTTTATGGATTTCACAGGGCTGACAACTAAGGAAACGCTGGACTGGAGGAAAAGAGAGCTTGTTTCTGCAAACCCCTCCTCTTTCAGAGCAGGAAAAGGGCATCAGTGAATGGAAGGAATCTGAGCAGAGCCAGGGAGTCCTGACAGAGCCATGATGAAGGCACAGCTGTAGCATACTGTTGCCAAAACCAGATTCCCCACCAGGATGAACTGAGAAGGATGATGATTTTATACAAGAGTGCACCACACCCAAAACACCTTTACTGCACAAGATGCAAACACCTGACACATCCCAAACATGTCAAGATGTTTCAGAGTAATCTTTCCTTGAGCAGGACCTGTGAAGCCTGTCTTAGCAAGACAAGCATCCATTTGTCACCTTGCCCAATGATTTACAAGGAGCAATATATTGATAGGAACATTTCATGAGAAATAATGTTGTTCTGCCATACCTAATTTACACAGTGCTGCAGATGACAAAAAGTTACATTTTCATCAGGTGTTTACCTTTCACTGTACAGTTCCTCTCAGCCAATGAATTTTTGGAACTCTATGCAGTCAGCACCAGCCCCTGGCACTTAAATGTGCATTGCAATTACTTGATTGAAAACTTTCCCTCTTGAGCTTTACCACTGTTCGCCTCAAAATAGAGAAAACTACAGGGAAAAGAGGATTACTCAGCTACATACTAATTTCACATGAAAATGAAAGTCCCTTCTGTTCTAGTAGACTGAATTTTGGAGGAGCTCTTAAAGTCTGTGAAAGGGCTTTACCTCTCAGCTTGGACAGATTTAAACCATCAACTATATTTGTTCTTCAAAGCCTGCCTTTCTCACCTTGTTCTCAGAGTTCATGAGTGTCTCCTTGCCCAATTTCCCCCTCAGCACTTATTTGTTTTTCATCCCCACAGCTGACCTGCCATGATGCCCATGCAAGGCAGTTTATCAGAGTTCCTTCTGCTCCCTTTTTATCACAGTGTCCCAACGGATAACCACAATCCAACGATTTGGGTGCCCTTCAAAACCTCAGTCCTCCTTACAGTTTGTCAGCATCCACTGACAAAGAAATGCCACTATGTCTTTTATCTTCCTCCTTCTCTCTTGTGAAAATTTACTCCCATCTACACCAGTAGCCAGCTGCTGTCTCTGTGCCCTTGGTGACATACTAAATAGCCAACAACAGTCTGGAGGAGATGGAGCAATGGCTGGCTCAGTGACTTGGCTAGACTGAAGACAAGGATGCAGTGCTGCTGGTACAGGAGCAAGGAGCCTCATGTCTACAGGGCCCCCTGCTATCCTGTACAAGGGGAACAGAAGAGCAACATAGCTGGAGAAAAACTGGGTCCTAGCCTCAGGCTCCCTGTGTCTTTGGGTCAGCCACTTCATCAGCTTTAACAGACACTTTCTGACACATCAAAGCAGCAGAAATATTGTTCAGAAATGCAGCGAGCTTACATCTATCCAAAAGAGTGTGGAATAGACTCAGGGAGAGCAAAATGCAGTGGCTTCAAACAGTTAAAGGGATTAGCCTCGAGGATGTTGGATCAAATTTTAATCATGTCAGAAGAAATCCACCTACATGTCCAAGAAGCAAAATATATAGCCCAGGACTTGCAAAGAGACTGTTGCAAATACACATCCTTGCCTTTTCCAAACAGTTCAGGCAGGACTTGGTCTGTGCATGCACAGAGGCTTCTCAGTTGCCTGCCCAGCACTCACGCAGTAGCTCCCAGTTAATTATCCATTCCCTGCTCTCCACCTGGGTTAGCTGCAATTGGAAAGCTGTCTTTTCATTCCCATCTATCACAAGTCCCCAAAAACTGGGACAAATGTTGGAAGGATTAAATCAAATTTAACTGGGAAAAAAAGGGGAACAGGTGCGGGAGGGAACAGAGGGAGGAGAGGAGATACGTGTCCTCAGTGGAGCCAGGAGTGAGTAAAAGAAATGAGCAGGCGCCTCCCAAACATTTACTCTGCTACCACGTTCTGTGGAGGGCCCAGTACCAGACTTTTCATCCTGGAGTGATGCTGGCAGCGTGCAGCCCTTGTGGAGACAAAGGGAAGCCTGATCTGCTCCATGCCAAGACGGCAGCCCCGGCACCCAGGGTGCCCTGGAAACCGGCCCCAGCTGCGGTCACTCAGCCCTCGTTGGCAGGCAGCACCACGGCACTAAGTGCCACTCCTGGCCATTGTACAGACTAATCCTCTCAGAGGTCATCCTAATGAATTAGCAGCTACTGGATTAGATGGGCTGCAGGCAGGCTGCAGCTGAAAGTTAACAGAAATTTCTTCTTACACCTCTGTTTCTAAGCATCAGATTCAGTTTCCATCTATCAAATGATTTTCCCCCCTTTTTAACCATCAGCCCTGTTTCTGACCCATTGACTTAAACAGTTTTGTTTGACAACCTACAAAATTTTAATCTATGTTTTTAAGACTCAGTGTCACTTTTAGGCTATTCTTAGTTCTCAGAGTTTCATTGCCAGGCTGACAATAACAGGTATTCTTCAAGCAGCAATGACTAGAGTGTAGGAATTATGTAACTGGGAAAACAAAATGTGACCCACATCTCATGGCTCAGGAAGCAAATGTAAGAAAACAGTGATTATTTGTCGAGTCTCATTTCTAAGCTTATTTCAGGACCTTTTAAACATTGAGGGTTGAACAATTTGTATCACAGCCAATTCCTAAAAACAAAATTTGTCCTCTCTGCTGTTTCAATTATGCAAACTGTACTGTATCTACAGTGTTTACACTTTCAATAAAAGATCTTAATGTCTAAGCAGATATGCAAGCAACTTATCTCACTGTGCATTCTTTGAGCATTTATCACAAAAGGTTATTATTTCCATGGGACTGTGCAATTAGAATTCACCCTTTATTGACCTCTGTCATACTTTGAATTACACATTATCTATGTTGTTACTAAACAGCTGCTTTTGAGTCTCATTTCATTTGCAGCTTCGGAGTTAGATCTTGCTTGCACCAGCAGAAAAGAACTGGGACTTCTCTTTTACAGCCTCGCCAGCAGGTACAGACAGGTCTGATCTTCTCTGAAGTCCATGGAAGTCAGTCACCCACAGAGACCTTCAGATAGGTAATGTGAGCCAGCTTCTCAGCTGTCTGACATCGGGTGAGACCAGGAAATCAAAACTGATAGCTGCAGTTAGGCCACATCAGAGCATCTCACCCATGTGGGCAAGAAAAAGCCATGGAACTGCAGGAATCTGAGAAAGCATTTAGAAGCCAATAGAATACGTGGCATTATGCACAGAATACATGAATATTGCTGATGGCTTTTTTTATTCCTGTTCCCCCTTTTGTTCCAAAATGATACTTCTACAGAATTTTTTCTCTAGATTTCACATTTCTCAGTCTTCTGTGTAACTGTAGCTAATACTTTTTCTTCAACTAACAATAATCCCCTAGCCACATTATTGGTTTAAGGCTCAACCCAAAGACAGAAATAGGGCTTGCCATTCAAATTAATGTGAATGTATTAGCATGTTTTTTAAACTCCAGGGAATGTTAATCTGGGGATATTTTGCAATCTGATGCCAAATTTGGATTTAAATTCTGGGGACACCGTTACTGCTTGTGATCTGACCTAGATGGTCCCAGATTGGGTATATTTTAGAGATACAGGCCTATATATTCTATGCAAATACTCATGTGAAAAGGAGATAATAGATCAAATATTCCAGCGTAAGAAAATTAAAGAAAAAAAAAATCCCAGATCCTAAAGAAAAAACCCACTTTTAAGAAAAGCAGACAAATAGCTGTAGAAGAGGGCTACTGACAGACAAGTTCAAAGTGCAGTTTTGATTTTCACTGAAAAAATTTTAAGAGGGGAATCTCTTTCTGATGACAGCTAAGCACATTTACCTCGGTACAGCATGGCGCACTTAGTCAAGCAGTGTAATGCTTCTCTTCCTTCCCCTGAACCTCATATTTTCCACATCCTTAGCAACATGAATGTTATACTACAAAAGCTTCAAATGAAGTCAGGGCATAGTGTCATGGAAAATGCACAGAGTGAAACAAATGCTTCCATAGGCAACAGTTTGGAAACCAGTGCAGTACAGGAGAAATCTGCTTTTGCAGCTACTGCAGAGATTTCTGTTTATGTGCAAAAAACCCTCAAAAAACTGATCCAAAGTACCATGCATAAAATTAATCAAGATACAGCTGGTTTAAATGAAAGTTTGACTGAAGACCAATATTCATTTGCCTTGATTCCACTTTTATCACCTCCATGGTAATTTGATTTTTATATTTTAACACCAATAAGACATACTTCCCTTTAAATTAAAAGACTATCTATTTCCCCTTAAGAACATTTCATCTTCTAAGGCTACAGTGATTCTGAAAACTTCACATTAAGCGTGAATCTGTAGCAGAAAACTCAAAATTACCTACTATGAAAAGCAAGCAATACCACGTGTAACGTCAGTCTACCCATATATAGTGTGTTTAGCGGTTGGCTAATGAAACACATTTAAGTAAGATGGTCTCCTTTTGCTTTATATCTCTGCTTACTATTCATGGCCTGCTTGGGCAATATTCTGTTAAAATCCCATTTTAAAGCCCCTGCTTTGTGAGATGACATTTTAATGCAGTCAGTGCTCATCTCCAGAGTTCTTCTATGAAAAAAAACTGTGTCTGTTCTGAAGAGATAAAGCAAGAACACAGGCTCAAAACCCCTTGTGAGGGGGCAGAGGTGCAATGCTAATATTTCTGTTCTCTCTGCTTCTTCATTAAGTAGTTTCTTAATTAAAAGCCTGCTTTGTTTTGTTTTGTTTTTGTTTACAGAAGCAAAGCATTTGATCTGCTAAACCCTTTATACCTGGTCAGATATGAATCCCTCTCATCCTCCATCACCACAGGACTACCTTCAATCCTCCTCAAACACTGGTTCTGCCTTGGAGTCCATAGGGATTTTGCACAGCCTGAATTTATATTAGTTCATAGAGTGCATTTTCCTCCCCCCACTCTCTGCCCACACTTTGTCAGGAGACGTCTGTTGACTTGCATTGACGAGGATATTAACAACCCTGGGGAAACTTTTTTCCTGAGCTTGTCTGTGCAAGATGACACTTGACATGCTCAGTGCCACAGTCTAAGCACAGCTGGGCAACTGCTGCCCAAACATGAATACTCATGATATATGAGTTTATTTAAAAGCTGTATCTGATACTGATGACTGGCTTAAAACACCTGCCTCACCAGCACCACAAGAGAGCTGCCAGGCCAGTGAAACACCAACCATCACTCATCAGCAAGATTTGAAACTTGGCTAATAGTTAACTTTCTGACCGATTACTCTGCTCTTTCTGTTTATGTGCCAAACTATGAAAGATGAGACAGGCAGATTTAAGTCACCTGATGGCAAACATATGCCAAGATTTACTTGCACTTTTTGATGTTGTTGTCATTCCACTTGAATACAAACAGTTACATGGAGGATAAAAGAAAACCAAAGCTCACTTGCACGCTGACTTTGCTGTGCACTTCTGCAGACACAGCCTTCTTTACAAGAATCCTCCTATAAAACTTCATTCATTCAGCAGCTAAACAGCATTTCTGATTGTGCATCAGACACCAGGCTGGCATGTTGAAAGGCAATTCATTCCTCTTAGCATGGCACTAAAAGCCCTTGTCTCTCTCCACGCTTAATATAGAAGCACCTGGGTCAGCAAAGTCATGAGTGGTGAAAGACAGCAAAGCTGGACCCCTCCCTCAGCTCTGCGGCTGAGACCGTCCACAGATACAAACCAGCTGTATAAAAACCAGTGTCGCTCGCCAGGAAATTTGTGAGACCTTGGGTCTCACACCCAGAACCATTTCACTCACCCACTTTACTAAGTGAAAGTAAGAAGGATAATTAAAGGAGCATCAGGACTTGGCAGGAACATGAGCACAGCAGCCAAGACATGAGCAGCTACAAGAGGAAGCACCCAGACAGCCTGGGGACATCAGGACCTTTGGAAGCTGAATGGCCAGCAAACCAGCAGCAGCATGGCAAACATTTCTCTCTCCTGCACATGTGTGTTGCAGAGGTGATGGATGCCTCCCACCCATGGCAGCAGGATTCAACTCCAACCTCTAAGGCTGTGTCCCAAATGCAGAAAATTAACTAGAACTAGGTCATGTTGCAAGACATCAGATCCTACTTGGCAAAATTTTCTTGAAACTTCAAGCAATCTCTAAAATTATTTCCTCACAATCTTAAGGGAGAAAATCCCAGTGTCAGAAGTAAGGAAAAAAGAATTTTTGTTGAGTTTTTCCTCCCAAAACAAAGGAAAATCTGGATAAAAAGCAGGTGATAATAGTCATTTAAAAAATGAGTCCATGAAAGAAAAAAATAGGCACACAGATTTTTTTAGCATGCAGCGTACACTGTAGGTAAGTTTAGAATGTTCATCTTGAGTTTTTTTAAATTCTGAGAAACATGAAAGAAATTGCAATGCTGTACAGGAAATGTCTAAATATGGGATTTTCCTTTAGATATGTCTCTAAAATAAGCACAAAAATAAAACACTGAAAATGGCTGTATTGTTAATTTATCAGCTAAAAAGAAGACTTACACAGAGTCAGACAATATCACCTGAACAGGATCCAAATGCTGATCCTGGCATAGAAGAAACCTTTAGTTCAAGACTCAGTGTCTGGAAAAATATATTCTGCCTTCATATGTAGTATGTACTCATTATAATGCACAAAATCAAAAGGGATGGTGAATTTGACCATAGTATATGGAAATTGTGAGTGCTTATCCCTTCTGAAAGAAAGGATTTTAAACCATAGAGTAATTCTAAAAAGAGTTTAACAAACGTTGACTAATAGCTTAAACGTTATTCTAAAAATAATTTCCCTCTCACTTTGAGAAGAACAGTGTCACAAAGAATTTCTGGTCAGTTACTTGGTTAGTTTTTGGACAGTTATTTCCAGACACATTCTGCAGGTATTTTCAGGAGCTGTGTACCTCTGTGGTCCATCACACATTCCCTCTCTAAAAGATGCTTTAACATAGATATTTTTTATTGATAAATAAAAAACATGGTTTGATACACTAGAATGGAAAAACATTACAGTTCTACTTAGATTAACCTTATCTTTCCTGGCCATTCCAATGCATTTTAGCCTCCTGTCATTCACCAAGTTTTTTAATTTTTGCTTACTTTTAATTTTCACTGTTATTAGATTGAAAACTGCAGAATTTACTATTTTATCAGTGGAAAAAAAAATCTCTCCTAATTGTATATTATAAATATAATTTCTTTCCCCAGAATTATCTTTTACAGATTCACTCTTGAGATCCCAAATTATTCTTTCCATTCTAAATATCAACTGCTTATTCAATACAGGAATTCAATAGCTGTGTATATTTTTAAGCACCAAATTTTAATTCTTTTTTGGTATTAATTTTAAAATTGAAACTAGATGGTTCTCTTTTTCTCATCCCTTCACCTCTTTTAGATCCCTCTAATAATGCCAGCCTATATTTATGAATCTTCAAGATGGACAATAGGAATATGCAAACAACACAACTGGTGACTGAGGACCCCTGACACAGCTCATGGTAAATTTTCATACCACCACACCCCTGACAAATTAGGGAGCAGCACGGACAAGCTCTGAGAGGTGAGAGTTGCTATCTTTTCACTCCCTGATATTCAAATGCCCACCAAGATTATAATTCAAGCTGCCAAAAGCAAGATCTTTTCAAGGTATTTCATTCTTGGACACATTTATTTATAATTTTGTATAAAATGCCCAACTGTTAGCACCAGATTTGACTTTCCACAGAAAAACCTACATTGTGCATGACAAGTATCAGTATTAAATAAGTCCATCTGGGACCTGCTTTTAAGGAAACCAAGAAGAGAAAGGCGCCTGATTTCAACAGTACAAGATTCAATCCCCTGACCCCTAAATCATTTAACCCAGATATAAATGTAACCTCTGCCCTGAGTTCTTGTGATGAGAGTTGTTGTGGATTATTTGCCTTACCCCTGTAATAACACAATTATGAAACACAGTCTTTATTTTAATGGTAGTTATGCAGATGAATATATTGGTTACACAAGTTCAGAATCAATACTTGAGCAGTTATTTTACTTATCCCAATCTATGTATATTTTGCCACCTTTATGCTAAGCAGAAGGTAATAGAAATTAAGTTAAATTCATAAAAAATCCTATCAAGTCTATGAAACTGAAAAAGTTACAGTCTTACATTCCTAAGGCATCATCATTGCATGTCATAAACCCTATATTTCCAGAATAAAAAAAAAGAAAAAAAAAAAAAAAAAAAAAAAAAAAAACAAAAAAAAAAAAAAAACAACCAAAAACCAATAACAAACAAACAGATCCCAACCAAAACAGCTAATAAGGAAATCCAATCAAACCTTTTCTATTTTTAATGTGCTTATTCAATTTTACCTGTTTTATCACATAATCCCACTAAACTGATCAAAACTTTCAAAGAATATATCAGCAGATGGAAACTCCTTTATGGATTAGCTAAATAATTGTGAATTGTTTTTTATCAGTCACTGCTTGTCACCCCTTTCTCCTATGTTTGCTCAGTACTAATAATTTAATCAGGAAGACAACCTATTTATAGGAAATTAAAGAGATGTGTTTCCACAGTGTCTCATTAAATAAAACTAAGCATTTAAGTTTTTGGAAATTTTCTGCAACATTTGCAATGAAATGTTCTTTTGCTCACCATTTCTTCTTCATAAATCTGTTGTAAACACTTTCTCAGACTTGATTAATCTAAGACATGGAATAACAAATCATTAATACTATCACTACTACTAGTGTTACTCTCATTGTCTTGATGAATGTGACTGAATATCCAAGCAATTTCAGAACCTACCTCAAATCTCTAAATCTTGAGTTTGTGAAAACAGCTGCTGTGGAGAACCTGGGATTCTTTGGGCCTTAAAGAATAGAAGAGCACAGAATAAAATCAAAAGACTAGCAAATTTTCAAGTTTCTGAAATAGTTGAGGAGAAGGTTAAAGGCAGTAAGACAAAAGGCAAAGCAGTATATATTTTTTCCAGAATGTTCTACTCATCATTACTGGTACACCCTTAAAAACACTTAAATAAAGAGTTTCTGATATCTGCTTTCTTTGTACACCACCAGAGTTATAGGAGATCTGCTAATAATCAATATGAGACCTCAAAATTAACCTAGTCAGACTGGAAAATTTCTTAGTTCATTATTAAAATATCAGATGACAAAGAGGAGATTTACTAAAATTATGCTCAATAGAAAAGCAAAAGTATATCATAAACATAAACTAATTTTCATTTCAAGGACAATAGTGGATCTTTATAGTATGTTTAACCAATCAGAATAGTCCTAATACTGAAAAAAAAAAAAATAGTTGACCACAATTCCCGGCAACACCTATAGTCTATGAACGTGATAATAAAACAGATTCCTACTAACACAGGAAATAATAAAGTCCAAAATCAATACTGGAATTTACATCTTTATCAGAATTAATATTGCAAAGAGAATCCATGTCTTTAGTACAATAAAAACCAAGACATCACTATTTCCACATTTGAAAAGTCATGGTTTGATTTGGGATTTTAATTTCTTCAGCTTACTGCCAATAAAAAAACTTCTACAAGCTTTCAAAAATTATTTAAAGGTGAGATGAAAAGGTAACATCACCAGTACATATCTGACTTTTAGGTCCAAGGCCATCCACAGCTGTCAAAAATATCTTAGAGGGAACAAACATGGATAATATATGGAATGGAGTGGTCACACCAGTAGCTGCTGACAGTGCCAACTCAAACATTAGTTTTTTCCCATGGGCTGATCAGCCAATTCAAACTAAAAATACCCTCCAAACACAGGGTAAGATATGATTCATGAGGGGGAGAGTTAGAAGGGGTTTAGATATATGCAGAAAGGGCCAGCAGCAGTCAAGTCATTGGCTCAGGCGTGCTTATGTGTCTGCTACCTGAGGTGCAGCCTAAGTGATCTGAAGAAGTAGTTTCAGTTTAAGAGCAGAGCCTAACAAAGACAGGACTAGTGTCTGGCAAGTTAGGAGCAGAAACCAAGTGCAATGGGACTTTTCCTCCAACTGCAGTCAAGTGAATGTCAGCAGAGTGCACAGCAGTTGCCTGAAGCTCTTGCATTCAACCCTATTGTGCTGAAATGTCAAACAGGATCTTTGCCACTGGCATAAACATTTTAGAGAAGCTTCAGGGAATATACTACAGTGCTTATATCTCTGATAGTTCTCATCTTGCAACACAGGAAAGATCCCCCAGAAACAAACACAGACTGTGACTTGTAGCAAAGACTAGGATTTCAGTTGTGAACAGATGAGGTTTGGGAAGGAGGGGAAGAAAGTCAAGGTTTGAGAAATCATAGAAAGGTCATTCAGATGCTTATCTTACACATGCAGTTTCTTTCAAAACAATCTGAGGCCACATGGCACTATTAAATATATAAATAACAGTGTTCCCTCAGCATTTATAGTCTGAGATCCAAAGTTTCCGAGGATTAACAGAAGTCAGATGTATGGAGAAGGGTGTGACACCAAGGCCCAAGTCAGTGTTAAAAAAAGAAATACTTCTCTTTGGCTGCCTTTGTGCTTATCAGGGTGGTGATCACATTAAATAGCAGAAGACAGCAAAAGGGCGCTCCAGGCAAATCCTGTTTCATAGCTTCATGGCCCGTGTGAGACACTGCCCCCCAAGAATGCATTATTTAAAGAATCAGTGCTCCCCCTCCTAACCAAACCCAGTAAACTTTAAGACACGCTGTACAATGCCTCATGAAACCTTTGCAGAAGATACAGGTTCCCATATGCGTGAACAATTAGGAATTATCAAACTAATAAATGAACATCCAACAAAGGGAATATACTGATAGCAAAGGGAAAATACTGAAGCAATGATCTGTATTTTTCCCCACAAGCTGAGGTAGCCTTTGATTGAAAAATACTGTTATGTGAAGCTTTATACAGAGATTCCATTCCCACTCCAGCACTTTTCTTAGACAAGCTTTACCAAGAGGACAAGAGATTATAAATATGCAAGCACGTGTTTAGAAAACAGTGTGATGTCCTGAAAAGATGGCCAGAGTTGTTACTTTTTCATCCCTTGTAAAGAATATACATAACTGTGGTAGTATTGCTGAGAGCTGTGAGTTATATGGGGCTATATATAAAGCTAATACAAGTTGTGCTCTCACAATTTGAATTAAGTAGAATGGAGTGCACAATGTGGCTAATTGCATTTATTCTTTGCTTTATACTCACATACAATTTCTTTTCATCTCAAGAGCTGTGTTGGAAAAATGTAGAGACTATGCTAGTTTGTATTTTGTTGGCATTTATTTTATGAACTGCATTCTCAGACAACATTTTACTGCTGTCAAGAACCACAAACCTTAGAGAAAAGCTGCGCAGATTTTTTCTCTTATTTTATGCTATTGTGGGACTGTAACAGGAAGTATTATAATGGACAAACATTGCTTCTCCATTTAAGGTTTTCTACAATTGTTGCAGAGTGAATGATACCCAAATAAATTCCTTTTCCGCCCTTTAATTCTGGCAGATATAACAGACTGAGACATTGCTAGACAACTACTAGACAGAAGTAATTAAACAGTATAATGTGCAAACAGCATTTTAGAGTCAGCAATTAGATCACTCAAATTAGATGTTTTATTTGCCCAAACATGTCTGTAAATTTCAGGGAACAAAAGGCTTCATTTACAAACAATATAGCACCAGACTTTCAAAGCACAGTGCTAGAGCACTGCAGACCACTGCCTGTAGTCAGTGCCCAAAGAGATCCATCCCACTGATGCATGGGAGAGACTTACAAACTCCCCAGGCAGCCCACATCCCTGCATTTACAGTGGACACTCTAATGGTGTGCCCACCCTTCTGACTGGATGACTACAGGGTTCTGAGGGAGGAAAAGAGAACCCTCAGAAGTACAGGATGATCTGATCAAATGTGTTTATTCATCTTTTGAAACTTGTTTGAATTTTAAATTAGTGTAGTGTTTCTGAAACATTCCTGTACATGGCCCTGAAAGCTGAAGACTTCAAGCCTAGTCAGAGGCAACATGGAGAAAAAGTAGTGCCCAAAATGTGTTTTCTTAAATTTGTGGTTGTTGTTGCAATATATTTGAGAGAACAGCATCATAATAAAAATAACATTCCACTTCCTACTGAGCTTCAGACCTCCTGCAGTGAACTAAAAAGAGGAAAACTGATATTCTTATGAGTCTTCTCTGTAGTCCAGGTCCACTTATTATCTAAAAAATGGTATAAGTCAATCCACTAAGTAACATACAAGTCTTATAAAAACTGCCACATGACAGAGTATAGCATCCACTATTTAACACTGAAAAATCCACATAATTAAATTGTCTGTACAGCAGCACAGGAGACATTTCTGTTATATTCCATGTCTTCAAAGACCAGTGACCTTTGTTTCTCTTTCTCTCTCCTCAAGTTAAATCTTAAGGGATATATTTTTGTGATTATGTTCTCTGTGGAGGACTGGCCACTTTCCAGAGAAAGCCAAAAAAATTATGTGAGATATCACATAAAAATTTTCAATCCACTCATTGACAATGCAATAGGAGCAATGCACACCCTGTATCTCAGATAGGTAACCTCTCCCTTAATTAAATAATGTTAAAATCCATTCAGGTATATTGTAAATAGTTTATACTAATGCTGACATTAACTACCCAACACACTGTCCTTGTAAGACAAACTGAACTTGTATATTGGTTTAAATACAAGAACCCAGCCAAACAAGAGAGCTCAGTCCATTTAGAGACAGAATATTGCTGTCCACCACAAAAGAAAATAGTAAATTCTGTCTTGGCCACAAATTTTTTTTATGAAACATTGTTAAGTCGATTGTAATATCTTGCTATTTACAATTTAACTCCATTCTCTCCTGAAGCCCCAAAACTGAAAATATTCCACCTCTCCATAACTTTAGACAGCTGACAAAGGCACTGCCTCGATACACCATGTCCATTCTCAGCTAGATGTGGATTTAAGATACAAAAGTCCCTTCCAAATCACTAGCAGTTTTTACACTGATTTCAGTGGGTTTGGAGCCAGATGTTAAAATACTTGTCTTTAAATTTAAATTTATTTTGAATGACCCAAGCTTCTAGGAACTGCAGCAAAAAAAAAACCAAAAAACAAAAACCAAAAAACAAAAAAACAAAAAAAAAACAAAAAACAAAAAACAAAAAACAAAAAACAAAAAACAAAAAACAAAAAACAAAAAACAAAAAACAAAAAAAAAACAAAAAAAAAACAAACCAGCATGAATAAATAATGTGACTATTTATAAATAAGAGTGTTGGAACTGTCTGTAGAAAGAAGTCTGTCTTTATTCCTTCTTTCCTGGGACATGTAATAGGACTTGCCAAAGGAAAGCTTCAAAGAACATCATGTAGCAGAGGGGTGGGGTTTTTTTTGTGGGAATACTAAAGCAGGGAATACCACTGCTAAACCACAACACACACCCACTAATAAAATCAAAGGCTGCAAAATCCTTGTCTGTAACTAGCACAGTCCCAGGTTATGGTGATAGTAGACTTCATTCAGTGTTCCTATCAAATGACTCTTATATCTCCCAATGGCCGGAAAATGGGAGGTAGATTCCCTTTCCTCAAGGAAAAGAAACCCACTCACTGAAATCACCAGAGAATTCACAAAAGACAAACAGAAAGGAGAAGTTAAGCTGAAGGCAATGGCAGCAAAAACAAAGGAGAAATAATGGACCCACCCAGGTCCCAGGATTTGCTCAGAGTCCTGGGGCCACAGCAGGCCCTGTGGTCCCTCCGAGGTGCTCATTGGTAGAGGGAGCTGCTGCTCTTTCCATGGCACAGATTTGCCAGTCACTCTGACACAAAACACAGCCGACCTTCGCTGGTGTTTCCCTCTCCTGCTGCAGCACGTTTGCTTGTGAGAGGCAGTGAAAGTGGCCTGGTGGTGAGTACATCTGCCCTCTCCAGAATGAGAACCTAGAAAAGCAAACTCTGAAATATGTGACACATGCTCCCAGTTACCACCTTCTTCAGGCTGGTGCAAGAATATCAATATAATCTCAGCTATATGGGCAGTCAGACCACAGACTCTAAGCATTGGACTGCGGCCCTTGATCCGTAGAGTTTTCCATCTCATGCCATGGGCCCATACACAGAGACCAACATCAATTTAGGATTTAGCATTTTAGCAATACAACATCTCTGCAAAATATAAAGAACTTTCCCTTTTTTTTTTTTTTTTTTTTTTTTTTTTTTGTATACATGTGCTCTTTGTTTACTTTTGCTGTCAATTGAATGTCATTAGAGTTGGGGGGAGGTGAGAAAAAAGGAGATTGAAGGCATCATTGCATATTATTATCACTTACTGTATTACCTTGCCACTGATGCTTCCATTTCAGATTTAAGTAAAGAAAATCAAAACTATCAGAAGCACCTGATAAAAACAAACCAAAGCTACTGGAGTATGATGAAAGCAGAGGAAGATTATTAATGTTTGCAGGTACAGGAGAGAGATGCAATTATAAGATTCAAGGGAAATAAGGCAGACAAAATCATCTGCAGTGAAAGTCTAATCCTTTGAAATGAATTCATTTACTAAATACTCCTATCTTTTGAAGTTTAAGATTCACAGCAAATACCACTGCTTGTCAGAAAAGCTTTGACAGAACACACTTTGAAATACTCATCATGCAACTCCAAGGATAAAGTAGGGATTAGAAAGAATGTGTTTTCTTTTTACTTTTTTTTAAGATAGCTATATGCATTAAGAGCATTATTATCCTTTTAAGGGCATATTTCAAGGAAATAAAAAAGAGTTCTGAGGTTATTTTCCTTATTTCTTTTTTCCTCTCTGTTTACAAAAGGGGTCTATGATCTTGACTACTAAAGTGCACTGTTCACACTGTATAAAACATGTACACTGGGTCTCCTTCTAAGTCAGACACAGATCAAATAGCCCTGAAAGTGAATGAGAAAAATCAACAATATCTGCAAAAAACACTGACGTGCAAAAAGTAACAGGTATGCCACAAGATGGGAAGGTAAAGTAGCAAGGAGGGCAGATGATGCAGACTGTAGACTCCTCTCTGACACATGGAATCCCCATCACCGGGCAGCTTTATGAACTGGTTAGTGAGGGATGGGCTAGACGGGTGTCTGAAACACATCCAGTCTGTCTTGTCTCTGATTAATATCTCTTGTTTGCATTACAGCAGACTGAGCCAGAAATGAGGAGCCCATACCCTAGCCACTGCACACACAAGCCTTTATTCCAATAAGTTTAGAAAGGCTGGAGACCACTCATAAGGTTCATGTAATTTATTTTAAGTGCTAAGGTTCCATGAACCTCTGTAGTAAGACTTGAACACTGCTCAGCTTGATTCTATGTCTTTCCTTCTCCATGTCTGACTAAGCAGGACCTACCCAATTTAGCATAAATGCCATGAAAGTGGAGGGCAGCAAGCTGGAGATGATGCACTGCATACCCAGCCTTAGACGTTCACAGGAAGATCAGGAAGCTCCAGCTGCCACAGGATGTGGAGACAACAGCCCCTCAGCCTCACCTAAAGCCTAGCAAGCTTCTGTAAGGTGCTACCACCTCCTGACCATGAATTCAAGAGATAGCTTGCAGCACCAGCACGTCAGCACAGCCCCACACACTCCATGCACAAGAAGAAGATTCACCAATGTGGTGTACAGTCCTCTGAATTATCATGCCTTGAACTTCATCCAGCTTTAATCTGCTTCATAGCAGCAGCAAGGATGAAGTTTGAATTTATTCTGTTACCTCTCCAAAACAGACTCCACAATTCGCTCAGACAGGGAGCCATGTGGGATAATATTCCTCTTAAAATCATAGACAGCTCAAGAGGGTAAAAAGGATATTTCCACAAAACAAGCTTCAGAAACTACCCTGAATAAATACTGCAACATTGATACTTGCAAGTGATCCTAGCTAGAAAGCAAAACCGATGCATCACCAAACCCCTGTCCAAGCTGCTGTTCAAGGGGCAAAGGCACTGCTATACACACATACTCCTATAAAGTTGTGTATGGTTCTCTAAAATTCAGCTCACAGGTGTGCACACCCCACCTCCCAGACACCATACTCCCTTAAAACAGGCTGGATCAAATCAAAGGAGCCTGTCATCAAGGAAGCAAGAAACTGCAAAGACTTCCTGTCAGACAGCAAGGAGGACAAGATGGTGACAAGTGCACCATCTGGCAATTTACTTTTCTTCCCAGGCTTCAGCACACAGCCCAGATTGAAAAGCCTGCAGGAAATCCTTCCTGCACCTATTACCTCTCAGCTTGTGTGTTACTTCCTCCTCAACACAAACAGGGCAAAGTGTTGCTTCCTCAAGGGGCAGAGACCACAGAGCAACGCACAGCTCTTGGTACCACTGCAGCACTCACAGAACTGCCCGTGCCATTTCAGTTTAACTGTGGTGTGCTGTGGCATCCCAGGCTCCAGAGCCTGAGGCAGGCAGGTGGTGCTCCTGGAGGCTGCACAAAAGCAAATCACCAACAGTGTCATCCCACTGAATGGCAGAAAGAAAAATCTGGTTTGTTCTGCATGCAGTCACTTTAGAAATCAGTGAGTTGTTGCTCTAGGTAAGGCACACACCTCAATATAAGCAAAGGGAGAGAGAACCAGGCTCCATTCATGAACTGGTGACAGGGACTACAAACACTACACCTCAGCTTCAAGGTGAAGCCACAACCTGTAAACAGCTTAAATCAACATTTAAAGATTCAGTTTGGCAGAATCTACACCTAGAGTCCTAGTGATTTCAAGTGTCTAAGCTCCATTTACTTAAAACCTCCATTTGTATTAGAAAGCCAAGGAAACTGGTTGTTTGTGAAAGAAATATATACATACAGTAGCATATTAAATTATTATTATTATTATTACTATTATTATTATTACTATTATTATTATTACTACTATTATTATTATTATTATGAGTCAAGTTAAAGGAGAAGTTTCTGGTACAGGACATGATAGACTTATTTAAGAAATTATTTAAAATATGATAAGAAGTAAAGAACCCAGAAATCAAAACCAAACCAGTTAATGAATAGTATCCAATAACTCTCAAAAGATCTTTTTTCTGCAAAATTTTCTAAGCAGTTTACATTTTTTAAAAAGATTCAATGGCCAGTAAGAGTCAGGAGCATTATACAAACAGAGAGCTTACGATTTCAACAGAATCCAAACAGGCAAAAAAATTTGCAGTGAAGCTTCCCCATTCCCTTTGTCACAAATCATTAACTGTCCTTTTAATTTCTCAGATATCAACTCGTTGTGCTTATCATTGCTCAGATATCAACTTCTCTTTTAAAAAACTGTGAGAGAGGAGGAGTACCAACATTCAGACAAATTTGATGTATAACACAATAGTGTGAGTTGTATAGGACTTGGATGATGCACAGATCACAATATCAAGCCCAGCTCTATTCTGCAAAACTACAAGAAAGATAATCCTGGAATAAGAATATGTGTTAAACCCAACATGATTTCAAGAAAAAGTGGTTGGTAATAGCACTCAGAAAACGCAGCTGATTGCTTAAGAAACAATTATATTTACAGGACAATAAATGCATTCAACCAGCTATCACATAATGACACTTTTTGATGGGCTTTAAGCTGTGTCTTTATAAAAAATTTCATTAGGCTACTAAGATCCTTTCACATTATCTTCAACTGGAAGAGCAGCAATAAATCAGCTCATTGTTCACGATCCTGCTCTGATTCCTGGCAACTAAAATTCTCATATATATTTAATTTTTTTTTAAAGTAAGTGCTGAATCAAATACAAGTTTTCTAAGCTGTGGAATTACCTCAGAGAATTAAGCTGGTTTGGAATAAGGCCATTCTTTTAGAAAATTAGTAAAGAACATGGCATAAATTCAAACTACAGACCAATCTGAACTCATGTCCTGTGAGTAACTGTGTATAAAAAAACACATTTATATACCTATTCAAATAAATCAATAAAAGGGAGAAATTTTTTTCAGTTTTGTGACATAATATGCTAATCTCATTACAGTAGAATTTAGACATATTTCAATAAGTTTTGTTTATCTTAAAAGATACACAAACTTCCTGCACAATTTCCAAAGAGCTTCTCTTGTAATTTGCTCTCAGAATTATCTTAGATAAACAGAGGTACATTTATCCATACAGTGTTTGCAGATTGTACATTTAGACTAAGTGTACTCTGTGCCAGATACATATCGCCTCCAGTGCAGAAACCCCATGTCTGTGTCAGATCTATGTTAGTGCAGCACTGTTCTCCAGCTATCTCCCTCTAGTTCTCAGAACAGCGTTAACAACATTTAGGTTTGCTGTCTTTCATTTCCACTCTCTGCAGCTTCATGTGCTTTTCACAGGGTCACTGAAATGGAAAGGCATTCTTCTGCCTTTTGACTTCTATACCAAACTACATGGAGAGCACCATGGGCACCTTCTCTCATGTTCATCAGTTTGGACAGATCATGTGCTCTCTTCCATGTTTTAGTTTTGTTTTGTTTTTTTAGAACTCCCAGACCATTCTCAGTAACATTAAGAGGTGATATACTCCCTTAAACTATAACTATGTTTGATTTTTGAACAGTCAGAGGAATTATCTTCCCCACAAATAGTATTGGTAGGTCATTCTGTTTTAGAGTTTATCTTACTTAATATATTCATTGAAGTATTTTCCCTCTTCATCTCTCTAGTGCTCACTGTACATTGTCTTAGACGTAGAAAGGAACGTTTTTGTTACCCTCATTTAAAAGAACCTTTGAATAGTATCCTTCTGTTTGTTTGTTCAGTCTACTTCTCTGCATGTAGTAACTAGATTTCCTGGTTTTGCTTCATTCTTCTTTACAATTCCCTGACTCCTCTTTTCAGCTTGCTGTCCTATACTATTTGATTTTTAATCTTCAGATACTTCTTTTCTTTGATACCATTCCCCATCCCAGATGGCCAAAAAATACATTCATTTGCAATAACTTTGTTGCTTTATTTTTCTTTTTCTTACCTTCACAAACTTTCTAGCACCATTCTCTTTTTTCAGGGTGAAACATAGGTTTCCCTGTGCACAAAGACCATAAATCTTCTTAGTCAACCAAAATACAATAATTTAACTTTTATGGGGTCTTGTTTAAAGAGTGTGTCATGATCAGATTTTCCCATCTTCCTCCCCCTCTACAGAGGTTTCATTTCTGCCTCTCCTCTTTGTCATTCATAAGTCAAATATTAGTTTAAGATATGGCTTGAGAGGGTGTGCAGGAATCACCAGGAACTGCTCACAGTATGTGAGAGGGATTCTGGAGGACATTTGGGAAGGTGACCGTGTCATAGTTTTGCTGTAACGCAGGCAGCTAACCAGCAATTCTGAGTGTTAAAAGGGGTCATGGCACACATGAGTAATGGATATCTGATCTCTAGTCACAGGACATATCAACTGTAAACAGGGGATTTTGACATGGTGAAGGGAAATAAATCTAAACAGAGGAAGCATATCTTCATTTACTGGATGGAATCCCACAGTATCTCAGTGAATAATTGCAGCACATGTTAACATGAAAACTTAAACAAGATAAAATTTTAAAAGCAGAACCCTAAAAGGAAAGCCTGGATAAGAAAAGCTAAATGTTTCCATAATAAATATGTGTAAACCCAAAGGGGGCACATATACACTAGCCTAAAAGGGCCCTCCAAGATGTGGTCTTGTGGGAGATGAATGAACTCTACTAAAGAGGCAGCACCTTACCTCACTCGCTTCAGGTCTTGCCACAAAGCACTGCGTAAATACCAGACATAGTCACTTGTAGATTCTCTTATTCCTTTGCTAATTGATATTTCTGTTGCTCTTGATCTACTGTGGGAGAGCAGTTATCTGCAAAAACAGTTTATCAAACACTGGCACTATGTTGCAGCCTGAATCTTAGCCAGTATCCCAGGCAGTTCCCAGCAGGATAGTGTATGACAGGGACTGTTGTAATGGACAGCAAGATGAGATAGCCCTTGCTGGTTGCTGAAGAGTTCCCCTGTAGAGATTAAAAAAAAAAAAAAAAAAAAATTTATTATTTCACTTTCAGGAAAAGAGGGCAAAATCTAAACTACCTTATCTATTAAAATAGAGTAGCCTTCAATAGCCTGACATGACAAAGAAGCTATCACCCCCTCTTCTTTTTCTAAAATCATCACTGATTTTGGTCACCCTAGTTGCCCTACAATGGTAAGAGATTAGGAAAACTAGGAGTATTGACTGGAAACAATTCCCTGACATTTCCTCCATTCAGATGAGCTATTCTTTCCCTCGTCTATCTGGTTAATTCAGAAAGCCTTATACGAAAAACACTCTTGCACATGGTGTGGGCCATTTTTGAAACCCTGTGAAATAGAAAATATGAAGGGAACAGGACAAATAATGGAAAACAAGCATTTCCATGAATCCAGCTTCTCATTTTGATTCTGTTTTTTTGTTCCCTTTTCCACACCCCTTCACATGTATGAGTTTGCATTTGCATAAATGCTGAGAATAAGGGTCCATACAAATACTTATTCATATGCAAACAAGGGTATTCACTCTTGTTCCAGAAGTGTTTGCCCTCTGTTTACAAGGCTTCAGTAGCAAAATCACACAGCGGAAAAATATCATGAATTCCAGCTGGTCAGTGATATCCCACCAATAATGCTCACTAGCCCAGAGACAATAAAACAAGCACACAAAAACACAATGATGTTCACAGTGCCTTGATAAGCAACTAGGTAGTGAGAATAAATATACACGAATCAGACTCTGCACACACCATGCTTATAAAAATATTGCATTTCCTGATAAGCTGGCTGTTTCATAAAGACAGAGTCACATCTCCCACAGTGGAGAATGCCTGAACACCTAGCTCTGTTTTCTGCTGCCACGCAGGCAGGCAGATTTCAGCTTCAGAGTTCTGTTATTTGTTTCATCCCAATGCTCAAGAGCCCAGAAAGAAAGGAGAAGCTCCTTAATGGATGGTTGGGATACTGACTTGGGAATGGAAGCAGCAGCTATTTAGTCACTGGCATCAATGTCTATAAAATAAGTATTCAAAGTCATTTTTCTATGCTCCTGATAAATTAGCTCAGTGATCTCTTCTATGGCAGACAGCTGTCAGTCACACTCAGCTACTGAAACTGTTAAACTTCTTCCCTCCTACTCTCCCTTTGGCCAGAAGTGAATGGAGTGCATTTATCCTAGATTCACAGAGTTTAGGATCTAGTTCCTCTTCCAGACCAGTCTCCTGGCTTTCCCATGGGTGTTGAGCATTGTTCTTTATTTCTGAAGTGAGTACTTACAAACACAGGGTTATGTGGTACAGAGGGACCTCATCCTTCCTTCCTCTGTTGCTCAGATCTCCCACTGTGGGTGGTATTGGCTTTGGGATCAGTATCAGCACTTTCTAACAGCAGTTTTGGTCAAAAAAACCCATTCTTTCTTACCATCCATATTCTTCAAGAGCAAAAGACCAAATCTAAAGTATGAGAAATATGAGACATCATACTGTGGGAGGGTATCAACCCTCCACAACAAAATTACAAGCTTTAAATACAAAGTGTTAGTTGTTACTGATATTAATCATAACTGTGAAGTCAAAACGTTGTAGGACTTTTTCCCAATTAATTCTTTGCTCGTAATAATTCAAGTGATTTCAGATGTGCCCTTCCTGCTTTCACTTTCATCCTTGAGAAATGTTCTGAGAAAAGTAATTTTATTTGAGAGCAGGCAACTTTTGAACCATATTAAATAAAGTTATTTTCAAAGAAACAAAGAAATTCTGGATCACATCTTGGCATCATTGTGACAGCAAACATATTGACACAGATTTTACTTTAAGTTTTTAAAAATCTCTTTACAAAAAGGGTTCCATTTAAGAACCAGGAGTCCATACCTGGGGTGGTGACCAGGCTGCACCTGCACCTCCCAGGAACTCTGGCAGCCGTGAGCCTCCTTCTCCACTGGTGTCAGAGTGCCAGGAAAAGTTCCCAACACATCTGAAAATAGCACAGGGAATGACTGCAATTTATAACAAAAATGATAGGACATACATTCTCACAGGGACAAACCGATGGTCAATCTAACCAAGAAGGGGAAATTGAAGTAACGAGCAATCAGAACACAGTTGCAAGGAAAAACCATTTTGGTAACACATCTTAAAGTTACTGAGTTTTCTTTAAAAAATTGAGTGAATTCCTTTGATCAAATCAGTAGTTTTAGAGTTTCAAAACTAAACTATTTTTTACTTTCCACACAAGAGTTTCTATTTACTGGAATTGTGTTTGGTTAAAGTACACCATTTACTCCCAGGTTTTTTTCTCTTATTCAACAGATTTGCAAGAGCCTTCAGCAAGGAGCAGGAAACACACGAGTCTTCTATTCTGGTATGTGTTTTGAGAGAGACTTGCTTTTCATTCTCTTAATTTACAGTTTGTATTTTTATGGAGTATAAGCTGTGTGAGGAAAGCAATTGATTTACAAAACGGACTACATGCAGTACATACAAACTGACTCCTCTTATCAAATAGGAAAGACTTTCTCAACGCAACAGCTTGGTGCAGAAGACCATGCTGAGCTGAAAAGCAAATACAGCTATCTGATTAATTGATTCTGACCTCATAAATATTATACTTTGGGGGCTCTAATGGAACTTCCTGAGGGTAAATTGCATGGTTCACCTCATTCATTTATATCTCTGGCTGACAGATGTACATTATGAAATGTCACTGAATATGCTGGCAATAAATGAGGTATAACATTAGCATCTTGGTTCTGTTTTCCTGAAGGAACACTTTTGTTAAATGAATCCCACACCAGTAAAAATATTATTCTCCACTATGTACACTTCTTTCTATTTTAATCAGTCTCACAGAAATATATACAGGCCTTCCAAAAACACAGAGCCCCAGTAAATTAACAAAACAAGCTGCTCTTTTGTTGTGCATGTTTCCATTGTGAAGCTATATTGTTGGAGAATATTAGGCTGTGACAAGCATTTGATAGTGTAGAAGTTGCACTAATGTTATGGTTATTATCTTTACTACCGAGCAGTGAAACACAGTTAATTAAAATACAGTGAAGAAATTGCTCCCTTCCCCGGCCCACACATAAATTTGTTGTTGTAGTCAGCATAGAGGCTCCCTTGACCTCTCTGCATGTATTTAGGCATTATTCTATTTTATTTCATTTTTTATTCTGTTGCCATTTGAGACTGATAAAACTGCACATAAAGGGCTTGGGAATAATGGCAAATAACCATGACATGTGCAATCTTAATGAAATTATATACTGTGGTGCATTGCAATAAAATTCATGGGAATATGTGCCCCACTAGTGTAAGGCGTGCAAATTCCAATAAACCATTAATCCTTGCCTTGAGCAGGCCATGACTGCAAAGGTAACTTTGCCAAGGACTGGGGTGAGGGGAAAGAGAGAGGAGGAGGGAGGGAGGCCGAGGGAAGGAGAACAGAGCTACTGGCAAGTGTGGTAGTAAGAGGAAATGAACCATCCCTTTGGGATTAAGCCTACTTCCAACTATCCCCTTTCTTCCCACTGTTAAGGCATAATTGTTATAAAGGACAGCACTGAAAAAGCATGTAATTTGTCTCTCACTAGTCGCCGACAGCTATTGCAGGCTTAGGAGCCCAAGTGAGGCTGAAAGATATTTCATCTTGTAGTGCTAGCTCCAGGACAGCTCCTGAAGAGCTGCACAGTGGCTGCTGCAGTGTGTCTGCACAGAGAGCAGTCCAAGAGGCAGCCCCCACTGGTACCTGCTTCCCAGACACTACCTACAGACATGTTCCCCCTTTAACAAATATTTCTCAGCAAGCTCCAAACCCCTCTGTTCAATTTTTCCGAAAAGGAGTGAAGGAGGGAGGCCAATAGGGTTGGGAAAATGGACCATTACAGGAATTTTCTGCAAGCAGAAATTGAAAATATGTGACAGAATTTGCACCTGCTCTGCTACTACATCTGTGCATTTATTGATTTATTCTCCAGCACAGATTACAGCTGGACTGTAAAGGGGCCACACAAGACACCTCTGCCTTTGCATAAAACCACAGAGGTCAGCTGTCACTTCAGTACTTTTTTGACTGAGTTTATGCTTTCAAAAAGGCTAGAAAAATGTGTTAGATACAAAGAGCACTATTAGCACTAAGAGCAGGAACACAAGGCATTGTTTTTGTAACATCACCTCTGCTGCACACTGTGAAGGGTTCTGGGAGCTGCCAGGCTCTGCAATTGGGCTCAAGGTGTCTGCAAGGGGAGAGCAGTGTCCTTGTCAGACAAGGATACCTGGGCTCCAAGAACATGGATGCCACGAAAAAAGATCCTCCTCTCTCCAGTGTAGTTTTCTTAGTCAAGGTCATGAGTCAGGCTTCATCAGAATCATCAGGATTTTTTGGTTTGGGGTTGTTTTTTTGTTGTAGTTGGGTTTTTTGTTTTGTTTTGTTTTATTTTTTAATTTATTTTGTTGTGCTTTGCATTTTTATTTTGTTTGTAATTTAAAATACAGCAGTGATGATGAGGGGAAGCAAGTTGTAAATTCTGTGACACTACCTTCCTGTTCAGACATATTCTCATCTATATTCTGCTAATGACTTGGTGCCTCTTAGTTGCAATGTTTGCATGTTAGGATGTTTGCTAACATACCTGTCTATTAAAACAGGAGTGGAGATATATTAAAGATCAGTAAATAGGATTTCTACTCCAGAAAACCTTTAGAAGGTGTACACACTTAGATGTAGACAATTAAATATTCATATGTAAAAAATAGAAAGATGAAAATGAAGTATAATTGTGGTTATATTTGGTTTCTTTCCTGCTTACAGTTTTCTATCATTTAAGAATACTTGTCTCTTCTGCTTCTATCTTGCACACAACTGAGAAAAACAAAAGGCGGAGAAAACAAAAATTAAAGCAAATATAAGTGCTTTACCAGTTTCTGCCTAAACACCAGCACACACACACACCTTGACTGACAATTAACCTAGAAGAAACAAGGGAACTACCCCACACTGCCTCATAACAGGACAATATGCCATGCATGATTTCCTGGCTGATAAATCAGGGTCCAAATTACACAATATGCAGTGCCATAAACCTAAATTTGCCAAGGCATTCCCCTGGTCAGCTCTGAGGTTCCTCAGTGCCTCCCGCTCACAAGTGGCACAGAGTTTTGCTCTGCTCCAAAGTGTTGTACACCATCAGGCTATGAATATGACACCAAGGTGGACAATTATAATCCAGTCCAGCAGGGAGCACTCGGGTGAACCAACTATGTGCACCTAACCCTGCCTTCACTGTGGCTAGAGAGCAGATCACTAACAGCAGAGGAGTCTGCTTCAAAAATATGAACCATATCACCGTACTTAATGTACAGTTTGTGTACAGACCATCCTCCCAGGGACAGCTCTCTGAGACCTGAAGCTGTGCTGCTATGATTAAAGCCTTTGGAAGTCACTTGCTTTTACACTTAGAATTTTCCTGAGCAGCCTTGCAAGCGAGGCAGCTACATGCACTTCCCTAACATAACAAGTGGAAGACGAGAAGAGGGGGAGCCATCTTTAAACAACTGCAAGCAAATTTACCTGTTTTATAAGGCATTGTGGCTAATAGAAATTATGCTCTATTCATCTACACAAGGCATAATTTCTTTTTCTCTTAAAATGTCCAGTTAACTAGTTTATAATTTTGATCCCTTAACATCAACAGCAACCTTTAAGACAAGGACATATCAGGACTTTTTATTTTCACCTCACAGACCAGGTTTGCACTACATGGACAAGCAGAGGTTTTTTACTCTACAGCTTTACTTTTCTTACTAATTTGGTGGTTTCTTTTCACAACAAACCACACTTCTATAAATGGCCGAGCCAAAACATTAATTTTGCCTCCAGCAGTCCACCCTGCTCTCAGGTTGTAACAGCCAAGGACCCATTCAGCTGTATTAATGCCCCAGATTTGTCAGCTTCCCTTTGCTTCCCTCAGAAATCAGATGGTTGGTGTCTCAGAAAGCAAGTCAAGCCATGCAATAGTCAGTCCATATTGTGGCACAGGAGGAACAGCCTCACACATGGTATTTGTTTGGCTAGCAGTGCTTCAGGAGCTGAGGGCCACCAACAGTGTCATCCAGCTGTCAGTATTGTTGTTGGACACCACAGCAGACACATCAGTCAAAGGCTTCCCTATTCCCAAGGGACATTGATATTAAAAATAAAAATAATTAAAAATCCCCAGGCTGTTCTTTACTTTTAAAAGACCTGAAATGCATTGCAGTGTTCTGCCTTTTAGAGCTGGTACCCATACTCTTACGTTTCCCATTCCTCCTTTCATGCTAAGGACCAAGGAAGAGGCACTCTGTCGAGGGTATTTGCAGCATGATCTCTCCCTGCTATTTGTGACTCTAGAGATGCCCAGATAAGGTCAGAGCAGAATAACATCTGGCCAGCTCAACATGAATATCTTTGGAGGAAAGAGGAGAGCAGAAAAGAAATGAGACCAAATGACATGCCAGAGGATGAGAAGGAGAAAAAAGGGAGCTTGAGAATCTAAGCTGACAGTTTTAAATGCTCAGCAATAATGCTAGTGGTTCCCCCACAAGAGACAAAGTAGCATAACCTGGAAACCATTAATATGTGCAGAGCTTTTAAAATTAAAATTTAAAATTAAGGTAGGTATCCATGATCCAAGAAACAAAGCCTTTCTGAGATGGTGAAGGAGTGAGCATTTGGCAGACACCAGACAGTAGTGTACACTTGTGGTATCAGAGATTGGCTCTGCAAAGCTAACTTACAGGAACACAGAAAAATTAATAAAAATCAGATTAAAGTTTTTGCATGGAAGGACAATTTATTTCCCCTCTCTGACCTTCCAATACTCTTGAAGAAGTAAACAATGGCATTCCTCTAAACCACTAAGCTTTCCCAAATAAAACCACATTACCTAGCATCAATTTTTTTTTCAAGCATAGGCCATGGTGAGGGATGGGGGGAGCTACAACAAAAGCAAAACATCAAGCCTTAAAACGGTGGAAAAGCCTTTTCTGTAATACTGACCATGATCTCTAGCTCTCCAAAGAGAAGTGAATTCTGCTCAAGCATCTGTGAGCAAGTTAGCCTGGGTTTAAGCTAGAGAAGATCATATATACTGAAATACCTACCCATAATTAGGCACAGCCATTTCCACTTCATGTCATGGCCAGCAGAACTGATCTGTTTCCTTTTTTTCCCCCCTGGACTAGTAGAAATGCCATATTCCTAACCACAAGAAGATACAGAGAAAAAAAATAAATACATACATGCACACACACACACACACACACACACACACATATATATATATATACACACACATATATAAAACCTCTAAATCATGAAACTTTGCTAACTCCTTGTGAGGCTACTTATTTTTCCATTTCCTGGGCCAACATATGGCATCCATTGTTTTTGAGTTATACAGACAGTCAGATAGATAGATAGATAGATAGATAGATAGATAGATAGATAGATTTATAGAGGTGTGTGTGTTTATATATAAATAAAACACACACTTATGACATTAGGTTGCATATATCTCTCTCAATAAATCTTCAGTTGAATATAATGCCACAGAGGTTATTACAAGTTATTTTTCTGATCTGTTTTTAAGCTTAATAGCTTGAGCTCTGTCCTTGTTTGTATGCTGCCTTCCAACTCATAACCTGAAGGAGAGCTTACAGCAAAGCTAAACACAGCTGGGAAGAAGCTGGGTCAGCTTTGAAAGACAAACCAGGAATCGGCCACAAAGGAACTGCTGCCAAGGACCCAAGGTCAGGGGTTTGGGTGATCTTTGGTAACAGCTTGTGATATACCCAAGGGTATGCTGGAAGCAGGACATAGTGGAGATATTTGTTCCCAAAGAAGGAAAGAAGAGGACCATCATGCCCTCCACATGTGGCAAGAGTGGGAGGGAAGGTATCACATCATTCACAAGGTAAGCCCAAGAGCTGATGAAATGAACTCAGTTGCTTGTTTGGAGGTCCTTCATGTAGCTGTCTGGGCAAAACCACAAGACAAGCAAGTCCACTTGCTTTCTGAAGCACAAGCCTAAATAGCCAAAAAAAGTATTGGCTCTAATAGTAAAGAAAGAGAATGGAGAAAACTCACAAACACTGCTCATCTTCTCAGAGACAGGAGCCAGCTTTCTACTTTAGAATAGATCCCTGTAAGTAGAAAAGTACCAAAGGAGGAAAAAAATAAAGTCAGATCCTTCCTTTGAATTCCTCATTTCAATTTATGTATCCTATCTTCCAGGGAATTAAAAGAAGAGAGGCAAATACTAGAGATTTGCATAAGTTACACTGAAGTAAAGATGCATGCTGGTCTTCAAAGTAGAAACCTTCAGTGTGGCTTCTTCTTCCTTCTTGGCTCACTTAATTTTTTTTTTTAATCTCCTTTAATAGTTTTTTCCTTTTAATGATCCTCTCCCTGCCTGCCTCTCTGCAGAGTTGCACGGAAAAATGCTGCCATCCAGCGGCATTCCCAAGAAGAATTCCAGAGAGTGGGAGTTGTGAGGGTCCAGAGAGCAAGACACCCCCAATTTATCTTCCCAGAGCAGAGGAGCAGCAAAGGGGGTTCAGGAGATGCAGTTTTAAGAGTTGTTGGCACTCTGACTTTCACTGCCAGTCATGATTATCTCAAATCAAAGATATGATGACGCTAAGGAGCCTGCAAAGCACATTGATTATTCATTACTGAATGCAGTTTCTTACAGTCAAACAGACTTTCTGTAGATGATGCACTTGAAAAACCCTGATTTTATTTCCCCAAAATGATCTAAACAGAACTATAATGGCTAAAAATTCCAGTATCTAATTCTATAAATACAATTAAAAAGAAAAAAAAAAACCTCCAAATTTTAATGCAAAATACTTGCTTTTCTGTCATTTAGAATTATTTTCCCAGCACACAAAAATTAAAAGTTTCTAAGACTGAAAGACATGCTGTTTGCTCACGTTAAAGAAGACTGATTTTTTTTTCTTCCCTAGGAATATTTAACATTATTCAATAACTTACAAATGTCCACAGTCTGTGAGTTACAATTTGAGTTTTCTAGGTTTTCACAATCCATTAGCGCTTTGAACACCTTTCCATCACTTTGTTAAAAGCTTGAAAATATCAATTCCTTGTCAAAAAATTGTGTGTATAAACAAGTAGTTACATAGCCAATGCTGCTGCCTCTGGAATGGGAAGAGCAAAACCAATCCTTTTAAACAAGCACATACACTTTTAGAAAAAAAAGGTGTTTATTTATCTTAGGGTAAAATGATTTTGTAAAACACTGCCACTCAAAAACACATCCTTGCGAGACAAATGCACCAAGCTGTTTGTGAAAATTCAGCATGTTTGTGGGCCTTTGTTTTGTCCGTGTCCTTAGCAGTACATGCTCGTATAGCACATCCAGGTTATGTCTGCAGCTTGAATTTTTGCAGCCTTCTTGCTCCATGAATCTCCTCCACCAGAAATTCCAAGCTTGGCATGAACTTCACTCTCTCATTCAACACAGGGTTTTAAACTTAAACATCTGCTTCCAGAGATAGGTGCAGCTCTCTCTCCCTGCCCTCTGCTCCCAGGGAGTGAATTTGAAATATTTTCCATGGTACTCCCAGAGGCTAGTGCTCCCCAGTGTCCAGCACCCAACATCCTGCCCCTGGGTTGTCTCCCATGGAATAGGAGAAAACCTCCTTTTCTCTCTCCCTTGGGACACAGCAATTTATCAGGAATAAAATCAGGGTGGGGGGTTATTTTGGTTACAATCAATTTTTTATATTCATTTTCCCCATTGCGCAAAGTCTTCTCACAAGTTCAACTCCTCAATGTCTTTACAGAGTGAGTGCATAACTGCCCACTGCAGCCCCAGTCCTACACTGATGAACAGACCCACCACAAGAAGCAAAAGGCTGAGCGGATCATCCACACAATTCTCCAATGCAAGTGGATGGAGTCAGGCTGGGGGCTTGGCTGGGTTTCTGTTAGACTGTCAGCTATGGGGTAAAGCACCAAGTCTAGATTTCCAGGCCATGTCCAGATTCCACCTTTCATACCATACTGAAGACCAAATGTTCCACTGAACCATACAAAAGACATTTACCCCCACATGTACCCATGAAGAAAGCTAAGATAGAAAACTAAATGCCTCACTGTAAATATTCATCTTGGTTTCTGCTTCATGTACTTCATTCCCAGTATAAACCATTTTCAGTAATCCCATTAAATTAAACATCAGGCCTGCACGTAAATTCAATACTTTTTCTACTACTGAAGCCTAAATTTCTATTCATGCAAAGCCTATATAAATACTTCCATTTCAAATCAACCATATCATCAACCAAAAGGCTCAGCCTTAAAAGCAATATCAATATATCTACATACCAGACCTATGGGGACATGCTCACAGTATGTGGTAAAGGAATGAGTATTCCATACATGACAGAGAATGGAACAAAATGGGGTTAAATCTACTGCTGACCACTCCCTATGCCTTTTTGTTCAAATAGCCTCTCTACCATTTTCCCCTCAAAAAATATTTTCCATTCTTGTCAACAATTGGCTCCCAGCTGGAGAGATATTTTGCAAAATCCTTTATCACTCTTGTTTACTGTGTGTCTATTCTTTGATTAGACATGACTTTATACTTCCCAGAGGTGATGCTATGTTATGTTTTAAAAGGATGAAGAATTATCAAAATACAAGAAGACTGTGTTTCTGGGCTATCCAAAGCCATTAAAATCCAGCACTGTTCAAGGAAAGAGATTCATATTTCATGAGAAAATTTTGCTCCCTATTTTTTACACATCCCTTTACTCATGAGGGTTGCATGAGCCAGTTTCTGCTAATTTTGCAAGAGTTGAGAGACCCAGATTGTTCAACATTCTGTTTACTGGCCTGCAAAAGGTCATGTCTTTCAATGGCTGTCATTAAGCCCATTACTGCACAATTTAATCATAGATGCTTAGAGAAAACACTTGAAGCAAAATATCACAATCAACATGTCTAAGTGTATTACATAATAGATTGATAGAATGGAAGCTTCCAATTTCCCATCAATGTGACTGAGTAAATTATTTTCTTGAGTAGACTAATTACTATGAAATATCTCAACCAAAACCTCTCCTAAACTCCATCTATCAGCCGTTTACTACATGCATCCTTGTCAGAAGAAATATGCACTTATCTGCTCCATTTAGAATAATGAGACTAATGAGTTTATAATTGTTATTTACCAAAATCCTTTATAAAAAGTAATGAAGGAAATGTAACTGTCACATCAAGTAGCTAGGAAAGTAACTCCCATGGGACAGCCTTTCTGTGAGAATTGCACTGCCAGCAGTGGAAATCTCGCATTTCGGACACAGTCACAGACAGTAGAACCAGCATTTTACATCCTTTCTATCTGATGGAGTAAGAAAGGTGTGGACTCCCCCCTTCCCAGGAGGCTTTTGCTGAGCTCTGCAGAAACATGCAAAGACAAATCAGCATGAGACTCAGAGCAGTTCTGACACCACTAAGTCATACCACGCACATAAGCACTCCTGTCACAGGTAACAGAGCATTTGCACACCAACAGTGCCCTTGCTTGCCTCTCCCTTTCAGTTCATAGCATTTCATCCTTCCAAGCACTTTGCAAACACTAATGATTTTAAAATAAATAAGTAAATAAAACTGGCATAATAAAATGAAGACCAAGTCTGGGGGAATGCTTTGCCCCGGGCTGCAAGCAATAAATCAAGGAACTGCAGGATAATCATACAGTCAAACTGAAGACTCAAAAAAGACCTCACATCTACGACAGTACCACAGAGGAAACAGGGAATCCACCAACAGACACCCTTACAAGTAAGAATGCTTCTATCTTAGATTCTTATTTCAAAATACTCATTAATAACCAACCCAAATAAATCCACTTCAACTGAAAGAAAAATATAAAAAAAATCTTACACCTGAAATCCTAATGGACTATTCCAAAGAGTATTATTCGTCTGGGGAAGTATTCCTTCTCAAGATGTCAGAGATCAGAGCAGAGATAGTGGAGCATGTAACAAATGGAAATAAATCTGGAACTGGAGCTAAAGTGAGACTGGTAGAATACACCAATGAGATGTTATCATATACTGCTCCAGTATATAGACTCTTTCCAAAGCATCCAGCATTAATTTCTACTGAAAACAGATCATTTGGTCTGAGCAATACTACTGTTTTCCTATTCTGAATTCCTATTCCCTCACATTTGTAAGCTCTTTGCAGATGACTAAAAAAGAAGATATTTGAGATTCTACACTATGAGAATAAAAATATTTTAGAAGAGGTAGAACTACATGTAGGAGCTATGATATAGGGATTTGCATAATTCTAAAAGGTAAGGTTTTATCCATAGTGGGAATAAAATTTAAATTAATTTAAAATCATAAGCAGACATTTGATTTATTTTTTTTAATATGAAAAAAAAAAAAGATTAAAAATTATGGTCTATACCCATCAATTCTAGTGCACATCTGTTTTATGATTGCAGTGCAGGAATGCTGGGAGTCTGTCTGCAAACAATTCACATAGAAAAACATTCTAAAAATACCTTAATCTCTTTGCAATTTATTTCAAATGCCTTTGCTACAATAACTTTGGTTAACAGAATAGGGTAAGTGTACAATTTGGAGACAAGTGTTATTATCAGAACATTACTGAAAGTGCCTCAACAACTGACTATAAGTACAATAAGAAAAGACATAGAAACAGGATTTACAGTTTCCAGCCCAGTCCTCTCCTTACCTCCTACCCATACAAAAAGTCCTTGACTAGTCCAGCCGAAGACACTGTACCCTATTTGAGGAGGTTATAGCTTTGAAAATTAAAGAAAAACCTAAGCCTTTTCTGAGTCTCTCCACCTGTCCTTATGAATTCACCTGAGGTTAGCAAAAGCCAAAAACATAAAGATCCCCTTTTTTGCTTCAAGAACACCAAATCACATGAGAAGAGTAGCAACATGGGATTGTATATTCTCCAGGATTTCTCCATCTAAAACCCAGGTGTCTAACTTTCCATGTTGCTGCTTCCAAAAACTTTGCCAAGCTCCATTGTAATGACTAATTTTCTCATGTTTAGAGTCATTAGATATAATTAATATTTAGTATTTATAATTTTAAAATAGGACAAATGGAAATTATGTTTAAACCAAGATAAGAACATACGCTATATTGGCTTGAATTGTAAGGCTTTAGTTAAGATGATGCAGAGCCTTACTGAACTCTGAGAATATAAAGAAGATATAAGAAATCTTAAAAATGAACAGAGATGTATTTAGCAATTTTAAAAACTAATATTGCAATAAATGAAATAAAGAAATCCCTTCACAAAAACTGTGAAACATATACCTTAGAGTCTAGATACAAAATACATTGTAGATATGAAAATTCCTTTTTTATCTCTAGGCAGTCATGTCTCTCTCTGCAGCAGTGAGAACAATAATTGTGATTATGAAATGGATTCATACTCTTCATGCTTTTTATGAAGCCACCTGTATATATATCTGAATACTTAAACAAGCATTTCTATAAACAAACAGTGACTATTATATCTTATCTTCTTATTATATCTTCTCTTTTCTATTTCTACAATGTTACTCCTTCAATTACTCACCAGCTGAAGCTTAAAACAATTCAGTATGTCTTTGAAGCTGAAGAAAAACAGGTTAAAATTCTCTTTAAGAACAGAGGATGAAAAAATAATTCCAAATTTGTCAAGTGTAGATCTGATCTAAATGTCAGAAATTTAAGGATGCTGAAAAAAAACCCTGATACTTATATTCCCACAGACTGCTTCATTAGGGGAAAAAAAATAGTTTACTACTGGCATAGAATAGCCCACACCTGGTGATTCAAATTTGTCAAAGTGCTGGTCAGTTGCTTTGGACAGCAATGGGGGTCCCCGTGATTGGAGTCTGTTGCAAGTGACATCACCTGGGTCAGGGGAGACTCCCCAGACTGTGGCTTTGCAGATTCCTTCTACCCAGCTACTACATGGCCTAGATAACACCTCCAGTGCATGAATGATCCATTGTCGTTGTCTCAAATTACATAGAAAACACCCCCTACCCATCTTCCCTACCGAAAACAATACTGTACTTCATGACCATTCTGCACCTGTAGAAACAGCTTCTAGTGATTCACAAGCATCTCATAAAGGCAGAGTTTTGTCTGTTTTGCAGAGGGAACCTGGATGTTGCTGGCACATCAAGATTCTTCATTTGGCATGTTAATACTTGTATTTAAGCAAAGAAACTGGTCAAAACACAGCTACCCAGGGAAAATCTTCAGGGACATCTGAAATGTCCTCTTGGAAAGCCCTAAAGATTTGGTCAAATATTACTCCAAATATTACTTAGCTGTGAAGACATCTAGTAGTTTAGTCAATGACTAAGCTTCAAATCATTTCAGTGTCCCAGACCTGTGCATGAACCTCTCTGCACAGGTGACTAATCAAGGAGTTAGGGGCTCCCCAGGCTGTTAGAAGACTGAAGTGCAGGCATGCACACTGACTACAATTATAACAGAACAAAATTGATTTTTTTTATTATTTATAATTTGAATCCCGTAGCCCTTGCAACAAAACAATCACCAAAAGAACCAGACAACTACAGTTAAAACCATTGCATGGATGCCCTGAGAAATCCATGTTTACCAGAGAATTCATCCCCTCTTTTCTTGCCCACAAAGTCAGCATCTCATTTGCACCACCACTTTACAGAGGAGGAAGCAGGACCCTGCCTTGCAAAGCAGGAAATTTGCTCTCACAGTTTGATGGTGAAATTACCACATGAGATTCATTAAAGCTCAACTCTCCTAAATATAAAGCTGTACTAAACAGAGCACAGGGCACAGAAAAAAAAGTCAGTATCCTGCCCTAGGAAGTAAATGGCAATGTGCTTAAATGGCAATTTTGCTTAAAATAAAGTCAACATTTCTCAGAAGGACCATAGATATGAGTATCATCTCAGTCAGCACTGGATTTTGTGAGCTGAGAAAAAATATGCCTTACATTTATGAATGGTTGCTATTTAAAGAAAAGGCAACATATGGCAAATCTTATTTCAGGATTAGAGTGTTAAGACAGGTTACAGTAGCACCTACAGTGCCTGCTAACATGACTAAGGACAGCCATATGACAAAGCAAGAGAACTGTGTCAGTCCTCATTCTTTTTCCAGTACTTCTTATAAATGCACTGGAAAGGTCAAAAAGAGACTATATTTGGATTTCACTTATCCTGCTATTCCAGTTTCAGATGCATGAACTAGTCTGAAAGAGACTTGTGAAACATTAGACATTTAAAGCATGGGATAAACATGGTAAGGCGCTCAGCCACTTAGATAATGTAAAAGTAGTTCTGCCAGAGTTAATAGCTCCCCATATCAGCTCCTGAGGGGCAAGGACATACAGCTCACCTGCACCTGCATAAAGTGGAGTGATTGCCACTTCACTGATGGTTAACGATGCAAGTACTGGAGTTGTCCCAAAACCCTGAGAATCCCTTAAGCCTTTGGAAATCAGGGTTTTTATACACTGCTGCCAATATGCCATTCTTCTAGTGCAAAAAGTTTAAATTCTTAATATTTGCTCCAGGCAATACTTTCCAACCACAAAGGGTCAAGCAAAAGATAAGAGACTGCACCAAAAGCAATACATAGCCTCAGATTTGTAGGCATCCGATTGAAAAAAAAATTAAGGTACTATGGTTTTCCATAAGAGAAAAATTAATTACTGTATTCTTCCCACACAAATTATAATCTTCATTTTTCTTCAGATTTAACTACTGCATGAATAGAATAATCAACATTGCCAAGCTGTTAGCATGAAAATTCAGTTGTTCTGTCTAGAGAACTGAAACATCTGGTTACTGTACCAGAGGGAATCTGACAAACCTTCACTTTGTCTGGCAGTAGCAGACCTTTAACCTGTGTAAGGCACTGGGTCTAGACTATTTCATACTCCTTTCATTCTCTACAAGCAACAATATACAACAAGAGGATTTTCCAGACAGTGATTTATTTGCAAAACATTTGAACTTTATTTAATGCTTTCAGTAACAACTCGGCAATGTGTGGCCCACTGTTAATCTGGACCCATTTTCCTGAGCTCCTATGATTCCTAGTCTGCCATCTTTGATCCTCACCTTGGATTTGTCCTGCTGTCCGTTAGCAGAGCAGCTGGTATTCCCAGCAAAGAAAATTATTTAATCTGACTGTGCATAACAACTTAAGCTCCTGCTTGAAGCACAGATTTGGGGATTAAAAGAGGTAGTAAACAAGAGAGACTTTTGTAGAGCAATGGAATTAAATTACGTTCTGGTTCCCCTGCCAGGAGTTTGCAAGACTTGCTCCCAACTTTACTGTGCTGTGGGATTTGGGTCTTTTTGTACCGAAATGAATCTGAGGGACTGATGATTTAAAACACTACAATTGGCCATGATTCACTCAGTCTAGTTGGCATCATATCTGGGCAGAAAGGTATTTCAGGCTGAAAAATGGTTCAGCTTCACTTAGAATGACTGTTGATGCTTTTTCTATTCCACTATTTTTTTTTTTTTCCAGCACTCACTTTTTCAGCAACAATTCCCAAAATTTTCCTTCCACTGTAACCCACACTCTGGTGGAGAGTGGGCCATGATCTTACAGGCATATAATGAAACAGTAAAAAATTTTTCTGCAGTTTGTTTTTGTGAGTCCATTTGCTTTTGATTACAAAGCTGTGGAAGTCATCACTTTAATCCAAATCATTTTTCAGATATTTATTCCTAAATGATGCTCTCTATAATAAATTGCCATATTTTATGTAAACAGTACAAGCTTTATGTGCTGCTCTAAAAATTCATCTGTTTAATCTGGCCCTGTCGGGGCACAAGCATTTTGAATCAAGGTATGAACTATATTCTCCTGCTGTTTTCAACTTTGTGGACAAAAACCACTTGTGTTTTCCTGAATAAGTATTTCCTGATTGCCAACACCATAGGAAACCCTTGTATTTTTTAACATAGACAGAGGCTAAAATTACTAACTAAGCATTCACTTACATTTTGCTCCCCATAACAAGACTGACTGCAAAAGCAGCATGCCCTTCTTTCTGCTCCAGTACTTACACCAGCAGGACTGCCATGAATTGTAATGGATGGCTAATCATACCTTGTGCACGTTGTACAGCACTCTTTTTGATAGTTCCAGGCATATTTATCTCAGCTTGCAATTTACCTATGTCAGACTGTATCCCAGCAGCCTCTTCAAAATGTTTTTCTTCCAGAAAAGTGGCAATTTTCCTCCTTCAGTTTTTATCCAACCACAGAGTTACCTGAAGCCTCTGCACAGACTTATTATGATGTTGTTTTTTTGCACCATCCCTACCTGTAACCCCTCTCCCATCCTTTCTTCTGCCACCATGGGCAATGCACATACTGACAGGCATTCCCTGGTGGCCAACTCCATGCCCCAGGGATCAGCACCATAATGAATGTGCAGTGGGGAATACACGTGGGGATAATCTTTCTGAGGAAGCCTTGCCAAAGCCACCTTAGATACAACTCGTTATCAAACTTTATCTGCCAGGAAGGTGTCAGGCACTCACATTTCAAAACTAATAGGCAAGTGGCATTTTTAAATATTACTTTGTCTTCTTGAGAGACCAGATAATGTCCTTTCTCTTTCTACGTTGTTTTGGTTTGGTTTTTTTA
>WEIU01004707.1:21200-35843 GCA_013389925.1 Aegithalos caudatus
AACAGCTATCTCAGAATCTCATCTGATTGAGAGTTAAAATAATCTGAATAATAACCTAATTACTCAGGTTACTTGTGGACAACCACATGTGGTTTCTTCTCAGGACATCTAAGAAGTCATTCTCTAACTAAATTTCATGACAGTCTCAGACCTGAGTTAAATTAGCCTAAAGCTTCATATGGGAGAAAATGACAGGGTTTAAAGTGTTCTTTAGATTAAATATTTATCAGCCACAGTTTTCTAGTACCTAAACAGTGTCCTGCATGAGATCCCTGTGTGGCTGGGTTGGCTAGCCCAATGACTTCTGTACACCCTGTTGTCTGTCTCAACATGGCCATAGCTGTGAATCATATTTCCTGACACCTGGCTGGCTCTCTGGACTTTACAGTGAACTTGGATGTCTGGATGCATTTCTACATTTCCATCTAAAAGCTGTGTGCCTTAAAATTCATGTTGAAGTACATGATGTATTGTCTAACTAGGTCCCTGAGTCTTAAACGAAAAAAATCTACAGTGCTGCTGGAAGCTACATGCTTTCTACATTTTGGAATATTTCTTAGCTAGCAGATATTTTTCTTGAAGAATTTTGAAAGCTTTTCTTTACTATGGGGGCATCATGGCCCCATATTGACCAAGAGTCAATAAACCATACAAACAAAAACAGATTGCTATGACTTTACATTCCAGCTTTTTCAAGGTAACAAAATGAACTTCAACATTTATGGAGCATTTTCTTAAACCGCCTTTTCCTTGACATATATGATTATCAACTACATTTTTAAAAAAATTAAATTTTGCTTATATTTTACAATAATGTGCTTTACTAAACACATTTAGTCAGCTGATCTTCTCCTCCATTCCCAGTGTCTTTTTCTAAAGAAAAAGAAAAGTTTGTTTCTCTGCACTGATGGCATAATTTCCTGAGTAAAATTCCAGAAAGAGTTTTAAACTCAGCTATAAAATTTCCAAGTATCTTCAGGTTTTTTCGCAATGGAATAGCTAATTTAGTCCTAATGCTGCTAACCGCTCTATCAAAATTTTGGCATAATCTTTTTACTGGCCATCATTTCTATGCTACCCTGAAGTGAAGACCTTTATTAGAAATGTTCCTCTCATAGAGCTTTTCTTATAACACTGAAGCTGGATTCTGTGTGGTGCTATATCTACAGCCAATGACACAGCTCACAAATCAAAGCCATATTTTTTTGTGTATTGATCAGCTGCCCAGCGGACTGATTTTCATTTTACAACATTCCTGAGATGCCATGAAGTAGAGCTTTATGACTGGTCATTTTCTGATGTTGGTTCCTATTTCTGCTTCTCACTGAAGCCCCTCCTCCCTTTTCACAGGCATACAGCAGAGTTCTGCAATGCCTCTCAGCCTGAAGCTGATGAATAGAAAGAAACCAAAAGCCAGCCACTGTCACTTCCATTGATCCTTGAGTTTCAGTGACAGCAGCCCTGGCACCAGGGGCACAACATTACTGGCATTTTCTGCTGTTCTTATAGCAATGACAGACTTGGGGGAAGAAACAACCAGGCTGTAGCAAGTGTCCAAACCTCAACACAATCTGGATGCAAACCAAAACCCAGATCTCAAGATACTAATGCCAGTGATGGGTAAACATCACTTCTTGTCTTAGTTGACCTCTATGCAACATTTGATGCTGACAGTGACCATGAGAGATTACTGAAGGAAATGGCAAGGCTGCATAATGAATATGTCAAAATGGTCTAATATCTCTGGGTGAATGCAGCTTTAATAAGGTGAAAGGAAATGTCAGGTTTGTCTCCTGACTTCACAACTATAACTTCTTTTTTTGGACCTATTCAACACCTACAAATAGATCCTAAAAATAGTAGAATTACTGTGAATTTAGTGCAGCAACACAGCTCTCATCATGTGTATCCTCACCAGAGAGAGCAAGATGGGTCAAACATTGGCCAAGAACAGCGACTGGGTGAGCACTAGTAATGCCTGAATGAAGAAAAGTGAACCCACACAAAGCAGAGATCATGCTGGGGGAAATCAAAATAAACCAACAATTAAAAATAATTTGGGGAATGTACAGCCTTATATATGAAAATGTCTTTTGTTGAATGGAGTTCAGTAGAGCAAAGTAATATCAAAGTGATTTCAAAAAGAACAAATAGCCAGTCTGTCTGAGATTTTCCACAAGATCCGGTTTCAAGATGAAACAGTGAAGAGTAACTTATAAAATGTTCCCTAACTTTTAAATTCTTAGTTTCCAGTATTTTAAATCCTCATGTGCTGTAACTTGAGTATGTTAAAGAAAAGAAAAAATGAGAAGGGAAAGAAAAAGGTTTTATTTTTTAGATTTTTGATAAAGGTAAATGAACAAAACTTACAAAATTGCTAATATCTCCATGAACCACTACCTGGCTTAGAACATTCAGAGCTTTTGTCATTAACTATTAAATTATAAGGTTACAATACCAGTTTCCTGGTTTACACAAGGGCCAGAAATGGTTACGTTTACTTCTGTATGTAAACATATTTAACCTATTTTTAAAATGAGTTTTTAAATGATTAACAATACAGTAATGATTCCAGAACTTCTGTGTAGTGTCACAAAGACTGTTTTCACCTCAGATTCTCTGGGTTTCCTTCTGCACTCTCTTCCTATGCACTCCATTTACAGTTACCTTATTTTCTTTAGCCAACCTGCTACAGCCTCTTAGTGCATACAAGAGACTCCAGCTGCCTTCTTAGGCATCTGACTCTCAGTTATTCCTTTTGCTACCTCAGTCCAACTCTTAAATCCTCTTTTTGAAGCAAGGATGCTGATTGACATGTTGGTTTTGTCCAGTCTGGTCCTGAGAAAAAATGAACAAAAGTATGTCTCTGCATAGATAAGTCATTATTGCATTGAGCCCTTACTATTACTTTGCTTACATCCAAGTAAAAATCACCTGAGTGTGCTAGAATTGAAGTTCAGTGCCTGCAGGAAACGAGTGAGAAAGTGAGCCAGAGCTCTGTCTGTGGATCAGCACATAACACAGTGCCTGGGAACAGGCAGTTCAACCTTTAAGTGGTGGAAATTACTTGGCAGCTGAGACAGGACATACTTTAGAACAAGGCAAATCCAAACACAGTGGGATTCCTTGAAAGTCAGAGATTTTGTTCAAGGGCCATTCAAACAACTCTTCTTGGAAATGACCTTTCTTCTTTGTTTTCTTCTTTCCCACTTTGCTCATCAGAAGAAACAAAGACACAGATACATCGCTTCCAAACAACAGATGGCAAACCTTTGATCCAAACCAGAAATGCCCCAAACCAAACTATCATAATAAAATTGTAAATAGAATCCTTTTAAGCAAAGGAAAATAACATTTTCCTTTTTTTTAAAAAAAAGAGGGCATGTTTCTGTGAAAAAGGAAATATCAACCTGAAATTGTCAGGGAATGGCAAGGCATATGAAGGTGATTAGTCTTTCCGTCATTAGATCTTTGATAACCTTATTTATCAGTGGTGCTATCAAAATATTAATAAAATATCTGATTGGGGTGAGAGAAGCACAAGGAAAAATGCAATTGTTAAAAAAACACAAATATCAGTATCTTTCATGATAGCTTTCATCAGTACTGAAACAAGTATGATACAACATCTATGCCTTTAATTGCCTGTTCCTGGATCTTATTTTTATTTGAAATATATTACTCAAAAAGTGAAACACAGATTTTTATCACTTGTCAGTCAGAAGTACATGAATTAGCATAAATCTTTGTGTCACAGGATGAAATAGTGCTTCAAAATAATTCAAAGCTTATAAACAAAAAAAATTAACAAGATAAATTTAATCAGGTTGGAGAGAAAAAAAATTTAGGAATTCTGTGTATGTTTAAAATCTCGTTGTCTAGTAATGCAATCAATTATCAGCAATGCAAAGTCTTTATCCAATCAACACCAGTATCTGTATTACATAGTAAGCATGTCTTTTTGCCATAGATTATTTTCAGAATATTTTATCAAACGGATTTCCATTTACTTTGATAGATTTTTTAGATGATGTCCTGTCTTCACTGTAAGTGGTGAATTTGGAAATTGACTTTAATTCCACATCACCACCATAGTTAGCAGAACAAAATACCCCATGTTTAAGGGGAATTCAGAAGACGTGACAAGACACCTTTGATAAAATGTAAATAACAAACAAACAAGTGATAGCACCAGAATAAAATGGTATGGTGAACATATCGATGCATGTGGAAGGCTCATGTAAAACTCACATCAAAGTAAAAAAAGAAGCCCGTGGAATAGTGAAGATTGTCAATCACTTTTGTAGTTGTCGGTTTAAAGAACAGTCCAAAGATTTATTTGAAGAAAAACTGGAGTATGCATTTATATTACAACTGAAAATAATATGGTATAATGCTCTACTTAAATTTAAAATAACTCTTGAGATTAGCAATGAAAGCCAAAACTGTATACAGTAGAGTGTTCTGTAGTCTTCTGAAAAGAAAAGAATTTCTTTGACATTAAAACAGGAAAAAATTTGATTTGAAATAGAAACTGTTGATGATCGTTACAGACAATGATGACCTGTAGTATGTATATGAATACATATTAAAAAATAGCTTCAAAATATGTATGCACAATCACAATTCTTTTTTTTTTTTCATTGTTGTTTTGTGGTTTTAATTTCTAAAGAGATAATAGTGGGGGGCAAGAGGAAGATCCAAACAACAAGAAGTGTGAAGAAGTTAATAAATTTTTAATTTGGGAAATTTGAGGAAGTAAAGAATGAATAGAAAATCTTTGTTCTTCTTTTGTATTTATTTTTATATTGCACATAATTGACCATTAAAATAAAAATCATTGCAGGGAAAGACATTATACCCCAAATTATATTATGTCACAGATCTGTAGCTCCCCCAGAGTCATTCTTAGTGAATCACCTGCCTTCCCATCTCAAAAATTCCTTTCTCACTGAAGTGGCTGCTGTGTATTGGGGAACAAGTCCTGTTCTCAAGGCATCATCCATTTCTCAGGGCTGCAGGGTGCATTGAACTGTGAGCAGGTCTTCCTGGGAGAACAGCACAAGTCATTTGCCCTGAAAGTGTTGTTAGCAAAAAGTTAAACCTTTTTTCTATGGAGATAAGGAAAGGAGAGGCTGCACACCATTATCAGTACTCCAACTCCTTGCTCAGAGAATGAGCCCCTCCTGTTACTTGATGTCACCTGTAGTTGTGCAGCAAGACTGTTGTCCTGAGAAACTGCAGCAACTGAGTCAAGTGTAAACAGTGGCTCCTTTATAGTCAAGTGTTGACTTTGTTCCTTTTCTTCATGTTTCCTTTTTAATATTTTTTTTCCAGATGAAAAGTCCTTCATTATTTTCAGAGACAAATGATTTGAGGAAACAGCATGACAGAATTAACTCCTTAGGGGTAACTTTGGTTCATACACCAATGAAGTCCATGAAATATTTCAGCCAGATCATTTCAAGTACCTGCCCACCCTCCAACTGGTACTGGGAGCCACTGCCAGCATTACCACCTGAAGCCATCAGACCACAGGCCATGTCCATCCCTCAGGCTTTCCTTGAGGGAACAAGTCCTCCAGTCCCAAGCAGTTTGGGGACCCCTCACTGAACTCAGCCCGTTTGTCTGTGTGTCTGAAAGCATGGTGTTCTCTGCCCACCAAGGATTTCTGCTACCAGAACCAATGCTCTGTATCCTCACCAATTCAATTTCAAACAACTGTGATGCCACAGTTTCAACAACACAAGCCTCTTGTAAAATGGAGAGAGAATATTTTCTCTTCTGTGTTTGAATAAAAGCATAATAATTCTAGTCTGAATTGTATTCATTTTTTTCCTGACGATTTTTGGAGCAACCTTGAAGTATTTGCAAATGCTAATGAAGTTAATATTTATTTTGATATTTTAGATGATAGCTTTGCAACCTAAATGTGCTCTGATCCAGAAGTTGCTCTTTCCCTCTATTACACATAATTGCATATTACTTTGTATTCATGGCAAATTTGAATAAGAATATTTTAGCAAACCAAGATGAAGATTAAGGCATGTAAATAATATTCTCCCCAAGGTAAAACACCACACATATCAGAACAGTCACAGAGAGATAAATACTGTACAGCTAGTGAACTGTGAGATTAATTCACTTAAGTTTGCAAAATACTGTTAGATCTTGGAAAAGTGCTATTTCTGCTTATTTTTATTTAGGTAATTGTATTAGTTTAAATTTGAAACCAGGCAGAAACACTAAATATGTAATGGTTTCTCATTCACTAATTTTGAATTAGTGAATGCACTATTTGTGTGATGGTTTGAGTATGTACTAGGATTCTGTTGTGAGGTAGGATCACGAGAGAAGCAAAAGCAAGCCTAAACTTAAAGGTTACAAAGACAGATTTATTAACACATACCAAAAGAAAAAAATGAGAATCAAATTGAAACTTTCAAAACACTCTTCCCTCTCATAAACTGTTCACTTTTCCACTAACAACATAGAGAGACAAAACTTGTGATTTTCAGTCAATTTAAAAAAATAATTTAAAAATAATCTTTCATCAGTTCTTTGGAAGAGGAGTCTCTCTCAGAGTTCCATGGAGACATCACCATAAGCGTCTTCTGGTGGCTCTCATGTCATGAATCTGCAGCCACCCAAAAGAAACCCCTGAAAATTGTGAAATCCCACCTATTAGCAGCCTTTCCCTTGGTTTCATATGGGCTAATTAGCTTATTAGGGGTACTGTTTAAAGATGCCTCTTCTAGTATAAAACAAAGATTCTTTATCTCTAAAATTACCTTCATCTCAAGAACTAGAGATCTTATTTTTCCCTAGGAGCAAAGGTCTTCATATATCTTTTTCTTCTGTTCAAAATTCTCTATTAAATCCCAATTATATCAGTCTACAACTTTTAACTAGAGCTATGCATCCCCATCAAACAGCATTCATATGTTACAGAAATTTTAACTCATTCTCTATGGTTTCGAAAGAGAAATCCACTAATGAGGCAACTCCTCACTCCTTTGTCCCACTTTGGACTTTCACTCTCTCTTTACTGACTTCATGCTGCGTCTTCGCTACATTCACTCTGTCCCTTTTCTCTTTAATCAGAGAATTAGTGCTTAGGGAGTTCCATTTTGTGCCAAGAAAGAGGTAACATTCTCTCCGGGGCCTGCAGATAGTAACACGATCTCTGCCGGGCAGCAGCCCCATGGATTTTCAAAAGCCGCGGGGATGAGGGAAGAGAACTTCCCCACGAGGGATCCCGGAGCGGCCGGGCCGGTGGGTGCCTCCTGCCCAACCCCGGTGTCACGGCGTGGGCCCGGCCCGGCCGGCACCTAAGCAAAGGCCCCCGGAGGGATGGGCGGAGCAGGGCCAGGCCAGCCGTGCCCAGAACTGCTATGAAGGGCTCGGCGGACATAAGCGGCAGCCTCCCTTTCCCCTTGCTGGCAGCTGGCAGGGGAAGCGCAGAGGCACGGCCAGGGCCAAGCGCCCCTCTCCCCACACAGGGGAAAGCGGAAAGCCCGGCTGGGCCCCCAGGAGGACTGGGATCGGACCTGTCCAGGGCAGGAAGGAAAAGGGCTGTTTCCCGGGATCTCCTGATTTTAAACCTGTGTGACTCACAGGTGTATCCCTATATTTAATTGGCCAATCCGGCTATTAATTTTGAGAGTCAGTCACTAATTGGTTTTTACTACCTGTGCTAAACCAAGACAGTAATTTTATGAATAAATATACCATTCTCGGAAATGACACCCAAAACCGTAAAAGCATAAAACAACTTCCCTGCTTTTTTCATGGTTGGAAATTGAGTGTGACCATGTCTATGCTGCAAGTTTTTACTTAGCTGTATACCAACTTTGGAGCTGTACAGTCTGAAAAACTGGAGAAGAAAAAGCTCTCATACTAGGGACAAGATCTTATGAACTTTTCCAGGAAGAATTCAGAAAATGACAGGACGGGGGCAGAGGCTGGTGAGATACAGCAAGTGAGCTCTGGAGCCTTCTTGCTGATGACTGGAAGCTGAAGGTTGGTGATGGCAGGGGGCCAAGCCAGCCTTCCCTAACCAAGATCTCGTGGGCTGAATGTGCTCTGGGTTACCTGCCCACATGCTCCCTGCTTTGGTGCTTCAGGGTGGAAAAGCATTTCCCATCCTGTCCCAGGATAAAATCAAAACAAACCTCTCACAAGGAGGAGGTCAGCAGCAACCAAAGTGCAGCTTCTTCCATCACTCTGGGGCATCCCAGCAGCTGCACTGAAATAATACAAGGAAAACTTGCAGGCTTCCTGGATCCATCACACATTATCTGTGCAAGGCTGAGCTTACAGGTGCACTAAGATGGTGATGTATTGTTGATCTGACAAAATTTTGCCTGGTTTAGGAGGGCTTAATAAAAATAAAGAAATCAAGCATAGACACTTATTCATTATAATATTTTTTACACAAACTGTAATAAAAGACTCTAAACCACAAAATTTAGGTTTAGGTTTACAAGGTACTGGAAAATAGACAAAATCAATATGTAAAAGTCAAATATATTCTCTATTTTTTAAAAATTGTAACATTATTTATATATAAGCACACTCACATGGGAGGTTGTAGTAACTGTTCTCTGAAGTGTTGGGAGTTTTTTGATTGCACTCCTTTTAAGTTTTTGATTAATGTGAAATATAAAAAATTCTAATAAACAACTTATTACAATATGAATCATGTCCAGCTGTATTTATGCAGCTTGAAAATGAAATTTTTGACTGTGTTCTTTTTTTAGGATTAGAAAAGAGTGTTTATAATGACAGCTCTGCTATCTAATCTATTCTATTTCTGTTTGCTTTTTTTGTGTTTTTTTTTTTATACCTGTGTATACCAGAGAGCTATATCAGAAAATATTATGACATTTGCAATAATGCTTTCAAAGAAAACTAAGCCCTATGGGACAGATATTAAATATGTTGTAAATATTGGTAACAAAAGCGTTCAATATGTGTGCTACTCAAAGTGAGGTCCTTGTTGGGCAGTGTATGTCAAATGTACTGCACTTGGGTTAAAAGATAGATGGACTTACACCATTCATCAGTGCAACATTTTAAAATTACCTGCTCTTAAGAGTCTGGGAATTGTCTAAGCAAGAAAAAAGAAATCATGTCTGATAAAATCATAAATGTTTTCCCCATCATTGCTGAAACTCTAATTTTCTTGTTTATTGCTTGAGTTGATAAAACAAATAAAAGGAATCTAGGAGAGATTTCTTTAATATGCAAAATGAATTTCAATGTTCTGTCCCGCTGGTATTTTTATGGAAAACCTGACTAGATGCTACACATGGAACAGAAAAATCTGCATTTAGATGGAAATATTATGAAATGCATGATATGTTACAAAGTAAGTCTTTTAATGGAGATAGCAAAGTGTTGCATTACATGGTTGAGTGGAAAGACAGCATGCATACAGGCTTTTATGTCCAGCTGCCCTGATTTGCCCAAGAAAGCTTACTATTTGAATTTGAACCTAATACAGGGGAAGAAAAAAAGTCTTAAAAATATTAAGCAAAGAAATGAATAGTTCTTTTATCAAGTAGAATACCGAGATCCATGTGAGTCACCACAGTAAAAAATTATGTTTTGAACTTGCATGTCAATTTTTCAAAGGCTCCTTAAGTGTTTTACAACCAAGAATTAATTAAGCCTTTCAGTACTTTCTGTTACATAGATAAAATGGTGTAACAAAAATGAAATTTATACCCATAGGTTTCAACAACTCTTTTAACATCATCATGATAGCTGGTTCATTTTACCTAGAGATCTGTTTGTGCAGTTTCCTTTTTAGTTTGATTTTGTTAATATAAATAAAACAAAGACGACATAATCCAGTTTGGGCAAAATGGTGATTTATCACTATGAGTCATTGATTTCTATCAAAGATTCCAGCATATCTGAGGATGCAGCATTGTTAAGCCCTCAAATTCCATCACTGTTGTGATGCTGTGGAACACAACTGTAACTTATGTCAATAGATGGAGATCTTATTGTAGTTAGGAATTTTGGCCACAATTATACCTGCTTCCTGAAAACTTTCAGAGGATACTCAAAAGTGGAGCACCAATAAATAAAGCAAATAAATTTAAAATATAGAAAAATATTGGAATTTTAGGTAGTAGTTTTACATATGTATTTCCACGAGTTACTTTTTTTTTTTTTTTTTTTTTTTTTACCTTACTGACCCCTACTGCTCTTGCCCANAGATAGGATTGTTCTACTACACAAAAATAATTTTGTAGCTGAGGTTGTGACCTCTTTTTCATTGAAAAATAGGTTCCACAGCAGAGCCCTGCTTCTGACTGTACTGTGTGTAGCACAATGCTGGAGTACACTCTTACCAGCTTATTAGTGCTTTCTTTAAGGCACTTTTCTGCTAGGATGGGAAGATTAAAAAAAAAAACCTGAGAAAGTTATTTATGAAATAAACTTATGTTTACTGAATATTTTAAAGTTTTAAAAGCACATTTTGTATGTATATTTAACTCAGTGTTTCCTCTACATATTGCAAATGTTTTTTCATTAAGAGTTCTTCAAAACAAAGGAAAAGCCAGAATTTATCCTTCCACATGAACAAGATTTAGGCCTTGTTAGAAAATCTGAGTTCTAATACAATGAAAACATTATGTAGTAGGACTAATAAAACAAAAAATCCCACTGGGAAATAATTTGTAATTCTACATTTTTTAGTGGAAGGAAATAGTGAAATCCCCTCATACTTCCAGCTAAATGAAAATACTAGCCTTGCTTACTGACAAGCATACTTCTTTTTTTTCTCCACAGCTTTTCATCTTGTCCTACTGATGCTTAACCCATTAATGCCCTTGAATATTCATGCCAAATTCCTCCCTCATGTTACTGTGCTGCTGACTGCAGTAACATTGGAAAGGGGATACATTTCCTTCCATAACTTTTATTGAAATGACTAAGAGTGACCTTAGGGTGTTTCTGTAGGTCCTAGTGTTCCTTCTAGAACATTTAAAATAATGGGGACACACTAGGTGGTGTGGCCTCAGGCATGCTGAGAGACTTGTAACTCTCTGGGGGTTAATGGATGACTGTTTTTAGTTGAGTAATCAAATATAATACTGTGCTGCAGAACTCCTAGCAAGGCACATACATGGAGACTAATGGCTATTACTCTAATATGCTTTCAACCTTAAAGACACTTTAAAGACATTGCTTGTCACTTCAATTGTTATATTGTTGCATTCTAAGAAATACATTTCAATTTTCTTTGACATGTTTTGGTGAAACAGAAAACAGTTCTGACTATTTTCTTATTCAAAGAACTGCTCCAATCAAGTCTTCAAATGTAATGCTACTGTTAAAAAGAATGTTAATAAGTAGAAATATAAACTGAAACATCACATTAGCATTAATATGAAAGCCAATACAAATTAAAACCTAAAAAAATCCTCATATTTTGTCATACTCACTGTGAAATAAATGAGTCTTTGTGTTTTTAATAGGATTCTGTTGAAAATATTTATCCAGGTTCCAGGTAAGAACTTCTCAGAGATGAAGCTGGAAGGAGGAGAATATAAGAAAAGCATCAACATTTTTAAGACTATTTTGAAATATACAGTTAAAGAAGAGAATCAGATACCGTATTTAGATTCCCTTTATCACAGAGCTACTGGAAAACAGGCCTTTTACCATATTTAATTTATATAATTTTGCAGTTATAATTTCTTTTCCTCTTTATTTTCATAATTAAATATCTTTGAGGCATTTTGTTTGTTTCTTTGTTTTTGTAAAACCTTAATTGTTTAAATGCAGTGTACCACGTGAACTATTGAAAAGGGAATGGAGAGGGAGTCATAAAGAGGGCTAAACCCAGGTAGCTCTTCTCCCAGAAAAAGTATGACATTGTGACAGCCAGTAGGACTCTCCCTGTGCTCATCATTACACACATATACATAGTTCTTTTGCTAAGATTGGAAATATTTTTGTGCAGCTAGCATCATTATAGAAAAATGCATATACGTATTTTCAGGACAGCTGTATTTCAGCATGTTGTAGCCAGCAGATAATAAAGTTGGAAAAGGGTCATCTGACTTCTGGAAGTTCAGTGCCAGAGCTATTTTTTTTGGCTCTCATGGAAGAATTAAATGCAATCCCTAGACACACAGAAATAACAACACTCCTTCACTCCCCCATTGACTCTAGAAGAGAAAAAAGAAAGATGCGAGGAATGGAACAGATATGTCAGATTTAATAAATACATTTCATTTTCATCATATCAATCTGTCTCCCTATTTACACCACTAAAGCTCTATCCATGTTGTAGAATATTTCATTCAGATAATTAATTTCATACTTTTATTTCTCCCCTTTCTCCTCAACAGAAGAAATGACCCAAATCCTGTTGGTGTTAAGGGGAATCTGAGGAGAGCTTTCAGTGGATTTAGAGCAAGGATCCAAAATGAATAGTGGTTTTGCTTGTGTCATCTGCCATATATGATTTATTATACTTCATAATGAGCAGTTCTTCAGCTCAGAAACTTTAGATGTACAAAGACGATTTATTTTCTTCCAGGCCCCCCCAAAAAAAGAAAAGTTATGTTTACATTACCATAATCAGACTCCTGGAGGTACATTATATTGAGACCTTCTGGTATTTTTCATTATCTTTGTGATCTAGTATGAAATACTCTTTTAAATCTTCAGGTTTATTGGTTATGAAGAAAGCCTTTTGGTATAACAACCCTGTAAGATGCTCCACTAAACTCAATTTCTAAACCTGTTTCATTATATTCCCTACTCCTTCAAATACAGGAATTCAATAATAACTGAGACTTAGAAACTCAGCATTCTTTGATGGACTAATGATTGATAATGTTTCATGTTAATATTGGCAGTCTAAGACTACAGGAATGCATTACTATTATTCATGTTCACAATCTGTCATAATATCCTAAGCAAACTTGCTTCACTTTCTTCTGCTTAATAGGCTGTAAGGTATTGAACAGGACTTACAGCATCATCATTTCCATGACTGATGTATTTCGTCTAAATAACATACATTTGTCCTGCAGTCTGTGTTGCAGTTTTGAATGCTTTGCAAGGAAACCTGACATTCCACAAATCCATCATCTGGATTCTTGGATTGTATGAATATGTCAGAAACCACAGCCGTAACAGGGGAAATCAAATGTGCTTACAGAAAAAAATGTGGCACTTTTTTTTTTTCATGCCAGGAAGTGAAATGAAAGATTTCTTTTAAAGTTTTTATTGTAAGTAATGAACAAATTATTGATATTCAAAACTATTAAACCAACTTCTCTACTGTGAGGAAATGCATGGAAATGTAAAGAAGTTTTAAACAAGATTATGGTCATGTTTTAATATCTGGCAAAATATTTAGTTACTTCTTTAGAGCAGAACTTCTGTGAATTCACAGCATCCTATATATTTCCATAAACAGAGTAATTTAAATTTTTTTTACTATAAACACAAAAATTACAATCCACTCTCTCCTTCTTAAATTTTTGAAATCACTGCTAAGTTTAAAGAAATTTGATTGCAATGGTTAGTGCCTTGATGAATGAACTATATTTCATATAGTCTGGTTAATTTGCTTTTCAAGAAAGCTATAATTGAATTCAACCTGTTACTCCTTGTGAAAATAGTTCTGAATATGGAAAAGTTCATTTAGCCAATTCTCTAGAACAGGTGAATACTTCCAATAGTTCTTCTAGATGAGAAAAAATTTAAGATTTTCCCTTTGTGTGTACTTCTAATATGTAAAATAATGAACTTTGCTTTCACCTTATGAAGCAACGAGGCTGAATTCAAGGTTTCTCAAAACTCTGAAGACCTACAGATCTGTATGTCTGTGTGCATGTGGAAGTGTATGTATGAAGTTCTATTAAAATAACAAAAAATTTGCAACTTTCATGAGGAAGGAAGTATGCTTTTTTATATATATGTATCACTTGTTTAAAGACAAAACTAAAATATTTGGGTGGTTAAAATTTTTTAATATGCTAACTTATCTTTAACTTTTACTATTGACAAATTAATGAAAAATCTTGCTATTAAAAATAGTTTTGAAAAGTGACTGTGTATAGAAGTGGTTGTGGCTTTTTTTTTTCCCTCTTCATACCTTTATTTTTCACTAATTCTTTGTTTAATACAAATGAACCAATTTTAACTTATAAGAGTTTATTGATTCAAAATAAAATAAAACAACACTGAGTACATTCTACAGCTCCAGAATCAATATTTGCATGTCATCTCTGGGTACTTGTACGTGTGATTCTTCTTCACTTTCACTAGTAATGGAGATGTAGTGGTGACCTATTTATTTCAAAGATATTTTGTGTTTTGTTCCTTGAAATACTGTGTAAATGTTATTAGCAACCTACAATCTGTTTATGAGGTGTAGAAAAGATTTCACAGAAAATGTGCTGAAGCCTATTAACACTAATGCTAATGAAGTTTCATATGATCAAGATATGAGTATTACAAGAGCTACATAACTAAAATGATTTTTTAAGATGGAGCAGAGAAATATGTGAGACTACCATCATATATTTATCAGAATACTATAATCATACATCTATAGTGTATAATCAGTATAGTGCAAAACACAGGCAATTTTTTTTTTCA
>WEIU01004710.1:2988-38113 GCA_013389925.1 Aegithalos caudatus
TTGAAAAGAGGACTTTTTAACATATCTGTTAAAATTAATTATTGATTAGTGAGATGCACTGCTTGCATAAAATTAAATTCTACTTATACTGAAGTGTCAAACTTCTTTAGGTGCAAATGGATCTAGAGTTTCAGACAGTCCTTTTAAAAGTATATGGGTGAAAAGAGCATTCAAGCATTGTATTATGTATGATAAGGTTCCACAGTCCCAGTCAGTATGTGNCCAGTCAGTATGTGTGAATACTTCTTTCCCTTTCCCATGAGCTACTTTTAGCTGTGATGAGGTTAAGTAAAAACATATAGAGTATCTTCTAGTTCCTCTCATCAAAATTAAAAATCATCACTTTCCTTTTTTTGCACAAGCTTGACTGCATACCATCAAAGTATGACAATAAATGATGAAGGAAGCCAAATATTATTCAGATTCCATATAGAAAAGCACACTTTCCTGGAATTAAAGATTACTTTGTCAGTCTGAAGTGGCTTTTCAGAATTTCCTAGTTTAGTAACCAAATGTGTGTCTAACTTGTACTGGATTATTGTGTGCTGGGCATTTTAAAAAAAGTCAGTGTCCCAGATTGAATATAAAACTTCCAAAGGTATAATGTAACTTTTTGTTTTAACATCTTTTTCTACTAATTGGTACTACAATTGCTGTGTTGTCATTAGTTTAAGTAGCACTTTTCAATTTAACATTTGAAGATGATATTGCATTTGGACTGCAGAGTATGTCACTAGCATATTAAATACTTTGGATGTTTGCTTTATGGATGTTTACTCACATGTTGAGTAAGATGTTGCTGTTACTTGAATGAGACTGCCATTGTCATTTACATATTAATGGATCACAAAACAGTCAGGATTAGGTTTTCCTGGGAAGGCAGTGGAAGGAATTTGTCAGTCCTCAGAGATCATTGTGCAAGTGTGTAGGTACTGAGAGATACACTACTGATACTGCAGAAATGAAGCAGCTTTGTAGCCTGCATGTAAGTCCTGCAGGTCTGTACCACTGCTATCCTGGGAGCCTTCGGTCATGTTTCCATTGTTGTTATGAATCTGTGAGTGATAGAACATCCTTCCTCAGTTCAGTAAATTGTTATGAGCTTGAGCACCAAAGAGTTAAGTTGCACCAAAGCAAGAGGAAGTGAAATAGGGGCCAAAAGATGAGAAAGCATAAGATAAGACCTTTCAGATAAATGAAGTAGTGCCAATTGAGCATTGAGCATAACTAGGCAAAGCAGCTGCATGTCTGGCTGTGTCAATCTTAAGCTTGGAAATTAAAATGCGAAAGGAGAAAAAGAGCTGAAGGCAAACTATGAGACTGGTACAGATCAGAGGTGAGCTCAAACAGGTACTTGTTTAGCATTTTGGGAACAATGTTAGTGGCATTTAAACCAACCAATCAACAACAAAAACAGAATACCTCAAGAAACCCTCACTCCCCACTCAAGCATTTTTAACCATTGCCTCAGTCCTTTTACTGTTAAGCAGTGCTTGTCCAAAGTGCTTTGGTTCCTGGGTATTAGTAGTTATTTACAGTCAAGAGGGAAGTACAAACCATGCTGCATCAACTAAAAGAGCCGTGACAGGTGGCACATGGGCCAGGACTCTTTCCCAAATGAGAGTGGATGATGCCCAATACTTCTACTGTGGGGAAGGGAGAGGCGGTTTGGTGAAATCTATGGAGATGCATTCAGAGTCCCTATAGGGGACTGGAGTAGTGTGGATGCACTAGTACCAAGTCTTGGTGGTCTTAGAATCTGCTACATAGAATCCCACAGTTTGATTTTAATTTTTAACAGTAATGGAATCAAATGTGCCTTTAGTTCTTTCTGCTTTGACTCACAAGGCAGGTAGCCCAAACAAACAAGGCAGCATGGAGAAACTGCCTCCTTTCCTACACACTGCTAGAGAACACAGCCTAATTTTAGTGTTGTAACCATGCAAAAGTCTAAACAGATAACATGTGCCATTGGTGCTATGTGTTCGGCTAGAATGTTGTCTAGAAACCATATTAGTGAGAGCTTCCTGTTGAGCTGCCATTTGTTCTGGTTGGGAGCACATCCTAAGCAAGTCCATTACACCCACCTAGTAGACCCCATAGGGCAGCACAATACACTCCCAAACAGAGAGGGTAGTTGTCAACTCTTCTGACAACAGGTGTGTAGAATAGACATCTGCTCTTGTGTTGCAGTGTGATGGTTTGACCTGAACTGAGGAATTTTCTCTGGGTGGTTTGGCAACATGCCAGCCCAACAAGGCACCAAGAATTAGCTTCTTGGAATCGGTTTTCAAAATTTGCCTTATGGTTGAAGAAATCCTAGGATTATGCACAGGTTCAAATGTCGTAGTCACAATTAGATTGTTAACATAATCAAATTTATGTCTGATGCTTTAAGTACATAAAAGTAGGAGATGTGAAAAGATGCATTTATTTTAAGAGCCTTAAGGCATTAACTGAATGTGCTGCTTTGTTTGTATAACCTCTTTTAACCTGATTTTTTTCAAAGGACTTCAGAATACCAACGTATGGAGTGGCTGCAGGAGAAGCATATGCTTACTCAGCACATCACAGAGTATGAAGAGAAATACAAGCAAATGAAGCACAAGCTATGTCGAGCTGCTGTTGCTCAGAAAAAGGCATGTTGTCTCTTTTTGAATGATCCAGCCTGTGTAAAGCTCAACTTTACTTTGGCCAGCTAGAATTGTTTCAATATTAAGAGTTTATTTGCAGTCTACTGTATATAATAACTAAATATATTGGGTTCTTCAAGATTAGCATAGAAAGAGGTTGAAGTGACATGCAAAAGAATATTACAGCTGACAACTTTTTAATGATGTCATCAAAGGTTCTGTGAGGCTTTCTTTGCACATACGTATGCATTGATGGTTATTTAAGAAGTGGACAGTTTGAGGGAGGATAATGTTTCAGATACTAGACAAATGATGTTCTACTTTTCCTTGATGGAATATTAAAATTTTATTTCTTCTCCTAAGCTTACTTTCTATGAAATAATATGAAAGGAAAGGCAGGTTGTTTGTAAAACCTCAAGATTAATTAGTGGTGTTATACATTGAACATAGATTATGAAACCTACCAGTATCTTTTAAGGTCATGAAAAGTTAAGATCAATATGATGGGGGAGGGGAGAAAGAAAAAGCATACTTTTTTCATTATGCTTATACTCATTTATACATGGTCATTTAAAGGATGACTATTGTGATTCTCACATACCATTAATGTTTGTTAGTACAGCTGGGCAGTGACCAACGAGTGACTGGCAGCTGTGCCTCTTTCATTCACAACTATGGATCATTTCCCATCTCTTCTGCTTCCCAGCGTGGCAATCTAAGCACCTTCAAACAACACAACATCTTTTCTTAGGGAAGGAAAATCATAAAGTGTCACAGATTGAAACTGCGCACAGTTTAGATTTAATTTTTATAGGATCTAATCTATTAAGGTATTACTTAGCTGTTTGAAACATCTGTTTGACAGAGAAAGACTCTCAGTGACAATAAACAAAGGAGGATGCGTGAGAAAATAGAACTTTTGGAAGCTAAGATGGAAGAATTAGAAAAAGAAAATCAAGTGTTAAATAGGTAATAAACTTTTCTTTTTCTTAGCTTGAAAATTTATGTATGCTCAAGGTATGACTTACTGAAAATAATTAAAAAAAATTAATTAAAACATGAAGTATTTTTGAAGATATAGGTTACCTAGATTAGTAGCCAGAGTCTAGTCTAATGGCCTTTACAGCACTAGAATTCTTTGGATAGGTTCTGTTTAGGATGGGCAGCTGAGAGCTTATGAGACAACTGTCTCTTCAAGAAGGAAAAGAGAAAGAATACCTGATAGGCACAGTTTCAGGAATCCCTTTAAAAGAAGGATGTGAGCAAGACTTGAAAATTGCAAGAGAAAGACAGGGCATCCTCTTTGAAAGATGAAGTCCTGTTTTTCCTCTCTTCACTGAGCCCCTGTGCAGGGCTTGATTTGAATAATTAATTTAATGTGGCTTCTCAGACTCACTACTGTGAACAGTATTAAAAGCTTAATTTATTTTATGTAAACTCTACTCTATAATCGGACAGATAGATAAATATGTATGTAGAGGGACATTTAGACAGACATGTAAGCTAAAGAATATACACAGGTCTTCTACCTTCCAGTTCTTCTGTGGGTGTTAAACTGGGGGTGTCAAACAGCAGAGCACTCGGGAGAGCTGTGCTGCTGTGTTGGGATAATGAAGATCTTGAACAATAAGAAATCTTATTTCCTAGACAGAATGTTTCCTCTGAAGAATATGCTCGCCTCCAGAAGAGGCTAAAGGACTTGCAACGTCGGCACAATGAATTCCGGAGTATAATTCTGAATCCTGACATACCGCCACTGAATCCATCACCTGCCTTGCCTCCTGGGCCTGCAGTGTCCTTCTCCTTTCTTCAGGTGAAGTTGTGACAATAATACAGTGAAAGAGGATACTGAAACAGTTCTTTTTTACTGACCTTAGTCTTAAGGAAGATGCATTTTATCTTTGAACTGAAGTAAGAAATTTTGAGTTATCTAGAGATGCTCCCTTCCTCACAATAGAAAGGAGACTTGAAAGACAAAGGATGTAACCGAATATAATAACTGGGTAGTTTTAAGCCAGTCCTTCCCCTCAGAGGCTTGAAATGACTCCTTCTGAGTAAGAAATTCTAGTGTTGTCCTCACACCATGGTTTCATTATTACAAAGCAGTATTGCTGCTCTTGATTTCTTGTGTGGTTAGAAGCATGTTAGGCTGAGCTGCTGAGGGTGAAAATCTCTGGCTGAAGTGTTTACTGAGACCTCATGTTTGTGTGCTCCTTCAGCAGAGGAGGAACAGCTGTGAATTTCTTCCTGATGCTCTTCATCAAGATTTTCAGAAAAATACCCACAAAACACTGATGAGTAAAATTTAACAAATAAGGATGTTTTGGACTTTACAGTATTTATTTTCCTTAAAGAAAATGAATGTATTGCTCATTATGGTCCCTTGTAAGTGTACAAAATGTAACAGACACACTTTTTTTTTCCTTTTAATTTTAAGGAGGAGCAGCATCAAAGGGAGCTTGCCCTGCTTGGCAAGCGATTGGAAGAACTAGAAACCCAACAAAGAAAACAGCTGGAAGATCTTGGACCATCTAGAGAGCGGGTAATGGTGGGGTACAGGGACTTGGCAAGAAATAAGATCACTGGAGAAGATGAAGCACAAAGCGAGGACTCCAAATAAAATCTGCACACTCTTCATGCTGTTAGCTTTCAATAACTTATCCTTTGTACATGCTTTTCATATTTTGCCAAAAACATGGTTGTATGTGCCTGAATAGCATAAAATATATTCTGCATAGTTACCCCTTTGTGGTTCAACTTGTTTAACTGCTGGGTCTAAGGACAAAAGTACCTTTTCTCACTGGGAATCATAAAAAGGATATGCAGGGTTGCCATTCATGAGGGGGCTGCACCCTGAATTTGTGTTGCCAATTTGGTGATATTTAGCATAGCAGCAGTTACAGGCTCAATATTGGGATTCAATTGCAGGGAGTTTGTTTCTGGTCCTCTAGACTTCCTACTTCTCTCAAGTTCCCACTCTTCTGGGCATGTGTGGGGGGAAGTCCCTTCCACTGTAAACCAAGAGCAGGTTTGGGATGATTTGATGAAGCTGAATAGCCACAAGTCTGTGGAACCTGATGATGTGCATCTCAAGGTCCTGAGGGAACTGGCTGATGTTGCTATGTTTGCTCCCATTTTTAAAAAGGGGAGAAAGGATGAACTATGAAACTACAGACCAGTGTGCCTCACCTGGGATGATAATGGATCATGAAGCAGATCCTTCTAGAAGATGTGCTGAGGCAAGTAAAAGACAAGGAGGGCAGTCAAGGCAGCCATCATGGCTTTACCCTATGGGCAATTTGTGCCTGAGCAGTATGGCCTTCTGTGATGGGGTGACAGCAACGGTTGACAGGGAAACACCAACAAATGTCATCATTTAGACTTCTCTAAGGCCTTTGATAGGGTCCCACATGACATGCTGATCTCCTGTGAAGAGACATGGATTTGACCGATGAGTAGCCACTGGATAAGGAATTGGCTGGATGGATGCCGCCAGAGAGCTGTGGTCCATGGCTCTATATCCAGGATGGTGATGAGTGGGGTCCCTCAGAGCTCACTCTTGGGACTGATGCTCTTCAGTACCTTCATCCATGACACACAGTGAGATTGAGTGCAGCCTCACAACAGGTTTGATGATAGGAAGCTGAGCTCTGCAGCTGACACAACAGAAGGGGATACCATCCTGAAGTGGGCCCATGGGGACATTATGTAGTTCAGCAAGTGCAAGGTGCTGAATCTGGGTAGGGAAAATCCCAAATGTGACTATAGACTGCGAAAAGAAGCCACTGAGAGCAGGCCTGCAGAGAAGGGGGAGTTATGGATGAGGGGCTGGTCAGAGCCAGCTGGGTGCATTTGCAGCCCTGAAGGCCAACCACATCCTGGGCTGCAGCAAAAGCAGCATGGCCAGCAGGGCAAGGGAGGCTTCAGAGAGACATTATACTTCCAGTATCTAAAAGGGGCTGTAAAAAAGGAGAGGGACCTTTTCTATATCCAGAGAGTGTCAGGAGAAGGGGAAATGGTTTTAAACTGAAAAAAAGCAGGTTTAGATATTACAAAGAAATCCTTTACTGTGGGGGTGGTGAAACACTGGAACATGTTGTCCAGAGAAGTTGTGGATGCCCCATTCCTGGAAGTGTTCAAGGCCAGGTTGGATGGGGCTTTGAGCAACCATACTAGTGAAAGGTATACCTATCCATATAGGAGGGGGATTGGAACCACATGATCTTTGGTCTCTTCCAACACAAACCATTCTGTGACTCTGTGAACCATTGTCAAGACTCCTTCTCAATAAGGTTTGTTTTTCAATATTTTTCCATAAAGTCAAAACATTAAATAATCTCAGCACAAGAAACTTTGAAAATTGTTTTTCAAGGTTTGGGTTGTTTAAAATAAAACTGACATTTAATACAAAAATTTAAACCAATTTTTTATAAATCCTTTAATACTTACTTGATAATATCCTCTTACTCCTTCAATGTGAAAGTTAATGTATGCTACTCTGGGTTGCAATTTTGATCACTATTAGTGCTGTAATCCACATCCAGGTTGGTATATTGATGCAGTTAAAAAGGATAAAATGAAAATGTAAAAGCTCTGAAAACTTCTATTTGCTACCCTTGACAATGTGCCTCTTGTATTTCTGTAATGGGAATAGGCAATAATTGTTTTTTAATATAATATAGCAGAGATTAGTATAACAAATTGACTTCACATTATGTAAGTCTGTATTTGTTCCTACTCAAATTTGTTAATTACAACAAAAATATTTATTCTAGGTTGAATAGATTTTTTTAGTTCATTATCAGTCCAGTAAAAGAATTTTGTGAAGGATCAATCATTTATCTAATTTTTTTCCCTGATAATCCAATAATGATGACTTTCCTGGAATTGTAGGATTTATTTTTTTTTTTAACTGGGTTTTGTTTGTATTTGGTTTGTTGCTGTTGTTGTTTTCAAAATACTGCAACAAAAATACAGAACAGTGAGAATACACTGTGCAGTCTTTCGTAATAGGTTATTGAGTATTGCTGTTAGACTGTAGGAATAGCAAAAGAATGACACTGGTGTTGACTCAACTCTTCTCTCCAGAGGCTGCATCTTTCATTTTCCATAGTATGTAAGTATAAAGATTTGTCTTGATTCCAGCCAGGACTGGGTTAATTTTTGCAGTAGCCATGGCTGGGAGCTGAGCTTATTCTACGCTATCTCATTTTCCAGGGTCAGGGGATCCTTCTGGGTGGTGTAGCATGACAGGCTCCATGCTGCTTCCCTTTTACCCTGTCATTAGTATTATCCTGCTACTGATAATTTTCTTGTCTCATTGCTGTTTCCGGTAAGTTCTTATCTCAACCCACGATCTTTACTTTTTCTGCCTTCAATTCTTCTCTCCATCCTGCCCCAGGGGAGGGGGGTGGCAAGGCAGTGAGACAGCAGAGCATGGTTTCCAGTGTGTCAGTGGGAGAACTAAATTGGGGAATACCATTCCAAAACCAAGCCTGCACATTCTTGGGGAATTTGTTAAACTTCTCTGAGAAAAACAGTGTAGCTAGTAGGAGTACCAGAAGCTATTTCTGCTGCCTCCTGCAGTATGGACTTGTACAAAGTAACTCTGTGCCTGAGCAGGCTTTTACAAATAGGGTGGTCACCAGTATCTACCAGCATGGAATGGTTGGGAAGAGCAACTGTCAGCAGCTTTGTGGGGTTGTGTCAGCAAGGTGCTCTCGGATGTCATGGGACAGGGGAGGTTTATACAAACCAGGTAAGACTTGGAGGGCAGAAAAAGGGTAGTAGTAGTAGTAGCAGGAGGAAGAATGATGGTCAGCACCAGATCTGTGGGCTGCCTTTCCTAGTTGGTCTCAGGCTTTTTGTGTGAAAGCTTATTTCCTGCCCCTTAAGCACCTTCTCCTGAAAGGATTATTGAGTTATCATAACATTTAACATTTTTAGTTTTTTAAAAGTATCATCACCCTCAGAGCTTTTAAGCGGTGCAGTTGAAGTGCAAATCCTAAGGCTGTGAGGAGATGTGGCAGGCACTGCACAATCAGCCTGTCCCTGGCCTGTTGCTGCAACCCACCAGGTGGGAAGGCAGCTGGGAATCCTCCAGCCCAGGGAATCCCCCTCTATTCAGACTCTGCACGAGGTCACTGCTCAGCAGCTGCTGGAGTTTAGGCCAGTGCCTCCCCTCCCCAGCATCATCAGATGTATTGTACCTTCCTGTTCCTCTTCCCAATTTCAGTGTGATGGAAGCGTGCTGTGCTGGCCTGCATGGCTCTGTCCTGGAGCCTCGCAGGGCTGGAGCTGCAGCACTGTTTGTCACCCAGTGCCCTTCCATGTCTTCTTATACTCCATTCCTTGCATGACCTTGAATTGTTACCAGCTGTGTTTGCTTTCTTGTAACCATTTTAAAGTACACAATCAAACTAACCTCCAAATGCTTTTATTCTAGATAAACCCATACAAACACCAACATGTATTTGTCATTTGCACTTTTTTTTTAACCATTCATTTTAAACAACAGATTAACTTCTGTACAACAGGAATTACTTTACACATTAGTAAGATCTGACTTCAAACTAGATGACTGCAAAATAATGCTCTGTAAGCTAGTGTTAGAAACACGCTGTTTGCCATAGCACTTTGCCTGTAAACATGGGAAAGTAAGTTGAAGAGAAGTTTGCTTTTAATTTCTGAGGATGTGAGTAGAACTGTTGTGTTGCCCATAATAACATAACATGTTGTGTTGTATAATACCCATAACAGAGGTGGTTCTTTTCTCTGTGTAACAGTGATGGCAAATTGCAGATATGGAAGGTGTGCCAATGTTTTGTGTGCTGTCCCAAACCTACCAAAAGAGCCACAATCACTTAATTATACTTCACATCACTTTGTGAGATCCACTCGATGGGTTACGAAGTCCCAGTATGACTTAAAAATGATTTACTAACAGAGTGACACTGTTTAGGAGGCTTGAATAAAAGGCAATAATCCTATTCCAGGCTGTAGGTAAAGCTACAGGGCCTGCTTCAACACATACTTAATCTCTAGAAATCATTAAAGCTATTGTAGCAAACAAGCAGTAGTACAAATACAGAATAGGACTGATTTTCATTTCCTCATCAATATAAACACATATAGTGAAGTTCACAGGATCAGACCCACGCAAACAGATTATATTTTACAGCTTTTCAAGCAGAAATGTTGGAGTTGTTTTTTCTGCCTGTACAGAAGGTTACTGTTGAACAAAACTATCACAGTTCATTTGAATGCATTGACAGCAAACACCTGAAGTAGAAGAGAACTAACTGGAAAGTGTAATCCACTTCTGCCTCTCCTTCAATATCAATTACTGTGCTTTTTCTATTTATTTGATACTGCTTTAAAAGGTTAGATTAAGAACGATAAAAATCAAGCCCTTATGTGCAGGTATTCCAAGCTTAAGTGCTAGTCAAACCATAGTCCATTCCTTTAGGACAGAGGGCAAGATAGGTTAGAGGTGGGTGGGTTTTTTTCCAATTAAAATTGAACTTATCAAAATACATTGTGCCAGGCAGAGAACTGCTGAAAGTACTGCAACATTGTAGTGCAGTGTCCTGAACAAAGCCATACATTCCATCAAGTATAAAGTGTAAACTTAATAGCAAGTGTAAGACTTGATTTAAAAAAAAAAAAACCAACAAAGCCATCACAGTATGGGTTGGTTGGTGGCTGCCCTCTCTGGTATGCAAGAGGAACAACTTGTGCAATCACACGGTAGGGAGGCGGCAGAGCAGCACGAGTGTTTTTGTGTTTGCTTTTCTCCACAGTAACGGCCCACCTTGCTCCTGCCACAGGTGGTCGGTGTGTGCTGGCACTGGCCGGCCATGGGATTGTGCCTGGGGCCAGCTGCCTTTGTGACCAGAGCAGGCAGCATTAGCACCTATGCCTGAGCTCTGGGGCTCCTCCAACGCAGTACTGTGTGACCCTTTGCTGCCTGGGTGCCCTGCGCAGCCGCCTCTGGCTGCTCACAGCCCTAGCACTGGCTTTCTGTACCAAACCTGGGCCATCTGTGCCATTTGCTGCCCCATGGCACCTCTCCCACAGCCAAGGCAGGTGACAGCTCTCTCCTCTCCTGTGGGGCCACTGTGCTACACCACTCACCTCCAATGGTGGATCCATCCAGAAACATATGGAAATGTATCTCCTTGTCATGAATGCCTTACCTCAAGTCTAAGGGCATGTGACAGCCTCAGAATGTGTCTCCTGTGACTGAAGCAGAGTCCATGGTGACAAACCATTTCAGCTCTGTAGTAGAGGGTAGGGTTGTGCCGGTGCTGTAGCAGAGCTGGAGCCGCAGCTCCTCCTCTGTGGCTTTGCTCAGTAGCCACTGCACCGGTCTCATCCCAGCCGCACAGCCATGCCCTTGTTTTCTAGCTGGGGTCACTTTAGCCACCAATGCAAATATAACGGGCACCTTCTTTCCAAAATGGCCAGGCCTCAAAAAACCCTGGCCAGACTAAGACAGACAGTTACCTCTCCCCTCCCCAATCCCAGCACATTTGTATCAGTGTCTCAAACACAGAGATTACACCAGTCTTCCTGTTCTTAAAGAGTATTAAACCAACCTTTGACCTGACTTCCCCCCACATGCTGGCTTTAGGTCTGTGAGGCCCTTGTACACACATGGCAAGGCTGGCCAGGACTGTCAGCATTGATGCAGGGGCTGATCGTGCACCTGAGTACAGGTTTGTGCACCAAGGTGTAGCCATCGTCAGCTGCTTCATCAAATCACAACAGTGTCTTGATGCAGTGCAGTTTCATCTGTGAAGCTGCTCACAAGTATTTCACAGCTTATTTAAGGATGGAAAGGCCAAAAATGTAAACACAGACTGATGGTGGTTGAATGCCCTTTTCCAAAAGCCTCCCCTCACCTCTTCCCCTCAGTGGTTCACTTCACTTTGGACTTTCTAACCTAACAAAGGTAAGTCCTGCCATGTGGCATTTGGCCTTCCAACCTCAGACTCGCTGTTTCTGCTAAACACACATCCTAAGTGCCACTTCGGTGCCAGGTTGTTGTTGGGTTTTTTGATGTGTTTGTGTGTGTGTGGGGGGGAGTTTTGGGGGAGGGTTGTGGGGTTTTGTTTTGTTTTTCTGAACAGGAACTAGCAAACATTTGACTGGAAGGAAGGAAACTGCAGCTGACCCGTATTCTGAAGCCGGAGCTCACCCTCACAGTTTGCCAAGCTGCTGAAAGGATGTGGCAGAATATCAGCTTTTTCTCTCAAAAAAAAAGAGGTAAGCAACTTGCAAGTTCACATGGGCAACTCTGAACTTACCGAGTATTTTGCACATCTCCTATGACCTTATTTTAAAGTAAGCAAAAAGCTTACGAGACAGTATTTTTGAACCAAAGGGTTATGTGTGTTCAAGTACCTAAAAATGTTGACCCTGCCAACGTTAGGTAACTTTCACATGCCCCTGTGTAAATATGTAGCCCTGCCCATATTTCGTTTCCAATCATAGATTACTTGGAATGGTCAGAGTGGAGAAGAGTGTCCAAACGTTTCAAACCCTGTACGTATAGTCAGTCAAAACAGTTTTGGGAGCAGTAGCGCTAATATCAAATCCCCCACAGTGATGCTGTGAGTCAGTGCTCTGCTCAATGCCATTTGCATTTTTTCTTCTCATCAAATAAGGCTTTTACTTGCTGGAGCTGTTTCTGGACTTCTTCAAACCCCCGTTCTCGCTCGAGTTTGCTGACAATCTGTTAACAATTAACAAAAGAGAGAATAATATTTTTAATGCTTATTTTGCTTGCTGTTTTTAAGGCCTACTTTTCTGTACTCTAACAAGTACTGACAGAAAAACCCATTGAGTGCCTGCCTATCTGTAAACATTCTTTTCCAGCCTTAACACTTTCTTTTGGTGATTTTCCTTTCAAGTCGTTCTGATCACAGCATTTGCAACACTTTCACAAAAAAAAAAAAAAAATGACTGAGCCAAGCAAAAAAAATCCAAAACAAATTCAACACATGCTCATCTCTCAGAGTGTGAGGCAAGGCCAGTGCTCCAGTTTTTACGCTAGAGAAGATTTGCAAGTGATATTTTCTCTTCCTCTGTTCTACAAGCTGAGGGCAATAAACTGCTTCTGTTCCTCTAATTCACCCATTTGGCTCTGGCCCAGGTGATAGAATGGAGCACTACCGATGTCTGAAATCTCTGCTGGCAATGCTACGCAGGGACAGGTCTCAGTAAACAATGAAAGAGGTTTAGCTGTTCCTAGTCAAAAGCCAGACAGGGAAGAGCAGAGCCACGATTTCTTTCTAAAGATGGGCTAAGTTAACCAGTACTAGCTTCAGAAAGCAAAAATGGGTACTAAGACTAGAAAGTACACTGAATTCTCCTGTATCAATCATTTTACTGAGCTTAATAAAGGGTGATAGCATTTTGAGTATCATCCCAAGCTTGTCTCAAGAGACAAAGATTTGATGCTGAATCCAGGTAATTTGAGATGTTAGAGATCTGAATTGGTAAGCCAGCTAACAGGTGACTGAGAGCTGGACGACTACAGCAAGTGCTAGTGCTGTGCTGCTGAGGATGAAAGAGAGAAAGGCCTGGTTGCTGGGAAACCCAGACAACCTGCTGGAAGCATAAGGAGGCCTTCAGGCAACACACCCCAGCTGCCTCTTATCTGAGTCCCTGCACAGGCACACGCAGCCTCTGTTAAAGGATGCAGAGCAAAATGGAGTGAAGAATCCTATCATGCAAAGTGGAGGATGGGGATTTTCTTAGAAAGCAGCTTAGAGGTAGCCTGTGACTAAAGTACTTTCAGCTAAGAAAAGATTTCTTTTGTTAGTAATAGCAGGGACTGGAATCTGTAGCTGCTTCTTTTTAAGAGAAAGACTATAAGAGCAGAGCATTAAGAAGGCTATGATGGGAAAGGAGCAGACACCTCTTGCTGTAAGGCTATGTGCTCCACTGAAATGTTTGTACTGATTGTTAAATTGAGAACCCTGGTGTTACAGTCTAATCTGATTTCTTAACCTCCAGGGAAATGGAGTACGTGCACAGGAGTTGTGACAGGCATTTGCAGAGACTCTGCAAACACAGTAAAACAAAAAGCCTCGACTATAAAGGAAATACCTCAAAACTGCAGGGATAATGTTATTGCTATTGTCTCTGCAATACGGTGACACTAAAGGTGCACTGACAAACCTGCGGCCCCTCGGAGGGGTGGGGGCTCCAGCTGCCCTGGGGGTTGTGCTGCTCCGGTCCCTCACAGATCAGCTGAAGGAGCAGCCTGGGCTGCATTAAGGAGGGGCTGCCTCTGGAATGGCACCTGGCAGGTCACAGAGCAGCCCAGCCCTTGGTTACTGTGTCAAGCCCTACATTAAGCAGAAACTGCAGATGTGCTTACCTCATCATAGTATTTCACTATGTATTTGTAGATTTCAAACAAGGCCACTTTCTCATTAAATTCATTTTCATGTTTCTAAAACAGAAAGCAGTTCTGGTCAGATACTTCTACTTTTTTAAAAAACCCAACAATTTAATGTGAAAGCACATGAAGTTGCTGGTTCTCAACCATACCTTAGATTCCTGAGCTAGAAATTCTTCAACCTCTGCAGTGGTCAATGGAGGCAGATCCCTGATGGCTTTGTAGTAGGCTTTCACCTCCTTCTTGTAGAGTGGAATGTCTTTAGCATAGAGAAGTTTATTTGTTGGTGCTTCCTTAAACAAAAAAATTTGAAGCCTTGTAACTTTTCACAGCACATATTTCCTTAAGGTTCCACCTCCACACAGTTAATTGCATCTAACTGTGTCTGTGTGACTCATTTTTCTTTGCTGTGGTTATATGCAAGGAACCAAGGTTATGAAACAAGGGTGTAAACCAGGGGCAGGACCTCACTAATAGTGTATTGTGTATCATGACAGTTTCCATGTAATTATTTCTATTGACATCAGGAGTGATGACCTTCTGTCCCTCAGATATATTTTTCTTTCTCACTTCCTCCTTACAGGTCCCTAGAACTGAAAGATTGTGAAAGCTTGAACCAAAGAGCCCGAGGCTGATACCCTGTTTACATACAGGATTCAGCTGAACTGCTGAAAGGGAAGTTCCCCAGCACTGACACACCAGAGAGTCTTGTTAGATGCTATCCTGGCAGAGGTTCCTCTAAATCTCTTTGGTCCCTTCTATTCCTTTCCCTCAGGGGTTTGAGAGCATGGAGAGCTGACTGTCAGACATGCACAACCAAAGGGATTTTTTTTCACCCCAGGACTTCAACAATCCAGGTCAGCAATGACATACCCGGGAGCTTTAGGCTCATTCGAGGAAATAAGTGCTGATGCTGGTGATAGGAGCCACAGCCCCACCTGGAAAACTGATTTTCAGAATGTAGAAGTGGGGGCTGGTAGTTTCCTGTTTAAGTTCTAGGCAATAAATGACACAACCATGTGATATCTTGTCACTACTGTTTCCAATGCGTGATGAACTAATTTAAATGTCTGTTTTCTAAATGGCTAAAAGATGTTTCAATATAAAAGCCTAAAAATCATGAAAGTAAATACGTTTTAATACTAAAAGGTCACAACGTGTCTACTGCAATGCAAACTTTATCAGGTTTCAGCACCCCTTTTCAAGTAGCTAACGAGCTGTTGTTTCAACAATACAGCACAGTGGATTTTAAACACAGGAACCTAACAACCTAACAGCTGCTCATTTGCAGTTTTTCCATCAAGAAAGTGATGTTATTAGCTTTAATTTATGATACTTCACTTCTAAAGTAAGATAAATAAGCACATTATTTGCAATCTACCTTTAACAGATGAGCAGCTAGATTAGATCACATGTGATATTAGTCCATTTTTATATTAATTCTTTCAGGCAAAAGGTCTCTAGCCTGTTTTTCTTGGTAGTATGTGCCTGAATAAAAGCTTTCTGCTTTGATCCACAAAAAGGGAAAATACCCTGGGGAAAAATGAAGTATTTCTGATCCCCAGAGTTCTGGACACTATACTAAAGAGTTTTTGAAAGTTTTTGAATGTAATATTCCTGAACTTGTTGATTCAGCAAATAATTTTCAATATAAAAAGGGAGCAGCTAATATATGTGAAAGGAACTGTTCCAAACTTCAGAGGCTTCTCAATGTTCTTACAGCTTCCACTAGCTTATTGTGTGAATTTTCTGCACACTGGTGTGTGGCAGACAAAATTTGGACTACTTAGCAAATAATGTTAATACTTTTACGACCTTTGTTTAAAACTACATTAAAACTTCATTAAAACCTTAAAACTTCCACCTTCTGCCACCTGTTGTGTACACACACTGTGCAGAACTGAACCGCAGAGAAAACAAGCAGCAGTTAGCTATAAATAAGGTATTCTCATAGCTGTATCTTTCTCCTGGCGAATTCTTCAAAGTCTCAGGAGACAGAGCAATGAGGAATGGAAGCCCAGCTTAATTAGGCCCCTGACAATTCTGCCCCCAGTATCCAGGATTTCATCATCTTAATCATTATACAGTTGAAAAAGACATCGATTGAGAAAGCAGAAGACTGGAGGGGCATCATTACCTTCCCCAGTGTCTGTTCTGCGAGAGAAAAGGCATCCATGAAAGCTTGTGCGATTACAGACAAACAGCCATCTATGTGTGAAGTCTTCTTAATATCAAAGACAAACTGGGGATTCTTCAGTATGTTCACCCAGAAGCGAAGAGGAAGACTAGTCAGGAGAAAGAACAAACTTCTTTAAAATCAACCACTCAAGTAGCACAACTGCTTTAAAATGGTCCTTAATTGCAACTGCAGTCACAGAACAAAGCACATTCCTGGATGCTTCTTCACACTAAAAAAGGGGTCAGGGAACAAAGGCTACGGAGCAAACATCTCTCAGGCACATTTGTCACCTTCAAATAATGCTCTCAATCTGCAGCTACCTCTTTCAGAGTGTGAAGTCAGTGTGCAGACTGCACAGACCTGGAAGCTCTGGTGGTTTGTGTTGTATTAAATCAATACACTAAAGGTACTGTTATTCACAAAGCTGAACCACATCTTATTCCCAGACATGCCAAATTCTTATTCTTCTGATCACACGTGACAGATTCCATTTTTGCAACTATGTTTTCAGAAAGCACACGCCCCCTGCATATATCCCATGGGCATACCTGTTAGTTTTCCATATGTGGACCACGTCAGGATCAGTAATTTTTTTGCTCTCAGCCTGGGCATCCAAAAAGTCAAAAAAGTACTTGATGGCAACAGGTGCTTTATTGTTGGGTAAACTCCAAATGCTCCTGAAGAGCTTTTCAACAACTGAATGAATTGCCACCTGAAAAGTAACAAAGTTAATATTTAGTTATTATTACACAAGAATAGGGTATTTTACTTCAGAGAGCTGCGTGCGCCTGGAGACAACCACACACAGAAATTACAATATGCTTGTGGCAAACATCAAGGCCATAAGTTATTGGCAAACAAGACAGTAACAAAAATGAAACTACAATACACCACAACAAGTTCCTTCCATATGTCACATGTCCTGTTGCTCTGCTTACAGGAGAATCATGGTGAACTCTGACAAAACAGGTGGGGAGAACCACTTGGGTTAATAAAGACAATATCAACTCTTGGGATATTGTTGCCACTGTTGCTAAAAGCATCTGGAATTTGTGACTGGAATTGAGAGGGAGGTGAGAAAAAGCAGTTTAGCCAGTTTCCTAGGGCACTGGTCTTCCACATGCCATCTGTGACACATGCTCAACACTTCACAGTCAAGTGGCTCTGGCACTTGATCTAATTCTAGGATAACAGCTTTGGGTGCTATAAGACACTGATATTAGAGAGAAGAACTGAAAACTGGGTATTTCTGATACAAAAGTGAATGCAATTGGGTCACTAAAGGAAGGGTTTGGTTGCTGCTGGAGTAACTGACATAATCACAGAGTATTCATAAGTAGAGGCAAACAAAGCAAAATACTGTTTTATGCTTTTTTTCCTTCACATCTGTTCTGAAGCTCAGTTCAGCCCAATCTTCTCTCAAAAAGAAGGATTTAAGCATATCCCAGGGCCTTGATGAATACTGGCCAGTTCATTTCATGTGGTAAACTCTGCAATTGGGTCTGTGTGAATGTATGGGAGAGAGGGGAGCAGAGAGAGAGAGATGGTGAGATGCAATTTCCTTCGGTGCACAGCCTAACATGAGAGGAATTTCACAGCGAAGGTATCACAACTCTGTTGTTCAGGGCAGTGTCCCACTTTGGAGAAGGAGATGATTAATTTAAAGCATTTTAAAAGGACTGTTTCTAAGAAGCCTGATCTTTTCTCCTGTACCTCAGTCTTCCACCATAAGACATTACTGGTTTACTCCAGCAATTCCTGAGGGCTCATGTTAGTTTTCACAGGTGATGAGAAATGACCAGTTTTCACTCTTACTTTGGGGACTGTCCCAGATTACTTCAGATGCTATCAACAACCTCATTAAATAATGATTGATAGATTTTTAAATGCAAGAAGGCCATAATCATCATCCCTTCAGGCCTCAGTGTTGTGCACCCATTATGCAATATGCCGTTGCAAAGAGTTTTCTAACCATTTTGTGTAAGTCAGAAACAAGATGACATTACCAGAGGGACTGAGCAGGATTTATTCCTAAGCAATTCTATAAATTAGGTAGTTGTATTATAAATCCTAAGGACCTTGGCTTTTAAAATTAATCTAGTCATTTTGAATGCCTAATCTGAAACCCCAACAGATTATTTCATTTCATGGCCAGCATCTTGTGAAACTCAGGCTTCAGAAGTTGTCTCTAAGCTGGGCAAACTGTAGAGCAGAGTGAGGAGATTGCTGACTGAAAGCTGTCATTCCAGAGGGGTTAATTCTCACTCTATGGAACTCTGTGGTAAAACTCACTTTCCATAATCTAAATAGCAATCTCTTTTCTTCAGCCTGAGAAAAAAAGTTGTCCTTACTCAGAAGACACTATGTGTAACTAGACAATTTTAGAACTTTAGTATTAGAAAACCTGAAATGTGTCTGTCTTTGCAGATGGTCATACCCCATAGTTAGCACAGTGATTTTTATATGCTACCTTATCATTTAATGTTTCGTTTACACATAGGAAGTCTGCATAATTTCTGGTTTGTGTTTCTGTTATGACAAATTAGCCAAGCCAACATCAGCCCTCCTCCAAAATAAAGCCTTTACAGTTTACCTTGGTTGACAGAAGTTTTGTGAGATACATTTCTTTCACTTTGAATTTTTGCTTTCCTTTGTGACCTGCTCCCTTCACATCTTTGTTTGCTTCTGAGTCTGGTAAAATCTGTCATGAAGAGATTAGAGAGATTACACAGATCCAAATACAGCTCAGTATTAAACCTACCACTTAACAGTGTAATGATTCAACTCACCAAATGACAGTGTTCATCTGAGTAGTCCACATCTAAACAACAAAAGCAGAGAGCAAAGAGCCATTAATGAAACACACAGCTGCAAGCTTGTGAATTCTGCTGGGCTCTGGGCCGTGCAGCAGGGTGCATCCACGATGCCAAGCAGTCAGAGTCAGTGTCATTCTTTCCTGCCTGCAGTGTGGGGCAAACCTTGAGAAATGCACGGACCCTGTGCACCTCCCTAGTGCTCACCTGTAGCTCAGACCATTAAGCTACTATTTTACTTATCTCTAGGCATCCTATCTGCTGCTGTGGTAAGCTGGCAGCAATCACAGCTCCTCTGAAAGGAGGACAAGATGAGATGATTGCAGTGGTTTGAGTCTCTAAGAGTGCTGAGGGCAGGTGGGCTGAGGTCAGTCTTGAACACTATGGCTGGGAACAGACAACCTCAGTTTAGCTGAGGGAGAGGCCATGCCAGTGAGATGCACATGTCTCTCCTAACTTTGATGATAAGGAGTGATGATTAGGAGTGTGTTTCTTCACAGGGACTATAGAAAGGTCTGCCCTCATCAACCAGCTGGGCGGGAGCAACCTGCATCACAGGGCTAGGTGAGATGAACTGGCCCCCTGTAAGTACCCTTTATCTCCTCACATGCTGTTAAGACAGCCAAGTCAAAGCTTTCAGAAACAGTCAAGAGAATAAGGAAAATTATCGAACAGTGGGGATTTTATCATTCATGTCTCTGGACAGTGCAGAACTATGTCTGTGATGCACAGTTCTGGACACCAGGGAGAGAGAGGCATGTTCCCTCTCTTTGTGTCACCTGGGCTTCCCTGTCCTGCTTTCCTGCCTATGAGCCTGTATCTCTAAGCAATCATTAGCTGAGGACTGTAAGCCCTTCTTTCCTTCTTTCCTTTGCCTTCTTTCCTCCTTTTAGGCCCACTGTGCCTGCCAGAGGCCCAGAGCCAGGGCTCTTCATTTGGCTCAACTACATCAAAGTACCAATTTCTCCAGCCTCCTACTGACCAAGATACAATCTGTCACAGCTCAGTTCTCTGCATTCCCAACCACTCTGCACAGAAGTTTAAATGGGTCACAGTCTCTTTGTTACCTGATCGGGTATTTGCCTTCTTTTTGAAGACTCTTATGGTTGCTCCACTTGAAATCTGAAACAAAAAACAAACATATCATCCTGAAACAAAATTCACAAAAGCCTCAGTTTCATTTCCTCCGTCCTTCAGCCCATGGCAGTGCAGGACAGCCCAGCCCACTTTGTTCTCACCACAGTGTGCATGGCCTTCAGCAGGCAGCCAGGGCTGGCCTTTCAGGCATGGACAGTAGCTGAACTTTCTCAGCACTACCCAGCCAGGTGGGAAGGCACCTCTTCCAGTGCAGCAGCCTTAAAGACCTTTCCCTTCCTTCACTTTTTCTGGTTCAGTCCATATGTGGACACTTTCATTTTCATGCATTGGTCTCTGCTGTTTCTTACATCCATTTTTCTACAGATTGCTCAGGTTAAATTCTCTGCGTCCAGTGCAACAGAATCTTATGGGAAGGTGAGGCAGAGAGGTGCACACGAAGGTGAATTCTCTTCTGGTCCCCTTTCTTTCAGCTCAGTCTGTTCTACCCATGTCCTGTGGAGAGGCCATTTTGAGGGTTTAGCCTGGTGCTCCCAAGAACTATTTTCAAACTGAGCAAAATATTTATACACTATAAGATCAAGATCCATATCTTACCACCCTAGGATTTCTAGGAAAAATCTACCTCCTCCTTCCCTGAATTTATAGTGTTGCCAGGATGTTAGTCATTATCTTTAAAACAAACTGGCAAGCCATGCTTTTATTGTCAAAGAGTAACTAAAAAATGGCTCCCACTGAGAACTACACCACTGCTCTGCTATCAAATGTTACGTCTTGCCAAGTGCTAGTGTACTTGCCTCTATAATTACAAAAACAACCGGCCAGTTCTAGGAAGGGATCTATGCCAAAATAATTTAAGTGTTTTTTTAAACCTTGGCAGCCAGCCTGGTGTGAGAAACCAGTTTAAACATTAAGATACTCTATCAAAAGCTGTGTCTTGTGCCAAAAAAAAATCTGCACTTACATTTGCTCCTGGAAAGTAACTGCAATCTATTTTATGATTTTTTTTTTTTTGCAGAGATTCTATCATACAGACTTTCAGAACTATTTTAGATAGCACAGAACACTTGAAAACCACACTACAAATAGGAATATGCTCTTAGGCTAGATTATGAGAGAATACAAACACCCAGACAGTCCTCCTACTTGGTCCTGAAGACAGATAAACAGGAACTGTGCTACCCAGCAGCTTACCCCCTCCTGGAGCCATGTGGGCAACATGCTGCCTCCATTCCTTCCCCAAGAAGTAGGAGGGCAGCTCAGTGTTGACTTCTGTCCTGAGGGAGATGGGCAGAGCTCAGAGGGAGAGCCGTGCTTCTCTCCACAATCAGAGGCATTGCTGCAGAGCAGCCATGACCAAAGTCTGTGCTCTAGGTTTTATTTTTGGGACAAATTATGCTTTTAGAAGCAAGTAGACTATGCTTTCCCTTCTATATCATTAACTGCAGTATCCATACTTGCTGTTACTTTCAGCATGATCCAATTAAAAAACAAAACAAAACACAAAAATAAAACCATAAAAAAAAATCCCTTAATTTTACATCTTGCTGTTTAAATCACTTTTTGTGGTGGGCTGCTCCTATGGACACACCAAAATATCTTTGCTTTGTCAGATGCATTATTGAGGGGGACAAACAGGGAGAAGAGAGATCTCTTCCAATCCAGACAACATGGAATACAGCTACTTTGCAAAACAGAAGACATAGCAGTGTGGCTCTATGCCTCTTGTTCCCCAGACCTCCTGTCCCCACTGTAAACCAATCCTTGCCAGTGAGCTCCCAGGATCGCATTCAGTTTTGCTCGATGGTGCTCTGCCTGCTCCTGGAACATGTGATACTCATATCAGTTGAAAAACTGTAGATATGTGACTGGAACAGCAGATCTGAAAGTGACTGTCTATCTCCATTCTTGTGTAGGGAATAGGATGTCAAGATAATTACCAATTTTCTTGTCATGGCTTGTGGTTATTCTCATGGAAGTGATAGTACAGACCGCATAAATAAACATAATGATAAACCTCCTAGGAGCCAAAAAATTAGAGCAAAAGTAGCACACAGGCCATAGGCATAATAGAATCTAACAGTACAGTGGATTTTTTTCTCTTCACAAACACTACATAAAAATGCATATGTACCATTCTTGCATATTTAAAAATCAGTGTAGAAACTAAGTCTACTTTTTCAAGATCGATTGGTGACTCTGGGACCTTCACAACATAACCTTTATGCTCCAGTGTCTTAAAAAAGATTTGATGGAACTTCCCAATTTCAAATATCTGGTTACTTTCTAGCATTTAAGGCTGCAAACAAAAAGAAAAATTCAGGCTTGCCACAAAACTTGAGGCATTGTTGAAATGTAAGTTGGGATTTCTCAGGCAATGTTACTACCCTCACAGAGTGTATGCAATGTTCTTTTTTCTTGCTATCTAGACTGTTTTACTTTATTTTTTTTTTTTATTTTAATCAATATGCATAGAAGAAAATAAACTAGATATGTTAATGGCTAATACTTGCCACTAAGCCACTGCCTAAAATGCCACTGAGCTTTTGCCTATAACATACATTATTTTGTCAGTGCCGGAAAATGTGAACTAAAATACTGAAGAGACATGCAGTACAATTTTCATAAGGCAGATACTAAGCTATAATTAGTGTAGTTACAGCTTTGCAAAAACAACTGAGCCTCCTACCTAACCTGCATCTGCAAGAAACCCTTGCCTGCAGAAACCTCAGACAGAACAAGGCTGGGACAAAGATACACAGGGATGACAGAGACCAATGGAGCAGAGTTATTTGCCATGAGGTCTGACACCCATGAGCCACAGCATGCCATGAGCTCCAGAGGTGCAAAAGGCTGCTGGGAAAAGCAGGGAGCACCTGCAATAGCTGCCTGTGGTAAAGAGGGCAGGTACTGCCGCATTAGGCAGAAGTTCAAACACCTAATCTAATTCAAATCTACGCTGACCTTTGCTGCACAAGCTCAAACTGCAACACTACAATGTCCTAATTTGTACAAAATCTCTACAAGTCAAGTGGAGGAGGTCACACGTTCATCTATAGACAAGAATCAAGACAGGCACAGGAAAAGCCACTGGCTCAGGACATTTGGGTTCACTGCTGAACCCTGTGAGGTAAGAAGAGCAACAAATGCCTACAGAAATTTGTAAAGTGACTCCAAATGAGCTTGCTTCAGATCTAAGCAGCCTTGTCCTCTGCCCAGGATATGAAGTCCTGCTAGGAATCCTTGCTCCTCTATGGATAGCTCAGTATTTGCTTAGGCAGACAGCAACATGTTCTCTGTTGGCTCAGGTTCCTCAGCACCATACTGCACTGCACAGCACAGACCTACAGCAGCAAAACTTCTAAATAAATAAAAATTTACAAACATGTTAAGAGCCAGACTTTCAAATTCAATGAGGCATGAGGAAAGATATGTAAAAGGACTCAGCTATCTGTAAGCATCACATGTGAACTTCCATATCACCTGAGGCCAGACACCTGCTGTACATGTTCTTCCGACATCTCACTCTCTATTTTGACTGGTGTCACTGAAAAATCCTTAGAGAAGTAATGCTGCTTGCTAGGCTTTCACACTATGCTACATCCAGGAGGGCTCTGCTACCAGTTGCAGTTTTGTATGTTGTTGCAATGATGGACAGATTACTGCAGCATTGCAAACAACTGCTTTACTGGTGCAACTGGAAGCAGAGGGGAAGACTTATGGTACAAGTGCCAACAGCAGATGCAAACAGAAACAGAGAGAGTAAAAGGCAAAGAGACTGACACAGGAGGTATCAAGAGGGAGAATAGCCATCAATACTTTTTGTTCTGATTCACAATGAGATTTCAGAAGTATCAATACTGCCTGTTCATATAATCATAATATGAGGTGGGATGAAGTAAACAGTTGCTCACGATGCAACAAAAACTCAACAGAAGAGAGTCAAAAAGACCCAAGGCAAAGCTCACAGCTGGAAATCAGACTCTGTTTTGAATGAAATGCTTGACAGAAGTAACAGTTTACATACTATGTTTGAACCAAGCAACCCTGCAACAAGAAAACCTCTGAAAAGTAACAGAAAACATGACTCATTGGCTAGAACGTTGGGTGCCAAGAAACCCTTGCCTGCAGAAACCTCAGACAAAACAATTCTTTCCTTCTGTTGATGATGCTCAGCTATGACTTCAAGCTGTGCAGATCACATTTGAGAGCTGTGGAGAAACACCTTCTCGACTCCTTGGTCTGGCTTCTGTGCTTACCTCATAATGACCGATGGTATTTAGCTTCCTTATCCCATCCTCCATCACCTCTGAGGAACCATCAATATCTAACAATTCTCTTTGCTGCTCCTCAGACACAAGTTCTGCAGTATGACAGCAACAGAAAACAATTACACCCAATGGCATTCTCACTGTACAGATATTTTAAAGAAAAACAACACCGAACTGTTTCTGGCCCAGTGACTCCCCACTGAGCTGCTCTTCTCTATCCTTGTGCTAAGGTCACATGAAAGTGGTTTTGCACTCCCACACTTCTGATTCCTTTTCTAGGGTGACAGCTTGGGTGGCTTCCCTTTCAGCAGGTTTTGGTGCTTCTCTTTGTGTTGGTCCAGGCAGAGTTTTTGGAGGTGCTTTTACCTAATTACTGTTCCGCTGCATAAGTGTGCCCTGCTGTTAAGGTTACATTTGGACTAGAAGAAAGGTTCCACAAGCCACTTCTAAGAGATCACTAAAATGAGCTGTACAAGGCTGACATAGTACTTTGTGAAGGGTGATCAGGCACTTGTAAAGGATATAGACATCAAGACATCAGATATTAAAGTGTTATGAGCACTTGCCAACACAGTCTGAGAAGGCGAGGAAGTATCGACATCTTAGGTAGCAAGTCCAGGAGGAGACAAATGCCAACAATATAGAGTTTGTTAGGTTTCCCACTAGGGTACGTGGGAAGTGGTATGGTGGTGGTTGCTACAGACCTTGGGCTCCTGAAAACCCAACAAGGAAAGGTTTGACTCATCTGCTGGAACAGCCTTATTTACATCTGTAGATACTGTAGGTGACTTTGTGAGTCACAGCCAAACTATTATATAAACCTAATCTGACTATAAATAAGATTTATTTGATGGCTCTTCTGATCAAGGGCAATGTAGGCCTGTAGGAAGGAAGGAAGGAAGGAAGGTAGGAGGAATAGTAGATAGGGACTAAAATACTTGATAATCCTGCTGTCATCTTATCCACTGACAAAATATAACAACTGGCTGTACTTAGGTAGATGGGCCAACCACCTTACTTGCCCAGAAAAGGAACAGAGAAATTGTATATGCATAATAAATAACATCTGTTTGTTAATTGCAATGCTGAAGTTCTTGCAGAAGTGAAGCACACATAGCTCCAGAGGTCTAACGGGCAACATAAATTATCTAGTTTTTTTGCCTCAAAATTCCTCACAAAAGCTATGTTCTGTAGGAACTCTGAAAAGAATCAAAGCCAAAGGTAGGCATTCCTAATAAGAAAACTCCACAACAGAATAGTAAACTCCATAAAAATACAACATAATGATGTTTGCTTACCAAGACCAATTTCATCCAGCTGAAGACCATAGAGAAAGCCATTCTTATTAAAGAAAGCCTGAAGGCTCTTCTCCTTGGCTTGGCCTATGGTGTCGCAGTCCAGAACATTAACTTGAATAGTTTGACAGGCATCTCCACTCTCGTTTTCTGGGATTTTTTCAAAGATAACGTTCACAGTCTAGGGAAAGAGACACGTGTTACTCTGACTTACACGGAACACCTGGCATAGGAAACCTACAAACTTCTGACAGATTTTCAGCACCAGAGAGATTTTCAGCATATTTATTATTAAGTTGTTTCAAATAAAGATTATTTGAAGGAATTACACAAATAAATGTTCCTGTTCAAAAAAGAAAAATAGATATATATAGCTATATATTTCCAAGAGTGTATTTTGTCTTCTGCTTTTGTGCAAATTCATTTCAGTGAATTACCAAAAAACAAGAAGAGACAAGGAAGAATTACAATGCATGTTCTAGAAAAAGTGGCTCTTCCACGTAAAATGAATGCCTTAACAGCACAACTGTAAGATGAGATGTGGTAAGGCTGCTGAATAAGTAGTCATGGTAAGCATGATTGATTCTGAGTGGATAGAATGCAGTGTTAAAATGCATATTTACACCAGAAGATTATGCTGAGTGCCTTATATCACACAGAAAGTACATCTCCCCTGGAGGTGTCTGCATCTGTCTGTGTAGAGCCCTGTCTCTGGAGGCAGCACAGACACAGCTGCCAGAGAAGCAGTGAAAAGGGAGGATGTTGCAGCAGATAGAATCCAAAGTGGTAAAGATCTGCACAGAAAAGTGCATTGTGTTCTATTAGTTGTTATTTCAGGTCAAATACAGTGGTTACAGCATCCCTGCCCTTTAGCTCACAGCTACTCTTGGTTGGGACACAACTCCTCTGCTAGGCTGCACGTGAGCCAAGTAGGGGCCGGGGGGCGGTGCCAGTGACACTGAGTGACCATCTCCAGGGAATGTGTTTGTTTGTGCGGTCATATTTCTGATAAGGCCAGGCAGATTAACTGCTACAGGGCAGGGAATAAGGGATGAGCACAGAATTGCTAGGGCCAAGCAATAACATCAAAGATTTCCAGTGCCATAGCCTGCTCTGTGCAGTGAAATCACTGTCCAGCTACATGGATACAGATGATCTGCTGCAGATGTCTTGGGACAGAATTAAAACAAGTGTTTTAGGTGCCAGCACTTGACTGCAAGCAGCATAGGAAAATAAATGTACTCAAACCATTCTGGCTGCTGAACAGTTCTGGTATAACATTTATCTTCTGACTGAAATGAGAGGACTGCAGGTGTGACTCTATGAAAGGACTGAGCATCAAAACAAAAAGCAAGTAAACAATTTTTTGTCTCTGCTGTCATGTGAAGGAAATAACTTCTCTCCAGGTTGTTGCAGGGACAACTTTTCTATCTTCTTAGAAAAATGGGTAGTTATTAATAGTTGTAAAATAGTATGTTCTGCTTATTACCCAGCAAGACCGGAAATTACAACATGTTGCTGGTGAAAAAAGAGTAGTCCAGTGCAACAAAAATTAACTTTCTGTCTCCACAGAAGCAAAGGGAGTATTAAAAACAGGGTTTCAAAACTATGAAGATCATGATTTAAGACTAGGATGTAACTGAAGTAACAAGGAACAACTTAATCAGGACACTGAGATGTTTAATTGTGAGGAAAACGAGTCCATGGAAAGGACAGATGAAACGAGAGACAAGGATATGTGGGAATTGCAGAAGGACAAGCAGACTGGACACCATGCCTCAGGTTGGGATTTCATGCAGAAAATTAGTAAAAAATATATTGGCACATGCTTGTTTAGTCCACTGAACAGTTAGACCAACTGAACAGACAGCAAAAAAAAAAATCCTGTCCTTGACTCTGATTGCCCTGAGGTCATGGTCTTGTAGGATTAAAATGTGGACGGGGACTAGCTGTATTTTGTCCTTGGAAAACTCATTTTAATCAGTCTTTGCCCCTTCTAGTCTCTGAACTGATCTTTCTGGAGTAGCTCCTTGCACTTTAACTGATGTTGATTTGGCTTCATACCCTTGGAAGCATTCCTTCCTTCAGATGATCCTTTCCTTCTAACATTATTCCTACACTGCAATATTCATGTTCCTGCTCCTGCTTCATTTTCCACTCCTTCCAGACCATCAAGAGGAACTGTCTATTTCTCTTCCTCCATTTCTTTTCAGCACATACTCTCGCACAGGCTGCACAATAATGTGCAGCCTCTTCAGTCATTAGCACGTGAGAGCCCTCCCATTCCCGCTCCACTCGCTGTAGGATGACAAAACTGTAAAAAGAGTAGTCATCCTTCATGTAGGTGGAATAAAGGTCATGTATGGACTCCTTATGTGAAGGTATCTACAGTGTGAGGATAATAGGAAAGTTTTATAATCAAAGAAATGGTCAGACGGGAAGGAAGATTTAAACACTTAGAAGTCTCTAAGCCATATGAGTGAGGTGGTTTTGCTGATATGATTTCCTGCAGAAGTTAATCTTAAGTGATGAGGCAATTGATGGGGAGCTAGGAAGGACAATTATTATTAAGTTGTCCCTCCGCTGCTGAAGTTTTCATAAATCAGATTCAACCTGTCTGACAGCACAGTCCCTGGCTTTAGAAACTATTAATCAAAAGCTGACAGTCACAATCATTATATTTAGACACAAAGTGTAGAACTGGAAAAAGAAACAGAAGTTATTGTAAAATTATGAAAGCCCTTTTATGATCAGCTCTGGAGGTCAAAAAATATATGAGAAATCACAGAGGGACACATGAAAATCACAAGGTAAAATCATCAAGCCTTTTTCTAAGCTCTCTCACTTTGCAGAGGAAACAAAAATACTATTAACTTAGAGAAAGATTCAGGAGAAAAATTATAGGACCTGGTTCAAATTAATATCTAGAGATCATCCTTCATGCACTAGAAATTATGACAGCAAGACAAAATCACAGTACTCTTCAGAAAAGCTTTAACATAGGTTGCAAGAATTGTTAAAGGCTACCTAAGGAGAAGGTGGCACCTGCAACTACTTGTATAGGAACTACCTTGGAACCTAGCTACAAGACAGGAGGAAACCTAAAAAAAAGGCATTTTCACCCATGCAGTCACAGAAATAACGACATTTGAAGACAGTGTTTGCAGATGGCTTTTCAGATTTGTAGCTTCCTTGAAAATTAATTTCACACAATGAATTATTTAGCAGAGTTATTAATAACCATAGCAGATAACAAATGAGATGTGTTTAATAAAGCAATGTGATAATACCATATTTTCTTAGAAATAAAGAACAATAATCTGGGCTATTCAAGGACTCTTATTTGTTACCCTATACATCAGCTATTCATCTGAACAGATCGTATTTCCATTTATCAGAGAGATGGAAAAAAAACGAACAAAAAATATCTCCTTTTGATTGGTGAAAGGCAATTTATGTAAAGAGTCAGTACCAGGATGTACCACATAACAAAACTGCCTTAGAACTACTCCTGTCTCCCAGACTACAAAAAACAATCAACAGAAAAAATCAGATTGATTGCATGATCCTTCTGCAGCAGCCAGAACAGTCACCTTTGAAGAGGTTATAGAACAATTACAGAAGAGTTAGCCAACTGACACAGAAAATGGTGTAGGAGTTAAATTTAGGCTAGATGGACCTTACACAAAGGATGGGTTGTGCTGTTAATGCCGCAGTATATGGCACTCAGTTCTGTCTCTAATCCAGAGGACTCTCCTATAGCCAACATCTGCATTACTTACTTTGTGGTGAGGGTTGCTGTGTTCTTTTCTGCTGACAAAAATCCCCATATGTCACATGCCTTTAATAGCTTCCTTATCTCTCACAAAGTGTGACTAATAATACCACAAGGATGATGTCTTATTAGGAAATTGGTTTCCTTGAATCTGCTTTACTCCCTTACAGCCCACCCACTTTTTTTTAATACCCCTCTTTTAACTCATAAAGCAGTTGAACACTTGAAACAACCTTCCACTATGTGTCTTTACTTCACTTCTAATAAAAGGCAGTTGGCTGAACAGGTGATTTAGATAATTTCTTCCCAACTAAAAATGCAAGCACATTTCAGCACAGCATTCAACAGCCCAAATGCCTTTTTTCAATAAGCAGTGACTACTCAAAGGAATGATGGAGCACCAAGTCCACCACAAGAAGTCTCCCCTGGTTTCCCACAGGGGATATACCACTGAGGATGTCTCCCATTCCAGGCTGGCATTTTCTATTCAAAATCAAACTCTTCAGTGAAATGCTAACACTCAGCTGTGGAGTGCACTTCTTCATCAGCCATTGAGCAAATTATCTGCCGAGGGGTGCAGCTGCTTGTCTGCCTGTGAGAAAGCAGGCTTGCTTCCTCAGCCTGAGAAAAGGATCCATGACACATCCAAGTCTCTTTCAAGGCAGCTTTATTTCTCAGTATTCAAATATAACCACAGCATTAAAGAGCACAGCTTCTCAGCCCATACGTGACCAGTGCTTTTAGAAGCATCTTTCCTTTAATTCCTCCACTTCATTATGTACTTCAGCAGCCTATCTCTGTTCAATGCCTCACCCTTTCTAGCAGAGAGGGTTAACAGTAGGGCATTGGGTGATCCAAGGTCAGTGGCCTTTTAGAAAAGGCATGGGGCCTTGCCATGGGAACAGCTCTAATGCAATTCAAACACTACATGTTTCTAGGTTCTCTTTTTTTTCCTGGTTACAAATGGCCTGAATTTTAAAAAAACCTCTCCTGATTTGCAGAACTCACTCTGATTTTTAGGAGCCTGTCTGTATCCTTCTTTTACTGATTTGGAACTGAACTCCCAATCCTGAAAGGAGAGATTCTCATACAGAGCACCTATACCCTTATTTGTACCCTGTTACTGATTTAAGAATTGAACTCCCTACCAGAGAGAGGTATCCTTGTATCTTCAAGTGACCATATAGCTTAAAAAAATCTGGTCACCAAATGTCTACAGATTTGCTTCACCATCTCTATATCACCCTCTTTTTGGCTGTATTTTTATGCTTTGCTCTGGAGAGGTAGATTTTAATGTACTGTTATTGTAGGGCTGGGGAAAGGGGCAAACCAAAATACCAACAAAATACTGCAAGACTCAGAATGTAACTGCAGTGAGCAACTGTACGAATGCACTTGAAAACTCAGATCAGAATTTATTCCATTTAGAAAACAAAACCTGCAATCCTTTAGGCAGAAATGTTCTTCCACAGTAAGGAGGAAACACTTGGTTCCCGGCCTGTAAGCTCACAGGTCCTGCATGTCAATGCAGCGCATCTGGTGTTAGTGACAGAAGAAAACTGACTACTTGTTCTTTAGCCTCCTGTTAAATTATATTTTTAAGGGAAAATGTGCACAGCTGGCTTGCTTCCCCAGCCCAGAAAGCCTCACCACTCCACCTAAGTCTCTTTCACAGCATAGTTTTTAGCTTCCAGCATAAATCTCAGATAAACCACCAAACAAAACTGTTTCCCAGTCCAGCCAAAACTTGAACTTAATCTCTGCAATTTTATTACAGGATTCCTCTCTCCTTTTGTGATGGTTTTAAAGGGAACATTCAGCACTTCTCAGCTAAGTCCAAGGAATGCTGCACCTAAATGGGGAAAGCTGATCTATATTAACCCTATAGCTGTATCACTATCTCCTATTCAAAAGCAGGAATACAAAGTACAAAGGCAGGAAACAAGGTTCAAGAAGGGTTGTGGGCTCTCACTTCCTCATCCATCTGCAGACAGGGTTCCTCAGTGACAGCAAGTCCTTCAGACCACTTACCTTTTCTCCTCTTCACTGCAGTCTGACCACAAGACCCTATCAGTGACTGCATGCATAGCAGTAGCTCTAGAAAAAGTATTTAAGGTTCTTCAGCAATTTCAGAGTCAGCTATCCCCCCCAAGGGGCTCTCAATTTGAATGTGTGCTATAAATAAGAGAAGTCAATTAATTCCACAGGAGCAGATGTTTCTGTGCAGTCTACTAGTAACAGGCATATTGAGAGCTTGATGAAAATTATTGCTCTGCATCACTACTGTGTTTTGCATCCTATGGATACATACAGCAATATATTTAAATTTACTCTGGATCTCAAACACATGCCAGGATGCAGCACGTAAACAAGGAAACCAAGGATCTTGGATTATGTATTTGATTTTTAGTCACAAACTTCCTTTCCAAACACTCTGGTAACTTAGCTTGAAGTACCTTCAAATGTAGCCTCTAACAATAGCTTTGTAAGCAGATTTGACTTTATCAGTTTGAAGCTTTCAGTAGAAAATGACAATTCAAAAACGATTCCCAGAAATGTTGCCATTTCAGTGAGTTGCCTGTATGGCCCAGTAAGTCCAATGGACTGCTGACCAGCCAAATTTTCTAGGGTCATGTAGTCTGCTCCAGTATACAGCATTTTGCACCTCTCTTGCTTCAAAACAGAAGACAGGCAGACCTGGAAACTTCAGCCCTACCAGAAACTTAGCACATGGGCTCTGAAAAGGACTGAATTCTCTTCCAAAGCCACCAGCACTTGAACTGCCCTTGCCATGGCCATTGCTGCCTCCCAATTTCTGCTCCCAATGTGTGAAGCCCACTGTTCAGCAGCACTTCTCATACTCCTCATTATGTCAGGTAACTCTAACTGGAAACCAGGAGTTAAGAAGCAAGAAATCTACAAAAATGACCGGAAATACACATTTTAAAGTTCTCAGACCTAAAATCACTTGGAAATTTTGGAGCAGAAGAGTGCTCTGGTTATTCTGAAAACCCTTTTCAGACTTCCTACTCTAAAAATCACAGTTTTTACATGCTCCAAAGTGCAATAATCCTGCTATCCCTTCTCATCTCAGTGCCACAATGACAATCAGTAAGGGAACTCCAGCTTTCAAAGATGTTTGGGTGCAACTGGAAAACATGAAATAGGTGCTTTGAGAAATGCAAAAAATCTATGGTAAAGTTCAGAAGTTTAGCTAGACTTCCCAGGTATCTTCTTTTTAGCCAAGCAACTAAGTAAAATCTACCATGCTGTAACCTTGCTAATGTGAAGCTGATTTGGTGCTAATAGTATGGAAACCCACAGCAAATCATTGCCTGAAGATTAGCCACAAAGTAGAAAATAGAAAATAGCCACAATAGGAAAATAAAACCTCTGCATTCCATTCGTTATTCACTTGTAAAGTGTAGTTTAGTTTAAATTCTAAGCATGTTTATATTTTTGTAGTATACTTTAAAATAAGAAGGACTTTTTAATACCTTGAGACTTCATTAAACCTACTCTCTGGTGATTAATGCATGCTGTGAAGTGAGGAGTAAGTGCTATTTGTGAAATGTATATCAGTGAAACACCAGCTAGTTAAACTCTTACCATGTTTGGAAACTTTGTTAGCAATAACAATTTTACTATCTGGGTACTTAACCACTACCTGAGTGTCTTAAGAGCCTTATTTTAGCTTCTTAGAAATGGAGAAAACGTGACAGCTGTCCGTGCCTGGAGAGAACACAAGCTGACAAACATACCACTGTTTTGAATTCAGACACTTGCCACAGCAGCCAGTCTTCGTTAAGAGTGTACAGGGCTTTGCAAGTTATTGCGTCAACGGGGCCTTTGTTTATCCTCTGATTGAGGGTTGTCACCAGCAAATAGAAAGGTTCACCAATTGTCTCCTAGGACAGGAAAAAATGAAAGAAACATTTATTTTGTAATCATTAAATGAGCATGAATAAGCAAAAAAAATTAAAGTGTAGCAAATGGTGTTATTTCCTTTTAAGTAGAAAAGAAAATCCCTGCAAGCAGATTTATCTAGCTATTTGTTTAACCTCCATCTATTGCTTTTCAGTGTGAAAGTCTCATGCAAATAGCAAGGGACATCTGGAGTGAGTGGCAAGATAGCTCACAACCCCTTGCTGTGCACAAGCACACTACAGACAAGCTGCTCCTACTCCACCTGGCAAACACTTCCTAGTTCCACCAAAGAGTGGGTGGGGGGTGAGACATGCACATGTTCACATGCATACTTCAGCTACTTCTTCCCTTTTCAGTCTTGTGAGAAAACAAGCTAAGAACTAGTTTCCTTTTGAATTGGTGTCTCCCCCCTTTTGTCTCTGAAAAATGTCTCGGGAGCAAGCTTGTGGGACTTAGCCTGGTGTATCAGCAAAAGAAGAAATGAAACTGGGGCTTTGCTCTCCTGCCTAAACCCCAGGGCTCAGGAAAGCACCTGAGGAAGGTGTATCTCTATTTCCCCGTAACACCATGCCTGCAGCCCAGCTAAGGCATCTCACTAGCACAGCTCTGTAAAAATGTCTGGTGTATTGAGAACATATCTCTGACAGCTCCTTGGCACTCTCCACGGTTCCAGGAAACCGCTGTGAGCTGCTGAGCCTCAAACAATGCTGCTGCTGTATTAATGCAGGCACTGATGAGAGTGATACCAACAGTGTGATAGCATCACATTGATAAGAGAGACAGGAAGAGTAACCAAGCACTGAAACCAAGAACAAAGCGCTATCAAGTTACTAAAATAAACAAACATTAAAACAAAACTAAATGCTTATTTTGTTTTCATCTGAAACAATTTATGTCTTTAAATGTGCAATACTGCTTGGAGGTTGAAAAGTTTGGAAAGAAGTTAAGTTTTCCAAAGGAGGGTATTTCTAAAATCTCAATTTCTTGGTAGCTTTTCAACAATTTGCATAGATGGGTACAGCTGCATTTTAACAAGCATATCAGTCTTTTAATATGATCACAATACATCTCATGGGCTGAAATGTCTGGTATGAGAAAAGGATATGCTGGAATTATAAAATTACCCAAATCTTGACCAAATACATGACACAATCATTGCTTGGAGATGTGTTCTTTTCCTGCATTCTACTCATGGCAGCCAGCTAAGTCACCTAAACTAGAAGAACACACACTCATAATGTTAAATGCTAGACTGAATGCTTTAAACTGATCCCTCTAACAGGTCCTATGGAAAAAATCAATTTAAGAAATTCTCTGCATATCTTATGTAGTGAAAAGATGTACACGTACCCGGAGAAATCCAGAAAGGCAGACAGACATCCAGTTTGTCAGCAATTTTTCTACCACAGATTCGGTTCGTCTGAGCAGGAGCTTAGGCTGTACATTGCTCGATTGCTCCATCAAGTCCCTTGTCAATACTTCCAAAATATGGGTGAGATAAACTAGCTTAGTTTGTAATGCAATAGTCAAGAAGGATGCAAACAAGCACCTGTAGGGGAAAAAAAAAGAATATTGTAATTCTGGAATTTCTCTTCCAGTCATCTTTAATAAATGAAACACAATTTAGGGAAGTTCATATCCTAAGTTCTCTCTCCTCAGGCATAGAAACTGTCCACTGTTCTCTACAAAAAAACAAAAAAACAAAAAAAAAAAACAAAAAAAAA
>WEIU01004710.1:38137-62617 GCA_013389925.1 Aegithalos caudatus
AAAAAAAAAAAAAAAAAAAAAAAGCAAGTCCATCTGCTCTTGTGATTATTTTTTAAACACAGAAGGTGTGTCTCTGAATTTAATTTTGCAGAACAACACCTGCTTCACTGACAAAACTTTTCTAAATTGTAGAACTGTTGATCTAACTGCAGGAAGTGTTTACAGTTTTGAACTGAACCTTCCTGCTCCTTTGCCTCTTTGTTTATATGTACGAACACTCCAATTTCTCTTTAATTACTTGTTTTAATGGCAATGTTTTTTCTTCCTCAGTGTGTGCAGATGGAGAAGGAAAAATGCTCTAGAGTACTGAAAGCTTGTTTTGCAAAAAGTAGAAAATAAATTTGTGTACTACAACCCATGGTCTTTTTTCCCTGCTAATTCTTTTTCTTGAAGATGATAAGCATAATCATACTATACCTGTCTTTCACAGAGAAATTTTTCTGCTTTTCAAGGGTGTGAATGAGAGTAACAAGAAAGTTCTTGTTACAAATTAAAGCATGCAACATGTTGAAGCTTTCATCCTTGCTGGTTTGGTCTCTGCTCTGGAACAGTTAAACAAAAATCAGCAAACTGTAGTTTGGATATGATGGATTCTTAAAGCTCAGAAAAAATGGAAAGAAACATATGGGATAAGATTCTGGCCTCAATCAAATCAGTGGGAATTTTGCATTTATTTAAGGGCATTTATTTATTTATACCAAAAATGCATTTGTCTTTGTGTACAACACAGAATATACACATGCACAGCATATATTTTCTGCCCTATACACAAAGCAATGCTAATAGTTAAGTTTACCATAATTTCTCATTATGAGATTCTGTTTTATTTAAGTAAGCCAAATACACATTGGATAACAGCATCTTACACCTCAAATTCCTTTTACATATAAATCCATGCAACCCTTCTCTTGGAGAAAAGGGAACATACTGAAAATGCAAGCTGATGTGTTTCAGGACAACACAGAGAAGGAATATAATCACTCTTGAAAAAAATAATTAAAGCATACCACACTACATCAACTTACCTGTGGCATTTCTTCACTGAAGATGGATGCAAAGCCTCCTGACTAAAATATAAGGGGATATTTATAATTCGTAAGTTCCACCAAAAGTTTCTAACACATGTACATTTAACACATCAAGCATATTCCTGATACTATTTGAGATAAAACAATGGAAATGCTGACTTCTAGAGCAGATACACTGTAAAAATTCTACACAGTAACTTCTGCAAAGGTGCTGCCAAAGCTGACTGGAAAGTGAACTCTCAAAAAATGACCTGGTATCATCTTCAATGTGCTGTGTGTGTTACTCGATGCTGCTGAGCTGCACTAGCACGGCAGTCAACCAATGCTCCCCAGGAAGAGCTGTGTGTCACTGTCATCTGCAAATGTGCTGGTGTACAAGGGGTGCTGCAGGCTGCATCCTTCCTGGGTGGCAGGACAGCCTTTGGTACAGAGGGCTGTTAATGAGGTGACACTAGAGCTCATCTGCTTCCATTCATTTCAAGGCACTCTATGAATATTCATTAATGAACTCTCCAGGAGGTCCATCCTGGCAGTCTCCACTGAGGCACAGGTGCCACCACATATCCAGTCCTAGCAAAAGCTCTCACACAAAAAAAGGAAGCCCCCAGTTCTCAAATACCTTGTAAATGCCCCTTGAGCAACAGATCTACACCATTTATTGTCATCTGCTTTATCTGTCATGCTGGCAGCCCCTTGTTTCCTTACAGATTCACAGAATGGTTTGGGTTATAAGGGACCTTAATGGTCATCTAGTTCCAACCCCACTGCCATGGGTAGGGTTATCTTCTACTGGACCAGGCTACTTAAATCCCTGTCTAGTCTAGCATTGAACATTTCCAGGGATGGGGCACCTACAACTACTCTGGACAACCTGTTCTGGGGTCTCGTCACCTTCATCATAAGAAATTTCTTTCTTATGTCCAATTTAAATTTATCCCCTTTCAGTTTAAAATCATTAACCCTTGTCCTGTCACTACAGACCCTGGTTAAAAGTCTGTCTCCATCTTTCTTATAAGTCCCATTTTAACTGAAAGATTGCCTTCCTTTCTGATGGCTGAACAATCATGCCTGGCTCAGACATTCTTCATAGAAGAGGTGTCCCAACCTTCTGAGCATTTTATCACCCTCCTCTGGACCTGCTCTAACAAGCCATGTCCTTCTTGTGCTGGGGAACCTCCGAGCTGGATGCAGTGTTCCAGGTGGGGTCCCATGGGGCAGAGAGGGAGAATCACCTCCCTCAGCCTGCTGGCCACACTTCTTTTTGATGCAGCCCAGGGTATGATTGACTTTGGGCTGTGAGCACACACTGGCATCTCACATTTAATTTTTCATCTACATAACTGATTGTTCATCCCTCCCTTTCTTCATTCCTCCTGTTGCATTCTACCCTACCAAACTCTTTCTCTTCCTCCACTGGCTATTCCCACTTCTCCAGAACTCTTTAGCAACCCTAATATCAACTACCAATAAAAGACACACACACACATGCAAACACAGAGTGAAAGAACCAGAACTGTGTTAAAGGTTAAAAATGTCTGTGAACAAGGAACAAGCATTAGAACATTAAACCAAACAATGTGTGAAATTGAGGGAAAACTGAAATAATAAGAAAAATTCAAGAAACAAAGCAAAAACCAGGCTTAGCATCAAGAGCATTTTAAGAATAGATATAATATCCATTTAACATCTACATGCATTAAAAGCTATTATACCAGATTAAATATAGAAGACTGAAGCAGTGGGAAGGAAGACTCTCAAAACAAAGATGGGGTCCATCAATCTTAATTTTAGGTATGGGAGTCCCTCTTTAAGCAACTTGTCCCATCCTAAGGGGGGTGCCTCAGACAAATGGGATGAATCACTTTCCTGAGCTGTCCATCTCTGCACTGACTACAGAAGATGCTCAGTGAATAGCTTAAACTTTCATGCTCAAACAGCTTAGATTAGATGAGACAAAGCCCATCAATCACACTGGAGGGCACAAAGAGTGCAATGTGGACATCATTCAAACACGTGGTTAGTGAAGGAAGTGGTGGTTTGTCACTTTGACTCTCCTGTCAACCCTTCAGACACACTCAGTTGCAATATATATTCCCTACTGGCTTTTCTGTTCACCTATAATATTTGTTCAGTGGAGCACTGCTTTTCTGTCACATTCACACAGCACAAGGCATGTTTGGACACTCCTGTAATGTAAACAGTAAGTACTTAGCAGAAAAAACTGGTATACAACCATGTTAAGTAACTTGCCTGACACCGTATGTTTGTAGAGAGCTAACAGAAGCAAGTGTACCTTTGTGAGATATGTATTTTAAACTGAGACAAAATCCAACTGAAATAATTTCCAGGATGTGAACTGGCATGAGACTCACCAAGGCAAAACAGGACTCCTTCCCATTTTTACTTTACAGAATGCAGCAGTGGCAAACTTTATGCCTTTTTATCTTTTTATTTGCATAGAGCACAGCATTTCCACTGAGTCAGCTTCTTGTTTTGACAAGGGAAAGTATAGAAAAAGGTATATTCTTAAGAATAAAACTGCAATTTTAATGCTAATGTGCCTGGCAACCAAACAAATAGAATGGAAAAAGATGCAGGAAGTAAAGTTTCCTTTCCACTTCCTTCAAACCACCTGGTGACCCTCTAAAAATTACTCTGGGGGCATAACAGTAGGATCAGCAGAGATATTCCCAGTGTCCTTTGGTATGAGAACTCAAATTACACAAGGATTTTGCATATGTAATTGCTAAATATTATTCTGCCTTAGTGTTTGGTATTCGGAGTTGTACAAAACCCAAAGACCCTGATTCTGCACTATCACATGTATTCAACTTTATCACAACGAGCTTTTACTAGGATCACAAACAGCGATAAGGTGAAGCAGCGTGCAGACAAGAGTGCAAGACTCAGCTGCAGCAGTGATGAGTAATACATGAAGCCTGGTAGGTAATTCACATCCATACCAGTCATGCCCTAAACTAACCAAGTTTCTACTTACTGGTGTCTGTCATACAGGAAAATATCACCAGCTGAGATCACAGCTTCTGCCAACTGAATAAATGCTCCTAAGCACCGGTTAACAACATATAATATTGAAAGCTGTGGCAAAGGCACTCATCAGCATCATAATGTGCCACACATGCAAAAAAAATTAGGAAGAGAAGTAAAACATTCAAGAGAACACCTCTGGTCATCTGATGCAGTGGCACAAACTGCTTCAACAAACACTGAAAATCTCTGCCTCTAAACTGGAAAACACTTAAGTACTTATGTAATTTCTAAGCACTTGAGCTGCACCCCTTTGAATCAACATCTTACCATTTCTGTCAGCACCTTGGTGTAGAAAGTCAGCACCATCTTACAGCCATTTCTTCATCCCAGAAGTCTAATTAGGAAGTGTCATGATGTTAGCTAGCATGTTAGCTAGCCTGACTGTTACTTTGATTAGTTATAGCTTTGGAAGCAAAAGCATGGGAACAAAAAAAGCAATGGATAAATTATAGCTTGGTTAAGATGGCCTGAAAGGCAAGCAGCTCAGTGGGGCTGAACAAAAAGAAATGGATACATGCACAACCCTTGAAAATTCAAGAAAGTTGCTTTATCTACAGCATAAAGGCTTGGCTAAATGTAGAGATATACAGCTTTAGGTGTTCTTTGGTAATTCTTGATTTAAGAAAAGTTTCTTGTGAGAATAGAGTGCAATTACTGTGTAGTATTTTCTTATTTCATCCTGACATTCCTCAATATTTTTACTATTAGTCAGGGCTGACAACTAAAAGACTTGTAAATATTTACCTCTGGAAAGAAAGTTCTAAGAGCGAAGTGTTTGTAGTCAAGAAAGGGAACCGTTCCAAAACTATCCACCACATCTAATTCATCCATCTGCAGTTCAGCAAATCCTGAAAAAGCACCCCCCATCCCCACCCAGTAAGTTAGTTTAGTTGACACAAAATCAGCTTCACAGTGGTAGCTTGGCCCCAGTATATATTCCTTAAAAGACAGTTTTCAGGGAAGAGCAGTTGTTTTTAAGCTGTAGCTCTCATGAGCTGGAAAGTAGCAATCTACTTTTTTATTAAAGGAAATAGTATATGCAATCCTATTAGCTCAGTGCTATCTGCTACTGCAGTGGATAGAATATTAAACAGGAACTCTGATACAACATAAAAATATTCTAACAGCTACAAAATGAAAACGTTTATAAAATGTTAACTTCTTGACAGCTTCAGTTCAGAAAATATGCTGTAGACCTACCCTCGCGTATTTCCTTACGAATCTCGTACTCCAGCAGTTCAAGTTGCTGACTCTGTTTACGAGTTAACTCTTTGGATTTGTATCTAGTAACTATGAATGCCGCTAAAAAGAAAGAAAAAGAGACTCTGAGTACAGAAATCACAGAACAGAAAACTCCTATACAAGACATACTTTATTATCAAAAAGATTAACGCACATTTGCACAATTAGTGTTTTATTGTTGTCCCTGTGCTAGTACCCATGAATCCTAGTTACCTGGATCTATACCCCGATGTTTAGTAAAAATCATTCCTTTTAAAAAGGTTTCGAATTGTCAGTCCAATTTTATTTGAAAGTGCAGCACACCCTGCTATATACAGCCTGCACAGTGAGACACGGACTCTAACAATCACTTCTACTAATAGCAACCAACTTAAGATAGCACTAATTAAACAGAAAAAAACAGTTGTTTTGAACAGAAAATCCACTTACAAATTGTTAACTTTTCTAAAGCTTATTTAGAAGGAATAAAGGTATGACATATGGCTCCTCTTTAAAATGAACTTTAAAAAAAGGAACCAACCAAATGAACAAACCTCTATACTTATTAAAATAAATAAAATTTATCAAATATATAACCAGGTAAAAACACTCAGAAAAAAAAAGGAGCACCAAGAAGATAAGGGGATAACTATTTACCTCTTTCAGTTTAGTAATGACCCACAAATTCATGAATTATCCAAATGAGCAGAAACACCACAAACACTGCCTGACGATAAGCAGTTTGTTAGGGAACATCTGCCCCAGGGACGGGAGGGTAGCTGAGCTCTGACAGCTGGAAGGGACCAAGTTGTGACACAAGGATGTCAGTTCTGTGTCTTGCTTCATGAAGTGAAAGTGAATAATCCCAGCAGAACAGACAGAAATACTGTCTTGTAACACGCTTGTGATGTGCTGCAGTCTGACAATTCGGACTTCACCACCAGAACAGAGTTAACTTTGTCCACTCTTATTGGAAACAAGGTAAAATCACCAGACTGTTTGTGATGGTTCCAGGCATGTGAGTATGTATAGTGTTTGTGTTATAATCATATCCTCCAGCAAATCAAAACCTGATAATCCATTATTGTACTTACCTATAATGACACCCACCACAATAGGTAGCAAAATAAGAACATATAAATATATGTGTGATGATGTTGGTTTAACTTCATGCTCAAAATTTCCCAATTTGACCTGAAGAAAAGCAATGGCTATGTTAATAGAGGCACTATGTCAGTACTTAAAATGACATTTAATGTATTAAAAAAAAGTAAGACATGTAAGGACAGTGGTAGATTATTGGGAAGACAGTAGAGGTTCAGCAAAATGCATATGAACCAACATTAACTTAACTTTTACTGTATTTGATGTTTAAGCAGGGTAATAGAGCAATGAAGAAAGAACTTGGAGGTCCTTACGTACCACCAAATTTTGTCATGCTCTTACTACAAACTAGAGCCCTCAAATGAAAGGCAGGATCTAGCTTCCAGCTGGCCAAGTGGCTCATGCACTCAAAAGTCGCTGATAAACATTCTGGCATTTTGAAACAAGGAAGGCATGTTTGCACTTGCTGAGCAGAAAAGATAAGGCTCACAATAAGAATGAGGGAAGTAGAATTTTTCATAGACACCTGGCTTACAGCCTTCTTCCCTCTTTAGGATGTTTCAACCTCATTATGTAGGATGTTGTTCCTGAAGGTCGTTAAGAAAAAATGCAACATACAATACATGTACAACATGTACATGAAAATGTTACAATATGTGTACAATATCCCCCAACAGCAGGCTTGTCAAAGGCAGGACAGGCATTAATTCTTAGGGATACATGAAAGTGCTGAGGTCTGCCAAATGCCAAACTGAGACATTCACCACTGATAATTATGGCAGAAGAAATTTCACAAAAGGGGATCCGAAAGAGGACTGCAAAAGCACATAAATAAAGGGTAGCTAAAACTATATACAGGCTAGACATAAAAATATGTTTTGACACATAAAAAGAATACCACCAAGTGCCAGGGATAGAAATGAGTTTGAGATAATTGAAAAGGAGGGTTGAGTTGAAATTATTTTGGGTTACAGCAGGGAAGGCAGAGATCTGGTGATTGCAATCAGTGGCTTGTCACAGGAGGTGAGCAGCCAGGGCAGCTGCAGACTGCCAACTGGATACTCACATCACAGCTATACAGACACAAGCAAGCAAAAAACCCCACAGGGCTGGAAGGACACAGCCTTTGTATTTCTGAGGCTACAAAGAACAGAAGACAAAGCAGATCTATTTCCTTCATCAAATGCTACTTTTTCCTCTGATGTTTCTATGTTTTCACAGCTCCTATGCAAAGTTCTTTTGGTCTGCACCTTCCTAGGATCCCATTAGCCTTTTCCAAGGCTCAAATGCATTAGTGGATAAGTACATTAACCATCCTGTGACTAATACCTCTACTTTTCTAGACTTGTCGTGTCCAACTGAAGACTTCCAAAAGCAGAAATGTCTGTTACTCATCCTTCTTTATTGAAAACTGAGACAAAGCATTCACTTAATTTTCTGTTCATATTTCAATTATCTTTATTCTTCACCATAACCTTCTTATCTAACGGCCCCATTTCTTTCCTTATCTTTTTATCTTGTTTATGAATCATGGACTATATAAGGTACACCTGAATTAATCCAGTTCCTATTCCTAAATTAATTTCATTTTTCTGCATGACATTATAAAACCTTCTCTGGACTGGTAATGCCTCTGAGCTTTATGTCATCAGCAAGTGTTATTAGTGCATGCCTTATTTTTGCGTTCAAGTCAGTGGTGATATTAAGAATATCTGTATGAACATCAGCAACGCCCACAGTCAGCTCCCCACACAGAGTATCCAGTTTTTGTAACCTCTGGCAGCCTCATAATCACCAGATTAAATAGTTTACTGAATGACTTCCAGGTACATGTGCTCAATTGCTTTTTTGTTGTTGAGGAAATCACTCATCTTAGGAAATAAAGATAACTAGCATGATCTGGTTTCATTAGAAAGAATTTCAATTATCCATTTTCTGCTTACCTCCAGGTCTTTCATGAGTAATTCAGAATTTACATAGAGCTAGGATTAAATCAGCAAGCCTCCATTTGCCTAGGGTTTGGGTTTTTTTCCAGTTTAATAATACTGGATTTTTATTTGCTGCTCTCCAGTCATACATTACATCTCCTGACTGCAGCTTTATTTAAAATCTTTCCTACTAAGCCTACAGTGTCATGTGTCAGTTCTCCCTCAGTTCTACGATTGGAATGATCCTGTTCCTGCTGTCTTGAGCCCTTTGATCTATCTGAATCTTGTCCCTGTCACAAGAATGGCACTTTCTACTCTGACACCTTCATGCAGACTGATCATTCTGTCTTTGAACCCACACTCAATATCTTCTTTCTTCTTGAAAACTAAGGCAAGAGATACATTTATTCTTGGGTCAAACTTATCTTTTATACCCATCTTATCCTTTTTATAGTGGACCTATTGCTTTTTTGACAATCTATTCATAAGGTTTAAAAAGTTATGTGAGGATTTGCTACTTCTGTATTTTTCTTATGTTGGAAAAAAAAATTAAGGTACTGGAAGTGCAATGTTACACGATAACTATCACATTTTATTTGCTTTAGTAAAGTGGAGATCTTTCTATGACAGTCACTTCTATGAAGTTTGCAGGATGAGCATGTGATAGAGCAGTGCAACACTGATTTTTAAATGCAACATCAAATTCAGAAAGGCTTTTCTGTGCCATAACTGGCTCAGATGGCAGGATCCACAGATGGGTGGATCAGTTAAAAGTGATAAAAAAATCAAGAATAGCTTTTTAAATCTTTACTATGAGCCATATGCCTTGAAGTCAATAGAGTTATTTCAGTTTTATACCACCACACACTGCAATAAGAGTCTGGCATAACTTTTCCCCTTCACAAATGGTAATCATAGCATTAAAAAAAAATTGTATCTTCATCTTATTCATGGAGCAAATATCTTAAGCTGCAATTCAGCTTTGACATCCATGCTAATGTCCTTATATTTTGGCCTGGCTTTCTGCCACATGCTCAAAGCATTTTAGCTTTCCCAGTGCACATTGAATTTCACCGCCTTTTTCATCCAGAAATGCCTTCTGTCTCAGTGGTGATCCCTGAGACAGATCCTTACCTACTTTAGTAGGAAAAAGTGACTGGGAGAACACAATCCTTTTCCTCATGGGCACACTGGAGAATTAGTTTGCTTACAGATCTAAGATGAGGGGTTCTCCTGGAGACAGTGATGCTGTTCCAATGATGTCTGCTCTGACTACTGGTCTCTGGAGCTCAGCAGCGAGTTCAGCTCAAGACTGCAAAACTCACCTCTGACACCACCCCAGTAACCAGACAGAAAATGAACTCAGTTCTGACAGTGCTACCTAAGCTAGGCAGGCATGCTTGGATATGAAGAAGAAAACTGCACTACAAGTACCATGAGAGCATTAATGATACATTTTACTGCACTTGTATAAACATTCAAACACTGCTGAATTGCAACAAAAGGGATTTCTACTTACAAAAACTTTCACTGTGGAAAAGTCAATCTTGTCGGTTCCTTCCCTTTTGAATTTGCACAATATGGTGCTACGGTCTGGCTTTTTGGTAATATTTTGGACACTGAACCATATCTTTTTGGTCTGTGCACCAGTCATATATGACAGATAAACCTCTACCTCTGTTTTAGAAATATTCAAGTTATCATTTTCTTTCTAGAGGGAAAAAAATTGAAGACAATGATCAGTCACTAAATGTAGTCAGGAAAAAAAAATCTCCAAGCACTATTTTAAATTAGGTACTGTAGTTTATTATTTTGAAACTTACATATATTTTTAATTCCAGATCAGGATCCAGTTCAGTGTGCAGCTGGTAGTTAATGAACACTGGGTCAGGGTGATAGTGTAGTTTGACACATGGTATAAAGGTAGTATCCACTTTTAACATCATGTCAACAACTTTACCCTCTGTTGCATGGCTCAGGCTTGGTGTTAAATAATGATACTCAGATGCGTTTCCAGGACACCTAGAGACCTAAAAGTGAATAGCAAAGCTCTAACAGTCATGAAATACTCAACAGTGGGTTCAATTATAAACAGAGGCACTCAAACTCATTTTAATGTCTTCCCAACTTCACACAGATACCTGCTAAACCTCTTTTCTGAGATCAGGGCTGCATGCAGAGCACCTGGAAATATTTGTGTGTTGAGCCCATGTCTACCTTTGTGCATTTGTCACAGACTCTGCACACAGCTCTAAGGCTGATTGCTCACTGCTAAGGTAATGATTTCCTGCAATGAGACAGGAATTATGACACTGAATTTTCCTTCTTTCCCCTCAATGCAGGTGACAAGAGAAGAGTAAGACAAACTCTCCAGCAGTCCTAGGCATTTGCTCTTTCTAACTTAACTCCCGAGACAGGGGGTTGCTACAGTCATTGTAGCATTGGGTCATTGTTTACTCCACTGGGTGATGCTGCTGTGTTCTGGTCTCTGTGCTGCAAGGGTTAACAAAGCGCTTGGCTCCTCACAACCTTGGAGAAAGGGTTTCATCCCAGCATCAGCTCCAGCCTGCTGCCCCTCACTGAGGCAGTGGCACCATTTGGGCTTTCAGCACGTCCTCCAACACACCCATATATGGAGACTAGGGAGACTCAAAAAGGATAGATTTGGAGCAAGTCCCTAGACCATAAATAAAAGCTCAGGGAATTATGCAGGAGAGCAGCTTATGTGTATTTGTGATTCTGTACTAAGAATGTGTATAACTGTAATCCTGTAAGTGGTTATATTTATTTCAGCAGGGTGACTGACATGTCCCTGCAAGTCCTTGGAAATCAATGAGGTCTCCTTCAACCTTAGGAACAAAACCTAATGCATAAGAGATCTCTATTTGGTATTATAAAGGAGATTGAGACTTACTGTGAGATTTGATCTCTGGTCATCTGAAATAATCACACTGTCCACCACATTAAAATTTCTACCAGTTGTAGTAATTTTGCGACCACCACTGCAAAAACCAAAGCAAAGCAAAACAAAACAAAAACAAACATGAGGAGAATGGGAGGTTAATATTATCTGTTTTCCTGCAGACATGTCCTGCATTAAGATTTCAGTTGTGAATAAACTACTCAAGTGCATTTTGCTTTCGTAGCAGACAACATAATGAAGTCAAACTGTAGAACAAGATAATTTGAGCTATACAGTGCACTTCCACTCTTTCCTCATAATGTAATGGTAAATACTTTTGCTACCCCAAAACCACATGGCTTGCATGTGATTGCATACACACATATACTCCTTTTCAGGGACTCCCCACCTTTTTTTTCCTATTTACAGAGCCAAAGAACTAGACCATGATTTAATATTCTGTCTTGAAGAAAGAGCATCATGGTATTTCATTGCCCCGGTGCAGCCCTGCCTGTGCTTAATTCTTGCCTTCTTCCGGACAAACCCATCATGCCAGGCACCTCACAGGAAACATTCTCAGCGGTGTTCAGACCATCTGTCTCACACACAATGATGCTTGTGTCTGAGGGCTCTGGCTCACAATATCTGCTGTACAGAGTTGGAATGGCTTAAGGTATTATTAATTTCCAGCTGCCTAAGCTGCCTCTCACCTGGAGATGAGGGCATGCATCCTGGCCGCTCAGCTGCTGCAGCTGCCCGCCTAACCCAGTACCCCAAATCCTCACTTGACAAGATAACAGATTCAGAATGTGAGAACAGGTAAAAGCTGTGAAAGCAGAGAGACAGGTGGAAAGCTCTGCCAGAGAATATCTTTAAAACCACCCTGTAAGTCTTTCACCAGACCTGTAAATCTCCTGCAGAACACAGCAAAGGCTTGAAAAGGGCTCTTCTGGCTTTAGGGAATCATATTTGAAAGCAAGTCTGTGTACATCAGTGCAATGATGATTATTTTCACTTCACTTCCAATCCACTGTTACTTTATACTGTTTCACAGATGAAGGCCATTATTAGCACCCAGAAATCAAAGTTAATTGGAGTTAGAACTTATGCATGCTACCCATATTTGGGGTTTAGGTTTAGTAGGAATAGACTACTTTTGACTCTTATAAAGGAGACCTGAGGTTGGCAGAAGATGTCTACAGCTACTATGACCCTATCTGATCACTTCACAGGCTTGAATTCATCTAACACAACAGGTTACAGCAGTCTTCCAAGCTTTCTTCAGCTGCAGTCTGGCCAAGGAAGAAGGCTCACATTGGCTCAGTGCAACTATATTTGAATAAATGCATAAAAAGTACAGAAAGATAAACTTACCTGATCCAGGAGGTATTTGGTGTAATTCTAGAACATGATGGCAGGGAAACATAGTGCAGGGTCATTGGTGGTGAACATTTTTTCCCATTAGCCTGGATACATATACTTTTGGCCTCTTTACGTGTTGGTGGGAGAGCAAATGTCATTTGTGTATCGTTTAGCACATTTCTAACTTTAATGCTGGAGAAGAAAGAAAACAAACATTGAAACACAGATGCCACTCATTGGTGTTACTACACGAAGCCTATAGCCTACAGCAAGTGATAAGGAGACACGAGAACTGAATCTCTGAGCTGCCAGATGGAGGTGGAAAGAGAGAGCAGGGAGTTGAAGAGACAAAGTAGGGCATCTTTTGAATGAAACTGCTATGTGACACAATAATCACAAAAAACAGTATAATCAGGCCTGGGATGAGGCTACATAATGCAATGTGTGGCTCTGCTGGTTACTGTGTACTTCTCCATGCTACCAGCATGGTTTATGAGCTAGTGAGGAATGAGAATCTCCCTTTTCCTTTACTTTCTTCTTTTTCTTTCTTCCTGTTTGTTTCTCTCCTTCCTCTTCCTGTCTTACCTTCCCTTCTGTCCTTTTTTTTTCTGGTCCCCTGAAAATTCATGGTTGAAGCAAAAATTGAACACTACCTTTTCAAGTGCTCGCTATGTAAAATGGGCTTCCTAATCACAGGCAGCCATTGCAGCTGCACCTGAAAATAACTGATTCAGAATAAGACTGCCTAATTATCTAGGGGCTTACACTGTGTGATCATCAACAGAGAAAAATAGGAGCTGTTGTACAAGAGATTTCCTTCCCTGGCATGGTGTCTCTGCTTTACAAGCAGAACCCTAGAATAAATGAGGAATGTTTTGAAGCAGAGGAGATTCAAACAAAAGCTGAGACTTTTCTGTGACCTAACTTCTTGATGCCTGCTAGAAGGCACAGAGAGCACAGATACAAACTGTCCTACTGCTGCAAAGAGAACTGACAACCCATCCATCCCTTGTGTTGTACTCAAACATCAAAATAATTTCCATCCTTTGGTAATTAAAGTGGAAGTATAACTAAAGGAGTGCAGAGCATACCCTGCTCTTCTGAGGAAAGGTACATGACAACTGTTCACACAACCATATTGCTGGAGCAAAATGGATATAATTTTCATCGTGCAAAGTAAATAGGTTTTAACTCACACATCTGGTTTACAGCCAGTAATTCCAGTCAGTATCAGTTTTATGCCTGATGCACGTGTAAAGTTTTCTCCTTTGACTGTTATTTCACTTTTGCCTAATGTAGAAATCCACAAAGGTTCAATGGATTGAATGCTGATATGCTATTAGGAAAGAAAGAAAGCAAAACAAGATCTGGTTATGAAAAGGCTGGGCAGATAAGCAACAGCTGTAAAAACAACCACCACTCAGGAATGCGGATTTTATGGCACTGGGATACATTTTTATTAATAATTTCAAATCCTGTTAAAACTTAATCCTGGCAAGTAGTGTCAATCACAACTTCATTACAAGCCAACTATTTTTACCTACATATTTTTTATATTTCAGTTTATCTCATAACAAAGTTGCCCAAAGGAATCACAGTCTGACATGCTGGAAGGAAGGTAGCATAAAAACCCAGCTTGAAATTATACATTTCATGTGACCCCTGAAGAGCTAAAAAACAAGGCAAGACCAAAACTCATGGTGCTGTCACTATGAGAGATCAGATGAACAAATGAAGGCATCTTTCGTGACCTGAAAAGGGGAAGAGGGTCAAATCCTTGAATGAAAATTTGAGAAAGCACCCCAGAATTAGCTTTACTAGAAAGTCTTTTTAAAGTCATACATAGAACTAAAGATACAAAACAACTGCAGGGGAGTCTTCAGGTATCTCATTTTTACACTAAGAAGTTCTCCAGAATTTAAAAATAACCTTGTTTTGTTCTGATGTTGTCACAGTCTTGCAGAAAAAACGTGCTTTTCATTGTTTATATTTATTTATTCTAACTTACTAACACTACTGAGCAAGAAGAGATTTTTTTCCCTACTGTATTCACTTGATACTTTTAACAGCATCTCATGTTTAATCAGTTTTGCTGCTTCCCCAGTTTTACAATCACACAGACAGTTTTCTCTCGCTCTGTCTTTTCAGGCAACAAACTGAACCATTCAAAAAAATGGGAAAATATGCATGTGTAACCACAAACTGTTTGGGACCTTCTCAGGCAAACCATTTTTAGCTTAACTTTAGACAGCATGTACTACTAGTTTAAATTGAGCTTTTAGAGCATTGTGATTATCCTGATTTTTGCTGTGCACCTGTGGACACATTCACTGGGCAGTTCAGTCTTCCTGGTCCTGTTAAGGGTGCTGGTGCAGAGCCTCTAGGCAAGTCCATGCCACAGGTTTTTCTCACCATTAACCATTTAACGTACTCAAAACAGCACTAATAAGGACTTTGGGCTGGTAGCCTGAGGGGACCATCAGGGTCACAACACTGACCATTTCAAAAAGGTCCCAGCACATTGTCTCCACATGCTACCAGGTTGACAGAATGCTGGAGCACTCCAGAGCAAATGAGGGATCTGTCACCACTGATTGAAAGCTGCAACTTGTGCCTTATGAAAAGGCCAGAGAGTGCAAAGGCTGGGGCCAGAGGGCCTGCAAAAGGGCCTCCAAGATGACCTCTCCTATGGATAATAGAAGAAGGCAAAGGAAATCCCCCACAAACAGCCTGAGGGGGAAAATTCACTCCCATGATGATCTGCAAATCAGTTTAATCCTTGAGACAGGACAACTGAAGCAGAAATCTAAGACATCAAAGCCAGCAAACCATTATTGCTTTTCTTCACCTGCATTCCTTCTGCTTGCGTCCAACCTCCAGCGAACCAAGAACAGTCACACAAATTCAGAAGCCAAATACCACACAAAGGAGGAAAACACTGCTTTGGGCTCTCACTGGTAACCACCAGGGAGCCCTGAAGCACCAGAATATCACAGTATCCCACAAACACATGGAGATTCCCTCAAACTGCATCAGGACTATGAACCGCAGTGAGGGAAATGCCAGGCACCCATTGCTCAGGGGTGCATTGCGCTGCGGTGCTTCAGGGCTCCCAGTGGTCTCTCTGCCAGGCACCACACACCACAGGGTGCTTGAGACTACCTGCATTGCTTCTTTTCTTACACCACCAAGAAATCACGGAAAGATTTGTTCACTCAGAAAGTTTCAGTCCCCTAAGAAATCATGCCTTCCCCGAGGCTACATAGCACAGACTCCCTGGTGGCATCCTGCCTTGGCCTCACGGAGTCAGTGCAGTCACAGCACTGAGGTAAGATGACCTCAGCTACTCAAGAATCTGATTCCCACCCAGCTTGACCGCCATAATCTGCAGTACTTGCCTGGGCAGCAAAAGAAACCAGTAATTTCCTCACTGAAAGCAGGAAGGATCTCATGCCCTCACTGTACTCTGTAGTGCTCATTTCCCCAGCACCAGACAGCCACTGACCTCCCAGTGCTACATGGCAGGGGGAGCAATGCCCAGTGGGGCAAGGGGGGCCACAGCAGAGGGGCAGAAGAGTATTTATAAAAATCACTAGTTGTGAGGATTGTGATGGAAGTGTAAATATGCAAAGAGACATACAGAAAGCATGCACCAGGTCCTCAGGTAATGTAAATCAGCACAGCCCTGTCAGTTTTAATAGAGTTCCATATTTCTGAGCTGCAGCCTCCTCCCCCCTCCCCTGGACAGCCTAACGCTTCCCTGGGGCTGTGTGAACTGTGGCAGCCACATCCTCAGAGGTGTGGTTAGCATGGCTGCAGGTCTCAGAGAGGTATCTGGCAGCAGCCCACGTTAAGCAGTGTCTGCCACCCTGGGGAGTCCTCTCTGACACAGCCCCTCCTGCATTGTTAACACAGGGTCCCGAAGAACTGGATTGGGGAACTGGCCCAGATGAAAAATAACCTGCTGAAAGATAATGGCTATTTCCAGCCAAATCAATTCCCTAGCCAAGTGTACTCAATCCAACCACTCCAGCTGCTGCTTTGGCAGGGGAGGGGGAAGGTGCATGCATAGAAACCAGCAGCTGGAGTCAGGAGGAGGGCTGGGGCTGGCACTGAGAAAAAGTATATTAATCTAAATGCTCAGCTGGGTTTGTGGGAAAACACAAATCCTCTTTTTCCACTCTCCAGTATGTTCTCCTTAAAGCACAAGCAGTCAAAGGAGAGCAGGATTTCAAATGCAATTTCAAGCTCCCTGAATGGATCAATCACTTTTAAATAAACATCTGCCTTTGCACAGCCTCTGGTGCTTTCACTGCCTTGTCCATCACTGTCTTTCCAAGATAAGGCATGTGGAAGAAAGCCATCTCCCAGGCAATTCCAACTATTTACCAATGTCAAATTAATGCACTTGGAAGCAGGGCAAAGAAGAATTTCCTCTCTTCTTTCACCAGACATAATGCTTTAAATGCAGATCAAATCCAGAGTATTAATGCTCAGAAGCACATGTATTACAATCCCACGCGTCTCTGTGAAAAACAAAGACGTATTTTGCGATTTTGTTTAAGAAACATCAGCTGAGCAGCTGAATTTAGGAGGTCCTTGTCTTGAGAGGTAAAAGTTTGGGTGGTTCTAATGAAACACTTAGAGATAAGAACACAGTCACTATTTATAACAATGCATCACTCACAGAAAAGCAGAAACCAAAAAGTGTAGGCAGCAAATTTCTATGTACTTACTCATCAGTATATTCTCTCTCCACTACTCATTTCTTTCCTAGCACCTGCATGTCATAAGCAACCACTGATAAAAAGATCACTCAGTTTTATGAAAAAATAAAAACACTTTGGTTCCATAAAGAATGAAGGGATAACCTCGTGGTTAAAGGGCTGACCTATGATCAGAAGGTTAAAGGGCTGGCCTATGAGACAAATAATTTAGATTGTGTGCACACATACAGTCTATATGAATTCTGTAGAGAATTCAGTAAGCAGATTCAGCAGGTACTTTGGCAGCACTAGTGACACTTCTTCCTTCCCAGTGATCCAGCTTGTGTGGATCCATCTCCAGTTTTGTCTACAGCCTGGAAATAAGGAAAATTTTTCTGAAAGTGTGAACTAGAGATTTACTAACACCCATGGATTTCAGTTCCTGGACTCATCCTCTAGCCACTTCTCTGTTATGCAGAAACTGGGTGGCACATACTCCCCTTCCTTCTGCTCCCCTGGCAGCTATGTTTCAGGAGAAGCTGTGATCTGGCTGCATAAAATGAGGAAGAGGTTTGAGACTCTGAAGCCTAGTTTCCCAGAATTGTCTGTGACAGCAGAACTCAAACATGTTTTTAAGTCTAGGTAAGATACTAAAGCTCGAAACGTTCTCCTTTTTTTGTTGCTGTTGGTCAGCTCACATGTTCCAGCCCTCAGTGTGCTGGCTCCTGTGGAGTGACAGCATACAGAGACTTTGGCATTTAAAACAAAACTTGTAAGCACTGCATCTAGAGACAGGCACATGACAATTGCAGTGTTCACTGTCTCAATGCCTGCATCTACAACACAAGATTTTGCTGGTACCTTTTAACACCAACGGAGCACTAAGAAAAATTAGTATCAATCCAAATTCTGCATTACCTTCCTTTGTAAATGACTGCCTCCTCATCCATATCTCTATTTTTTCTGCAGTTCTCTCATTTAAATAAATTTCTCCCCCAGCCCAGAGAGCTGATCTTAAAATGCAAACTAACCTCTGTTTTCTGCACAGTGGTGATCCCTTTGGAAGCAGTTGCACTGCAATCATCCTGGAAAAAAAATAAGCATTTCTCCATGTCAGGATAAAAAAGAGACAGATTGCTGCTCTGATGTAAAAAATACAAGGAAAAGGCATCACAGGGGACTCCAGTTTTCCCCAACAAACCTCACCTGGCAGGTGGTGACAGGAGAGACACGTATCCATTCACAGCTGGCACACTCACCCTTGTGTATACACCGTGAGCAGCTGGTAACACAGAAACAGAGTTTTTGTAAGACACGGGAACTCAATCTATTCAGTCACAAATGTCAAATTTCAAGTGACAGAAAAAAGCATCAACCCAAGGGAACAACCAAGCAAACATGTAATGGAATGGGGAAGAGTTTGTTTACCCTCCAAGCCTATTGTTCTTCTGTACTTATTCTGAGAAGAAATTTAGTATGGAATACAATCTGCATTGAGATGCTGAGAGTCATTAATTTCAAAAAAAGCAGGAAGCAGAGGAAACACTTTGGGTTACATTTTACTGTGATTTCCTCCAGTACATGAATGGCCAGGTAGTACATTTTAACCATAAAAGGGCAGAAAACCATCACTGATTTTTTTCCAGCTTGTCTGAACCTCTGCTCCATGTGTGTAGTGATAGAAAGTACTGCCAGTTTGCTATTGTCTTCATCTACCAAAAAATATGCCTGTTGGGAGACTAGTTTTTCCCTATCTTGCTTTGCAATGCTCCTATCAATATGGAAGAGAGCCAAGAGCAACACAGACCCTCTTCAAACATGCTGAGAAATGCTCTGATTTAGAGAAAGACAGCTCCTTCCCCATGTTCCTCCAGGGACAGGGAAGTGATGTGCCACTTCCCAAAAAGCAAGAGTTTTTATTTCATCCCAAGTGCTTATGAATTAGCCTTTTTGCATAGAGGAGGAGTATTCTGAATGGGAACACTGTAGTTACCTACAGCATATATTGCCAGATCTTTCTAAATATTAACAACCACCTATCACAAAGTGTTAGGTCATGTACTGGACATGAATGCTTCCTCTGCCAGCTCTTGACAAAGAGTCTCAAAAATAATGTTTAAAGAAGAATAGGTATTCGTTATTCCTATTAGCAGATTAGATGTTACTTTCTGATTTAATTCTATTCATGCTACCTATAGACCATATTTAAATTGCATCTTGGTCTAATTTAAAACAGCTTCACAAAGTGATTTTAAAGAATCTCTTGACTCCCCTAATCTAGGCCTTAAACTGAGTACCAGGGGCCCACCTTTTACCCAAGGACAAAAAGAATTTTAATGTAATTGTGACATCCTTTATTATCTCTTCAGGCACTTGTCATAAATTCAGTCATTGTAATGACTCTCCTACAGTTAGTTTCCACAATCCCATTAAATAAGAGAGTCATCTGAAGAAGTAGCTTTTTAAGGGAAAAAAAAGAGAAGGAGGAGGAAGTGGGCCAAGAAAACAGATCTGACTATCTTTAGTGACATGTAGTTCCTTGACAAATACAAAAAAAAAAAGGAATGATGAATGACTTTAGTCACTTTCCCCCACACACACATCAACCCCACAATGAACTATAACAAGAATCAGGCTCTTACTTTTTCAACTGAAATGTTTGTGTGATATTCCAAGAGCTTGAGGACAGTGATGCTTCGAGAACTAGACAATCTGGAAAAATGCACATGTTAGGTATATGCTGGATATTACAATAAATAACTATTTAAAAATAATTTGAGTTGAAAACTCAAAGTAGCTGCTCTGTACTTGGCATGCACCTTCTCTCATAAATTCACTCACACTTTTGACTGATAAAAATAACCCGATTTTGTCCTTCCACAGCACTCTTCAGCTGAGTTATGCCAATGCTTTATACACACATATTAATTAAGCTTGATGCCATCACCACATGACAAATAAAAGTAATGTTATTGTCAGGATACAGATTAGGAAATGCTACCATAAAGCAGGGATATAAAATCATCTCTCAAAAAGCACACAGTATATATACTGTAGTATAACCAGACCCTGAATTCAAGTCTTCTAACACAACAGACTGTTCTAATGCAAGAGACCCTACCATACCATACTTCTCTCTCTTTCTGTCTCACAGACTTGGTTTTAGAGTCTCCTTTTGTAATCTATGCAGTAGCAATTTTCATCCTATTTAAATCTTTTATGATTGCATGAGTCAATTTGCCATTATTTCAGCTAGCAATTACTATACCAACAATTCACTGGCAGCTGTGGTATGAAAGAGTATCTTCTCTTATGAGCAGAATACCACAACGAACAGTAGAATTAGATATATACCACTTAAGCCATGGTCGCTTTCATCTGTGTGCCTGCAGATGTGTAGTCTGTGAAATGAATGGCTGCCTGAGATCAAATGAAACCTGTGTTTGCAGACTTTTCTGACTTCTCTATGCTAGAAAGCAGCTAGCTTTTCAATCCAGAAAAGTTATACAGATTTTAAGTGTATCTATCTTGCAAAGGTAGAGAAACCCTTGTCTTTATCACAGGCTGGCTTATTCAGATGAAAGCCAGCTTTGGCTACATCTACATTGTTAATGTAGGTATCTCCTACCTCTGCTGGCAGCAGGGCACTTGGCTGCTCACTGCAAAGGTCATCTGAACTACTTGTTAGAAATAGCCCTTGGGGCCACTCATATGTTCAAACACCTTGCTAAATGAATTGCAGAGTTTGACTTAAATTGAATTTTTATGCTTAAAGATGTGTGTGAGCACAGACAGACATTCTGAAATCCTTCATTAAACACCTATATGCATCTCCAGAAATCTAGTTATCAGCAGAAGTCTGACATGTTGACACACAATTGCCTAAATCACTTGCTTAATCAATATATGAGAAATGTCTCAAGCCATGAGCTACAGAAAAAGTAAAATACTCCTAATATTTTACTAGGAGTAGTAAGTAAAAGTCAGGCATTTAGCTCCTTCTGGCAGAGACTGTCTTTTCTTTTAAGCTTGTATAAATACTTTAAAAACAACGTTGTCAATATGCTTTCCTGATTCTGTCTGTGTTGAAATTAATGGAACCTATTATTTTCTGTATGGTCTGAGATGACCTTTTAAAATGCATTAGACTGCACTGAGTAGCAGTTATTTTCAAAATGTTTTTTCCAGGAAATGATACCATAAAGGACTTTTGCAAGTGCATCCTCTTGTGAAACTGAGGTCACTTTACTGGAGATACCACAAACAGTCAATGTTATTTCACATTTGAGTTAGCCACTAAGACATCTCAGCTCATAGGAGCATGTGATGGCAGTAATACTGGTAGGCACAAGCTAATCTCACAGCCTTCTGATTAACACTGCCAAAGGGCTCATTTTGGCACAAAGCACAGGCAAGGTGAGCTGGCTTCCATAACAACTGTTCTCTGAAAACCTGCTAATGGAATTAACAGAAAGCTTTCATCTGTGAAGACAGAGAACCAAACTATATAGTCCATAATTACAAGAAAACATGGCTTTTGGGATTGGGTCAATAAAGGACATTTCCCTCTTAAAAATCCACTAGAAGTGTTTACTCAAGGCAGCTTAACAGATCAAAATACTCGTGGATATCACTCCAGCTGTCACCTTCTAGTGACAATCTTTTCTTCTCAATTCCCAATGCTGGACAGGAACACTTGACACAACACTTCTGTGATGCTGGAGGAGTTTTTCCCATACAGTCTCGTGGGATCCAGATATTTCAAAGAACCTTCTTCAGGGGCAAGGGTCCCTGAGAAAGAGAGCTCTTTGTAGCACTGAGCTCTCTGGAACAACAGGTCCGTGAAACTATTTGGTAATATTTCATTCCTCTTCCTACACCAAGGTTTTGTAAGAGAATCAGTATTCCACATCCTTTGGGCTATATTATTGAGGAAGAGACAGAGGCAAAGCATTTGTCTGAATTTTCTGTTTCCTCTTCAAGACGCTTAAGAACATGTGGAAATCCTTGTGTTTCCTATCTGTTTCTTAGTTTAGATTAAAACTCTCTGTTGCACTCTAACATAAGCAACTTTAAGAAGGCCAGTCTCTGTTAAAAAAGCTTTGTGTTTCTATACAGACTCTTGAAGAAATGCAAGGCGGATATTGCCCTACTATTAGTCAAGTAAGACTCCACTGTGAAGATTATCTGATCCCTGAGACCAAAGCCTAAAGAACAGCTCAAAAGACTAGACATTCAGTAATTTACCACCTTGTTCTAAAACTTGTAGCTGACCATTAGATACACAAACCAGATCACAAGCACTGTGCCTCCAATACAAACTGCTCAGGTAACTAACTCTGAGAACCATTGGTAAACAAAGTAGTGTAAGAATTACTGCAAAATGATTTAACCAATAATTCAGAAGGATGAATGAAATCAAGTCAAAAGGATGTACCCACCAAATTACCCCTGAACCATCTATTTTTCTGCTAATCTTCTACATTGCACACTAACTTTCTCCTAATGTCTAAGTTAGGTTGAAACATTAATTAATTTTAAGATTATTTATTGTATGGACATTCATAATTAGATTCTCCTCTTATATGCTAGTACATTTTCTTGCAAAAAAGAAATTTGTTTGCAGATTAGAGAAGAGTTGAGTTAATTTGTCAAGGCAAAGTGCTAGACCAACACTGCTTCCATTGCTCCAGCCAGCTTGATTGTCATTGCATTTAAGTTTTCTTAGACAGTTATTAATAGCACAATGTAAATAAATATTCTAATGCTAAAGCACTGCACTGCCACAGGGTCAACTGAAGAAGCTGCTTCCAGCCACAGGGCAATGTGTGTTATTACTTCTGCAAAGGATTCTATATTAACAAAGCTTCAATCACCAAGAACACTGCACATATACTCAAAGCACTCAACAAAATATGAATTATTTTTCTTCAATGACATTTAATAAAAAGCATTACATACTTTCACACTCACTAGGCCTGTATTTATGCAGTACTCCCCAGTATTAAAGGACATGAATAAGCTAAATACACGTAATAGTAAAACATACCGTTATCAGTTATTGTCAGAGAGGTTAGATTGCAGAAACAGGATGAATTTTTCAGCACTACATTTTCATAAAATATTTCAACAGCTGTTACAATTTTTATCATACAGAAAGTAAGGATTCTGCTTACATTTGCAGTCACAACAACCTATAAAACAATAAAAACAAGAATACAACAGGGGGGTTTTGTTACACTTGCTAAGTCATCACCTTGTCTTTACAGAAAATGACAAACTATGAAATGCACAAAACGAAACTTTTTGTGGTGAAAGCAGACAATTCACTAGGTAAACTCTCAAAAGAAGAGTAACTCTCCCAACTGAAGAAGCAACAGAAAGAGTTCTGAAAGTAATAGCATTGCTTACTTCCAGAAATTAAATGGATCTGTATGGTATGTCAGCAAGCAATCTTAAATAATTTTGGAGTTTGAAACTAGAATTTTGCTGTGTTATACGCTGTTATATTACTTTAAAAATATGTAAGTAGGAATCTTCACAGAGAGAGATCATTTGCATCCATAACCAAAGAGCACTTAATTATGAAACAGAACTTATATTGTAATGAATTATCCTTTGTTTCTGGCTGAGAGTGCTTTACAAATATGATTACATTAGTGTATTCAATCAGGAAATGAGAAACAATAGTGTGCAGATTAAGTGGCCAGTCACAATAGTTGATAATCAAATATTCAAGGCTGCGTGTGCTGTGAACAGATACAGAGTAAAGATTAACTAATATCAAGCACTTAAGAATTTGTGTTAGCATATGTGTCCTGGTGAATGTTTTCTAACTTGTTAGGAAGCTCAGAACTTCCATACTGCACTTGATGTACAGTTACTGGAAATACTGAAATAGTTGATACAGTGATACAATGGAAACATTGCCTGAGTTGACATAGTGAATATCTGAATTTTTTACTTAACATCAAGAAGTATAGCTTCACAATACATTTCATAGGAGATGAGGGGAACATCTATCTAGTTCACAGATTCAGCTTATGAGATTTCCAAGATATCTGCCAGTTGTTGGGGTAAGAGGAACTAATATATGGAGCACGGTAACAAAAGAAGACAAGCTGCAATAAGCAACAAAATTACATATTTTAAGTCACAATAAACAAACACACATAAAA
>WEIU01004710.1:71576-82140 GCA_013389925.1 Aegithalos caudatus
AAAAAAGATTCAAGGGATAATATTTGTTTATAACACACTGAATAAACCATGAAATATTGACCCACTTGAACAGCAGCAGCAGTTGGTGGAGAAGGGAAGAACTGCCACACTCAGCTTACCTTCAGTAACTGTCCATCATCTGTTCCCAAAAAGAGAACTATATGATTCAAAACAACTGTGCCATATACAGCCACTAATCCAGAGTGAATCAAGGTAGGTAATTTCTTGATTGATCGTGCCTCCTAAGAATCAGATATAAGAAAAACATATTATAAAATCATTCACCTATACTCCAAAACCTTGAGGAAAAGAAGAATCCTTGGAAAGATTCTCAGAGAACACAACTTTAGACAATACTTTGAGTAACACTCCAATTCTGACATGGTTTCAGAGCACCACATTATTGGAAATTACACACTAAACTGGTTTTTCATATATGACAACTGGTCACATTGGTAATAAATATCTGTTCAGTGAAATCACTGACTTCAGTGTGATACAGGCTAAGCGTAGCAGCAGTAAATTACTTTGCAATAGGATCCCAATATTTTGGGACGTAAGTCCTGGGGTTATTCAGATTTTCCAGTTGTTCTCAATGAAGCCATGCTTTGCCATCACCTGAAGGCTAGATACACTCAGCAACCACTTTCAAAGGTATGCAAATATTCTGGAGAAAGGAGACACTTCAAACAAACTGTGTCTTTGTGCATAAAAATGCAAACCTTCATCTTCCTTGACACTAGAGGAAGTAGAAATTTGTGTATTACATAAACATAAAGAAGACATAAAGCAATATAAAGTTCATGTCATGGAGAACATAGATGTAGCTGTGTGAGCTTTAAAATCAACACATTACCCTCAATTATCCATCCCACCGGGAGGAAATTAAGTGGCAAACACATGTAAGCAGCTCATGAAAAAAACATCATGCAGGAAATCCCTCTATCTTGTGGAATGAAAAACCAAACCAAATAACTCTGATTGTAGCTTGATGGAGTGTTGAAAGGAAATTTACATGTGTAAGAATAGGACCATTTGTCAGGGGAACTCCCTAGAAGCCCATGTATCTCCTTAGTAAGCAGTAACTCAGTTTTCAAGTCCTCCAACAGCTCTCAGTCAATCTCTCTGGTAGACATTGCCAAAGGTGTGATCCCACCTGCTCTCCAAATGGCTCCAACCCCAGCCAAGCTTTACTTCACCTTCCTTGTATAATGTTTTCCAGTGAACTTAGTTAAGGCAATGATGTGCCTAGAAAATGGTCTGTACATCTACCTACCTAGATCTTCATTTGAATCATGCTCCTCATCACAGAACGTGTGGCTGCACATACACCAGTGCTGGCACAAAGGGGTGGCAGACATGGACAGGCAGGAGACAAGAGCTCAGGTAACACCAGGTCCTTGGGAACAAGCCCTGCAGGTTGGCTTACAAAATCCAGAATTTCAGCCTCAAGGACAGATTTCTAAAGCTACAGAAACCCTCTGGGTGCAAGAGCCTATTTCTCATTAATGCACAAAACAAAGTGTGGAATGGACCATCAAAACTGACATTTAGAAGAAAGGTGAAGGCATTTCTCAAAGTTATGAAGCAAATCCATAATACAGTAACAGCTGAATTCAACTCTCTTGCATGCTATGATGCTGGCTTAACCCCAAAAAGTCTTGCCACTAGAAATATTTTTTTTTTCTGAACTGCAATCCTAAATCAATTAACATGTTCTTCAGTCATCTGAATTATTTTAATTAGCTTGAAAAAACAGCCACTTGGAATAAAAGAAGACTTGATTAATTTTCATATTTAAAGTCACTATTTCTTTTTTTATGCAGCAGGAAAGACACAGGGAACTGTCACGCACTGGCACAGAACTTCAGTAAAACTCACTTGGCCATGAGAATCCCCGGAGGTCTGTGTTAGATAAGGAAGTGGGGCAGGGCGTGAAAGCACTTTAAGGTGGAAAAAGTTAACTCACTTTATTAATAGATCAGAAGGTAACAAAACTCCAGAACTAGTGCACTCAATGAGTCTTCACTCAGGTTAGGGAATGAGGGAGTGGAGCTTTCACACTTTCATTTCCACCAAAATTAGGAATAGGTTTTCTGCAGTGCACCATGTAATAGTGTAAGAGAGACAAACTACTCTAGGTTCCTCGCAGACTCTGTACAAGATCACAGAAAAGAGGAGTACTCACCCTGTTTCTGAAAAGCTTTGCTGCCAGATTTTATTTTGACCCACATACTAATAAAATAACCAGTGTCATATCAGTGCATCCTCCTCATCTGACTGAAGAACCAATACTGACAAGTGTGGAAGTCTCCTCCCCTCCCTTTGCTTGCTAGAGGGAGGGTCAACGCGACATTGAGCTAATACAGATAAGAACAGGGGGAACTCAGAGGGTGGACAGTCACAAAAAAAACCAAAAGCTAAAAAACAACAACCCACAAAAGAAACCCAAAAAAAAACCAAACCAAACAAAAAAAAACAACCACCTTCTCTCTTTTGCAACCTATTTGTCCAGTTTGCCCACTTCCTCCAGGGTGCAGCTGCTGCTTTCACCCTTCTGTCACCCCTTCTCCACATTCATTTATTGTTTTAACGAGCCCTTTTACCTCTTCCACTGTGACTAATGGGGTTACAGCACTCTAGGGCCTTCCCAAGCTGCTTCTTTCACAGCTAAATCCATTCTTAAAAATGCTTTTACAGTCTAAACCTCCTTTATACTTGAAGAGTCATTCATCTCCATGGTCATCTGTTTGTCTATCCTGTAACATTTTCAGGCACATACAAAAGCCAGAAAAGCAAAAGATAATATCACACTGTAAGACCTCCCTTTTTAAAAGTTCTTCAGTTCCATCCTCTGTTCTATTCTGTAGTCCCTCTACAGTCTATAGTTGCTTGGTTATTGGCATGTAAGATATTTATATTTGTTTTCTATTTGGCACTTCATTCTCAGACGTATCTCCGTATGACTCCAGCTGCAGCAACCATATTCACACTTCTACTTTCTGTCTTGATTTCCTTCTGATTATTTAACATTGAGTGCCTCACAGGAAAGGGCAGCATTTTAGCTCACGCAGCACTCATCATATGCAGCTGTCCAAAAAGTAAAAATAAAGGGTTTGATCCAAGGGAAAGAACAGATGCAGCTATAAAAAAGGACACAAGATCTGTAAGTAGTGTATAGCAATAGTCAACACTGAAACAAGAGATGCTGTTCCTAGGCAGAAAGAACTTTGTGAACCTCATTCTTCTTTCTTAACTTCACCATCCTTTAATCACTTCCATCAATTTTTACTATATCAGAGGGTAACAAATATTGGGGCATGCAGTGAGCCTTTATTAGGGCTAAGGAATGAGGAGATGAACTGTTCCAAAATTTTGTCTCCAGGATTGTGTATTGCCCAGCAGTGTTCAGTGGACAAGCTTGTCCAGGTAAGCAGCCTGCAAAAAATTAAGGATGACTAGAAAATCAGAGTTTCAGTGAGACCCTGCAGAGGCAAATTCTGAGACTCATGATGCAAGGCAGGAAGAACAGTCAGAGGCTATGGCTAAGTGAGATGCTGATGGAGACTCCTGAGATGGGGAAGCTAGAAACCTGTGACTTCTTGCAGCAGCAGAAATAGTCTTTCTCTGCCCTCAGACCTAAGTTCACAGAAGTGGTAAAGTGTCCTAATAACCACTGACAGGGAATAAGCTCCATTAAGGAAGGCTTTGAAACCAATTGAGCTTGAACACCGTCTTAGAGAGCAAAATGAAGTGGCAGGTGACCACGAGGGATGAAGGTACACACTTGCTAAACACTCATGCTGTTAGAACAGGTTGGCGCTTTCTTAGGGGACCCTACCCATTGCAGAAAGACTGGTAATTTTCCATTCCTTGGACAACTACCCATTGTTGCACATCCATGTGGACACCAAAGACATGGCCTAGCTCAGATCAGGACTACAAAGTTCTGGGGACAAAGTGAATAGGTTGGGACCCCAGGGTATGTTAACCTGTGGGGTCAGTCAGTAGTGATGCTCTTCTGGATCTGCTATTCAAAAACAAGGAAGAACTGACTAAAGATGTGACAATCTGAGCAGAGAGCTAGAGACCAGGCTTCAGTGTGTTCAGGGAAATGGTCAGTGGGATCCCCTAAGAGTCAGCTTTGAAGGGAAATAGAGCTCAAGTAAGCTAGCAAGTCATTCAGGACAATCACTGCCAAGCATAAAACGCAGGAAAAAAAGCAGACATATCATGAGATGGCCTCTACCTAAACAGGGAAGTGACAATTGAACAACATAAGCTGCAGAACAGCATAAAGGAGGAGGAAGAGAGACTAAAAAGGAAGTCTCTGGACATGCAGGAATGGTGTTAGAAAAACCCAAGCTCACCTGGTTTTGGAACTGGCAAGATATGGTATGGACAACAAGAGGAGCTTCCACTACCACATGAGCAATAAAAGAATAAACAATGAAAATTCACACCAGCTGCTGAATAGATCAGGAGATTTACTGGCAGTGGATGCAGGCATGGCTCTGGACTTCACCAGCAACATCTTGTGGTCCTTTGTACACACCGAGTTGAAGGAGGAGAAAAACTACAAGTACTGGGAGAGGATTAAGCCAGAGATCTCTTAAGAAATCTCAGCTTTTACAAGTTTTACAGAAGACAGATGGGATCTGTAGGAAGATGCTGAGAGACTGTCTGATGAAGCTGAAAGGTTATTCTCTCCTATTTGAAAAGGTGTGGAGATCAGGTAAAGTCTCCAAGTGAATAAAGACAAATACTGCACCGATATTCAAAAAAAAAAACCACAAGATTTTTCAGGAAATTACATATTAGTTGGACTCACATTTTTCCTCAGAGAATCATGGAGAAAATCCTCTCTGAAACAATTTTTGGAAACAAGATGAACAAAGTGACTGAGAAAAGCTAGCATAAATTTACCAAGGATAAATCACACCTCACCAATTTGAAGCATTCATAAGACTTGTAGATGTGGTGCTTAGTGACATGCTTTGTGGTAAATTATCTCACAGGTAGGTCTTTTCCAAAACTGGGCTGGTTCAGCCTACAGAAAAGACAATTTCAGAGGGACCAAAGAAACAAAGCCAAGCTCTTAACCAAAGTGTATGTAAAGTAACAAGAGATAATGACACAAACTGAAACACTGCAGTTTTCTAGTGAACAGGAGATGAAAAAGCATCACTATGAGGGCAGCCATGCAGAACAGGTTGTCCAAAGAGGTTGCACAGTCCCCATTCCTGGAGTGTGAGAGCTGACAAGTCTTCGGTGGCTTACTTCCCCCACTAAACAGGGATGAACTGAAAACTCATTGTAGTGAGACAGAAATATTCACTTTAGAAACCCATGAAACATCAGATGCAACACTAGCAGTCTGTAATACTCAGGAGATTGACTTTACTACTATAAAATTAATTACAGGATCAATTTTGATACAAAATTATATTTAGAAGTCTGTAATACTTTCCTTAAATAAAAGACCATGAATCACTCTGGAATGAGTTACCACACAAATTCAAATGTTGTTTCTGCAAATTAAAGACTGTAATTAAAGTGATATGACTTTGTTGACTTCAAAATCTCATTTCAGTAGAGCTTACGCCAGCTAGGATTTGTCCTATGATTCCAAACTATGTTTGATAAATTAAGGGACACATATCAACCCTCATATGTATCAACCACTGAAAAATGAAAAATTTCAAAGAACAGACTGTTACAAGTCTTCACTTGCATTAAATAATAGATAAAAATCCAACCAAGACAGCTTATCTTTTAGTAACTATCACAACTACTTAGCCTTTTCACATAATAGAATAAACACCTTAATATAAACGACAGCAATTCTCTTTCTTACAGGTATATGCCTAACAATTTCTTTGAGATTTTCTACCTGAAAATTTGTGAATCCTTGGATCTCCCTGAATCTTTTTCTTCTCATTCAACTTTTTAATGGCAAAACCAATTTCCAGATTTGTCATTATCATGGCTAGGTAACACTCTACATCTCTCCTGTTGATGTTCTCCAACTGGAACACTTTTCCTACTCATGTGCTTGACTGTGACTCACAACATCCTGGCTTGTCTGTGAGAGACCTGAGATCCTTGTAGGTCCTGCTCTGTCACAGAACAACAGGAGAAAAGCCTTTCTTAAAGTTCACTAGCTCCCGCAGTAAGTTTGTGACAGATTCCAGCATTCCTCCTGTGCTTGTAAGTACTCAGTCAGGTTTCTGAAAATAAATTGAGAATGAGATTTGGCAACTTCACATTTATTAACTAAGGAAATTGTGAAGAAGATGAACTTATGTATATTTGTAGGATATGCTAGAGAGTCCAGTAACATGTACACTCTGATAGTACATGTAAGTAGATATATTCAAAACTAAGAGACGTGGATCAAAGAAAAAAAAAGCTGAATATAAAACTGTAAAATGTTTTCAGAGTAGCTTCATCAAAAACACCACTTGCCTCTTGCTAGACAGGGATCCTGTCTCTGGAAATCAAGTATGCCAATGTCCTGAATAAACACATCCAAGCAGGACAAACTTCTTTGTGCACACTACTGCACAAAACAAAAATGGATTTACCTACTTCTCATATGGACAAATTCCACAGAATTTGTAGCAGTCACATACTTATTTAAAAAGTTGCTAAGCAAGGACCTTAAAAATTACCAGTTCTTCAATGACAGACTCTAATCCAGCTTTAAAACAATGCAAATGAGAACTTTGGCCTGAGAGGCAAAGCGAAGCTAAACAGATCACACACCTACAGTGAGTTACAACAGGATGCACAGCAATTTGGTTCCAATCCAGTGAAGTACTCAAGTACATGCTTTACTTTACTTTAAATGCATGGGCATGAAGATGATAGAAATACTTATATATGCCTAATGTTAAATATGTCATTAAGTGCTTTTCTGGGTTAGGGCCAGAAAGCTCAGTACCTTGCAGGAATGAGTTTGGAGTACACCATGTAGCAATGGCATAACAGGGAATCCAGGACCAAAAATACCCTGGGCTAAGCCCATCTAGCAGTGTCATATTGAGAAATGCAATGTGAGTGGAGAGGGGTAAGAGGATGTCTAGCCTAAAGGTAATCAGGATAATAACAGAAATCTGAAGGATGACAAATCAGAAGGAAAACAAACTGCCACTGCTCCCTAATGTATATGCTCACTATAAATTGTATTCCTGCAGTGAAAAAAAACCCTGTATTTTCAATTCCTACATAAACTGATAGTCCATGTCTGGGATCCACATACACCTCACATATCACACCTAAGCTCCTGCATTCAACTGTACCCAGCAGATAAGACTAAGACCCACAGTGCCCTACAACACAGGGTATCTGCAACGCAAAAGCCACACTGACATTCAGCAGGGTCCATTCACCACAAGCACCAGAGAGGTCTCGCACTTAAAGCGCTCGTAATGCTACAACACATTCCTTTGCTCAAGACCAACACTGTCTTTAAAAGACTGGACTTTAAAGCACATGTTAGGTACTGTTGCTTCCTGCCATTCCTACACACTGTAGTACAAGGTACTCCTGACAGCTTCATGATACGAGGCACTCCCTTCTGGCCAGAGCCACTGCTAGGATTGCACACACTGCTGCAAGCTGCACGCTGATGGACGTGCCACACTCCATCTTCCTGTCAGCTCTGAAGCCCATGTGTTTCTGAGTGCAAGAACAGCATATTCCATGACTGCATGGACTCCCATACTTTGGTGAGAGACATTAGAAGGATCTGGTCTAAAACAACCCAGAAGCAGCAGCATATGGGCCTGTCATCTCCAAAATTACTCTGCAATAGCCTAGCCTAACCTTCTGTAGTATAAAAAAATATTAAAGCTGAACTACATGCATTTATTTCTATGTTTATACACCATAAGCACATATAATTAGCTTTAAAAAGAGCTAATTAGCCATGTAATGTTATAGGTCATATTACTTCACAGGACCCACATGTCCACAAAGTATTAAAATACCACTTTTCTGTCAGTGGTAAACTGTATTTCTTGTGCCAAAATACTACGATCAATAACATCATCATAGTTTGGGACATAAGGTTAAGTAAGCAATCCTTTCAAAGATTGTTACAGTTGAGATTCTTCAACATTGTATCCAAATATAACCTACATTTCCAGGAGGGATGAACCTTCTGGGATATGAAAGTAACTCGGGAGTCACAGGAGTCTAATCTGAATCAGACCAATCCTGAAACAAGTGGATCGTTGATTTTTCATGTTCAGGCCCCGAGAGGCAATGGGGACAGGGAATTGCCCTATCTGCAGAAATATGTGCCTCACTGTATTATGTTACTCTACAAGATCCATGAGGCTCTTCTGAAATTTCTTGCATGAGGTTTTTTAAAGTGATTAGAAAGGATCTACTGCCCAGGGAGCTTTCTTCTTCTGTTTTGCTTAGCAGGCTCAGAAAGCACTTTGCTAAGAAACTTCATGAGTAATTAGGATCAAACAATATAAACTAAAATTCCAACAAGCAAATAGGTATTTTGAGATCAGAATGAGACTTCAAATTCATTCAGGAAGTTTGCCTTGTGGGAACACAGAAATCACACAGTAAGCAGTAAGCTAGCACTGGAAATCAAAGGATTGGCTCTGGCTCTGTAGTGAGTTTCACTATTTACTTCAGCACAGTTGTCTCACCCACATATGCGGTTCTCATTCACAACCACGTCCTCTAACACTGGCAATAGTCTCACAGCTCAGTAGGGAGATGAGCAGACCGAATCACACGTGCCCTCTGGTAGTCTCTTTGGAAAAATCTCAGCACTGCATTCTGCCATGAGTTAGATTTGGAAAGCCAAGGAGTGACAGTAAATCTACTGCACTTCTTTCAAGGAATTTCAAAGAAACTCCTACCATAACACATCAACAAGGATTCAGAAGCTTAGCTCAAAGACCCCGACTGGTGTGGGAACTGCAAAAAGCTTAGGGCTTGCTTTGTGATGCCTTGCTTGACCCCCTATGGTTCTCCTCGATACTTTTCAGTCCTTCTGCCACAGCTCTGGAAAGTCTGAGTCTAACTTAAACGCATATACAGGCCTTTCAAAAGCACCTTCTTCATGTGAATGACATTTTTACCCTCCTGAATATAACTTTTAGGTAATTTCTTTACTACTGAGGCCACAGCAAAGCCAGTAGCCTTGCCTATCCCACCCTCCATGCGCTCAGCTCACCCTGAAAAGGAGGAAGAAGCTGAGGAGTGTTACTGAGGTAGGTGACATGGGGAAATCCATGGGATACCAATGTCTGTGAAAATGTATCCACTACCAACAAAGAGATATCACCCAGTGTTGTCTGCTGCACACAAGGATTTGGGGAGGTGGCTGTGAGAGCCCTCCCAAGCAAGGCCAATGGTGAGAGGTTTGGGAAATACCTACCACTGAACAAGCAACCACAGATAACTAGTGAGTGATAGGGATAACAGTGCACACAGCTGAGCGCACAGAGCCAATCTGACAGGCTTTTTTTTCATTTCTGATGTAGCTGAAATTATATGAGATGTGAATGCACAGAATAAGCAGGAGATGCTTTATCTAGGCTGTATGGAAAATAAAATGAAATACGCCTAATCCTAGGCTGAAAAGGACACATTGAGGGAGAAGCCTAAGATTCAGGTCTGACCCAGAATGCCCTCAGGTGCTCCCTCAGAAGTGTCTTTCCCAACAGGTGGAAAGTATACCGCAATCTGGTAAAGGATCAGCTTTTTAGAAACAGATCGAGCTGGAGATATCACTAGAGCTGACAGAGCCAGGGCTGATGTGCAAAGCTTGGTGTGGCTCTGAAGTTTCTCCCAAACTTCACGTGCCTCCAGATCAGGGACACCCCATGAGTCATGCACAGAGACACAACAACAAGTGTCAACAAGGGCGTGCAGGATGAAAGCTTAGCAAACGATGCCCAGACTTACACAGCTCTTCCCGTTCATATTGAAGTGCGTGGATGCACAGGCTTGCTCCTTCATCTCCTCCATCCCAAAGATGCAGACGGCAGTGCTGTTCCACGCCTTGGTGTTGTGGCTGTGGCGGAACACACCCACCCACCAGCCCCGCTCACCCTGGCGGACAAGGCTGGAGGAAATAATGAGGCTCCTGCATCCACAGTCCAAATAGACGTGCCCTTGCAAAGTAAGGCCACCCTCTGAAGGGCGCAGCTGGCGCAGGACAGCCATGCTGGGTGGCTCCGTGTTATTGCCCAGCCTGGCCTTCAACGTGTAGTAGGGAAAGAAAAGGTGATCCCCCCACTGGAGCGCATCAACAAAGTGCAAAGGTTCTTCCCTGCGCTTGATGATGCCCAGCTCCTCCTTGGACTTCAGGTTGACCATGCTGCGCACCGTGATGACGGTCTCCTTGTCCGACTTCGAGGGCTCGCAGTGCAGGTGGTTCGCGTCGGCGCTGGTTGAGTAGGTGGCCGCCACGGCCAGGTACCAGGCGCCGGCCTGCTGGAAGACGACGCCGGCGGTGGAGCCGTCGGGCAGGCAACTGACCACCTCGCTTTGGTTCAAGCGCTGCCGGTAGGATGGCTGCTCCCAC
>WEIU01004710.1:82738-97816 GCA_013389925.1 Aegithalos caudatus
TCCGGGGCAGGAGGCCCCCGTGCACTCGCTTTGCCTCGCTCCCGGCCCGGCTGAAGGCCCCCGCGGGCAGTGGGCGAACAAGGGTGAAGGTGCTAAGCGGGGGCTGCCGCTGCCGCGGTCCGCTGGCGGGGTGCCGCGTGTGGGCGTGGGTCAGACTCCGCTGGGCACCGGCAGCGCACGCCACGAGTCTGGAAACCCGTCTTGGCCTCGTTTCAAATGCACCGCCCTGCTAAACAGCAGCCCATCGGTCAACCAGTCGGCCGATGCCACCTTGAGATGGGAAGGTTGAGGGGTCAGAGATCCCTGGTTAGATCTTGGTCTTGCCTGAGGTAAAACAAAGGCTCTCGGCATTCTCCCGAGTCCTGCAGGGCACACAAAACCCCCTGTTCCTTTCCATCTGTGCTGCTGAGAGATGAACTTCCACCCAAGGCGCGCTGGGGACAGGATGGGCCACGTTGAATTGCGCAACTGATTTACTACATTTCCCACTCTATCACTGCTGGCGGAGGTGCAACACAATGTGAAGTACAGGTCACATGCTGAGCTTACATTAAATTATCGTTTTCCTGAATTTAAAAGAAAAAATGTAAAGCAGCAAAGATGCCTTTCAGTGTTCTCTTTTGGGTGCCTCTGGAAGCTCTGGGTGAGGATGGGTGTAGGGCCCACTGGCTTACTGAGAAGAGGATGTAGTGTTCAAAACCGAGAAGTCATCTGATCCTCCACTGACGCTGCTTTTGTCTTGTAGCTTGATAGCAGGAAAAAGTGGGACTTAAAAAATTAGAACAAAAGTAAACTCTCAGTCAACCTCTCAGTATGACTCAGTCAAGTGCAACATTTTCAAGTAGGAAGTGCAACAAAATTAACAAATTTTGATTGTCTCTCTCCATTACAGTACCCAGCAGCAGCTATTGTGCAAGAATGGATGTTGCTGTGGTCAGCAAAAATATTCAATTATTTTGCAGTAAAAAAGTGTCTAGGACAAATATTCCCATGAAATCCAGAGCTCTCCACAGCCCATCTGCTTATCTCTTGTATAGTTACTCCAAAATGCATCCAAAATCTGCAGAACCTAGCAGAAAATGTGGAAGAGAATCATTGCACATTTTTTTTTCTTGCCAGATGCAGAGATGCTCTGTTTACTAACACTGCCTGCTGCTACCCATGGAGGACTGAACTTCTAGTCAATATGTAGGCAAAGTAAATCTTCATGCCCTTATCACCAATATAGGTTGTGTACAGAAATGTAATTTATACATACGTCTTTGCAAAGGAGGCTGAACATGTCATACTGGAGTGCGTTACACACCACCTTGACTTCTAGTTTATTTTCAGTTCAAATATAAAGCTGTCAGTGATCTTCCTCTTGCTCTAAACTCGTGAGCCTAAACAGCAAAGCATACCAGCATCCTAACTTCAGTCTCTTATTCTGACCACAGAACATGTCCAGTGACAGGTTGTGTTCTGCAAACATCCCTCCTTTTGCAAAATCACCGCACTCTGCATGTATTGCAGACATCTCTTTCTCAGGCTTTGCATTTAGGATAGGCCACCTGTACTTCACTGAATGACTGGTTTGTTTAAATAGAGTGAGGCCAGGCTTGTTCTAGTCTTAGAGAACAGCAACCACTCCTAGGGCTGCAGGCTACTGTGATTGCCAAAACTCCCAAAAAGCAGTGTTCTGCTTCAATTTTTGTCCTGGGCGGACTGCATACGGTGGCTGTCATGTGAAAACAAGTGCAGCTGTGTGGGCTAGCAGGTTCTACCATGATGGGATGGAATGGGATGGGATGGGATGGGATGGGATGGGATGGGATGGGATGGGATGGGATGGGATGTCATATCCCTCCTGTTCCAGAGATTGCCATCAGAGCACAGTTCTGCGTACTGTTCCCTGCCTGTAACTTTTCTATTTCTGGGTTTTCCTCTCTCTTTCCAGCGAAGCAGTAGCTTGGACCAGAGCCTCATCTTGCAGCATTTAATTCTGCATATGCTTCTGAGAACCAGCTTTGCACTGAGAGTTGGTGCATGGAGTTTTGCTCATAAGTGACCCAATTCTTGAAGCAGCAAAGTAGTACCAATTCCTTTCAAAGCCCCTGTAGTAAATAGGAGTTTTTCAACACATTCTTCTAGAGATACTAATCTGGATACTGGAAAAGTTGAGCTTCTACTGGTGTTATGGAAATAGAAAGGAAGGCTACAGATTTATTTTGTACTGCTTCAGAGTGTAATATTTGTTATTAACACAGCAGACCAGAAAACAGCTTTATCAGTTCATGACTGAACTGATTCCAGCATGAGCTAATGTTTATGTTGGAACTGGATAATCTTCCAAGATACCTTCCAACTCAAACTATTCTATGATACTTCTATAAAATCCAAGCAGACAATGGCAAGTCATTTTACTGTATTCCCTTGGCTGTCAGTTCTGTAATTGGTGTTTTTATCCTGTTGTACTGTGTTTTATTTTTCAGGCGCTGAAGGGAGGGCAAACAAGGTAGTCTGCCTGTTAATGTTAGACTTTACAAAGCATTGCTGTCTAACTCTGGCACCGCAACCAAAGTTTATAAAAAAAAAACCAGGGAAGCAAAATGAGCTTCCTTTGCTATCCTAAGCAGCATTTATGTATTTCAGCATGTCATGTTAGATCCGAAGTTAGAATGTGAATCACACCAAGACTTGTTTCTATATCTATAATTTAAAGAGCTCTCATTTAGATCTTCAACAGTGTTAGGCAGAACGCATGCTAAATTAAGATTGGTTTTCCACTACAATTCATGCTTCCCTTCCCCTTATTTCTCATCTGCATGCTAAATTTCTCTGAATTTATGAATCCACAGACAATATTACAAAATATTACTAGTAAATGAGATTTATTTTTTATGCTTAATTTATGTAGCTTCACTTTGGTATTTCCCCTGTTTTGAAGTTTCAAGTCCGCTTAAGGTTTGTTTGTTTTATTTATTAAATCTATGTAGTTACCTTAGCTTAGTTCTGATTTTTATTTTTTTTTTTTTTGCAAAAGGTAATAACCTTTCATTTACAAAGTAGTAATAGACAGCATTAATGTTAACAGGCATTTTATATTTGGTGTAATACTCGAAATAACTATTTTTCTCATTATAAAGTTAAGATCATTTTCCACTGCACTGCAACTGCATGTTGACAAAATAGAAAGGAAATGCTGGGCAGTTTTTCAAAAAGCTTTTCTGAGAAGGATTCCTTTCCTGACAGAGACATTTGAATACTGAAACTGGGTTTGCAGATTTGGATTTTAGTTCTGCTTTTCAGTCTTGTTTCTTTCTGTTTAGATTTTTTTTTCTTTAGATTTTTATTTAATCTTAAAGTTACTGACCATTCTGCATTTTTTATTGGTCTTCACAATGAGGAAAAGGCAGATTCAGGAACAGGACTATGCTGTTATAACTCTTTGGGGATCTGTATGGGATGCTATCAGCTGCAGTCAGCAGTGATATGTCCACGGGCTCCAGGGAAAATGTTGCTTTGCTGGAGTCCCACTGATGCATCTGATCCACTTGCCCAGGGAGATGCTCTTTTGTGATGAAATGCTGGAGCTATACACAACTCCTGGGCATCTCTGACATCAAAATGCTCTAGAGACTGGTTAATGCTTCCCTTCATGGGACCGTGTGTAATAACCAAATTGGGTTTGTGTGGCTGACTTTGGTACCGGGTGGGAGAGGAGGGGCACAGGGGTGGCTTCTGTGACAAGCTGCCAGCAGCTTCCTTCATGTCCAGAGGAGCCAATGCTGACCGGTCCCAGAATGGATCTGTCACTGGCTAAAGCTGAGCCAGTCAGGAATGACACTGACACCTCTGTGATAACAGATTCAAGAAGAAGGAAAACAAAAATTTTATTGCAGAGATGTAATTGTGTTCAGAGCAGAGAGTGAGAAAATGTGAGAGGAACAACTCTGCAGACACTGAGATAGTGCAGAAGGATGGGCAGGAGGTGCTCCAGGCACAAGAGCTGGGGTTCCCCTGCAGATTGTGATGCACACCATGGTGAAGCAGCTGTGCCCCTGCAGCCCATGGAGGGCCACGGGGATGCAGAGATTCACCTGCAACCTTGGAGGAGCTTTTGGGTTACTTTTAAAAGTAACCCAAGCTCTTGATCTGGCTGTGTGTTCATTCAGAGATAATAATTATGCACCGGAGGAGCCTAAGACCTAGAGCAAGGTGTGAAGCAAGAGCAGTTGATGTGGCCCTTCTTGTAAGAGCCAAAATACAAACCAGAAATTTCTGTATCAAGTCAGTTCCTCAACCTTAGACAAACACACCATTTGTCAAGGAGAAATTTAATCTGCAGCATCTATCTGTGCCAGTAAGGATAAGGAAAATTATCAAGAACCTGTTCTAAACTCCTCTTAGTTTTTCACTTTGCACTTTTACACTTGCAGAGGTGAGTCTTTTCTGAAGGCTTACTAAACCACTAGTTGGTCAACATGTTTTCTATTTAAGATGTCTAAACCATCTCATCCAATTTGAATGAGTCAGCTGTAGGAGAGCTTGTGTAGGTTTTCCTGCTGGCAGATCTGAAGGGCTGCTAAATTAAGCAGAGGGTTGTGGGCATGGGCCAAGAAGTGGCAAAGGAAATGGTGGATGTACCACCAAGTGTCTGTGTGTATCTCTGTTAAGGTGGTATTGATGTGAACTGAGGCTGTGAGATGCATACATCCTTTTCACAGATGCTTTGGGTGCTTCTTAGTTGACCTTTTAAATTAAAAACACATCATCTGTTATTGCACAAAATCTTCATAGTAGTGCTTTGCATCAGCTTAGCCACTTGCAGAGTCACCATCTGCCTAGATCCTTGATGTTTTCCCATCTCTGACACCTTGGTCTTATTCAGTTTTGCCCTCATCCCATTCGTGTCCTGGTTCTGACCAGGACAGCGTTAATTTTTTGCAGTAGTCAGGAGGGGGAATGACCCAGACTTTATTCTATACAACCTCATGTCCTTGCTGGGGACGGGGGAAGGGAGTCTGTTCCAGGGAGAAGGGATTTCTTCTGATTGAGTAAATGTGGTGGAGGGAGCCATCCAGTAATGTTGGGGTAGCTATCCATGTGAATTGTTTCTCTTTTTGTCATTAGTATTGTTGCAGTTACTGTTCCTTTTCTTATTTTGTCGCTGTTTCCAGTAACTTGTTCTTATCTCAACCCATGATCTTTGCCTTTAGTGCCTCCAGTTCTCCCCTCCAGCCCACTGCAGGGGGAGAGGGAGAGGCAAAGCAGGGGAACAAGAAAAGGGCATGTAGTTTGGAGAGTCTCAGTGGGGCACTGAACTGGGGAGTACCATTCCTAAACCACAGTAGTTTCTAACAAACATAGGATTTAATGACTATATAAAGAATTTTTAATGCAGAAATGTAGCAAGAACTTTTAAAAATTTTGGATGTGAATTCCATAAACTTTCACAAAGTAAGATTTGAGAAGTCTGTCTCATTCCACTAAGAACCTTCAAGTCATAGAAAAGTTAAAATGCATGCTAAACTATATTAATGAAATTTATTTCAAATTAAACTTAGAATACTCACTCAAAATTGAAAAAAAACCAACCCAAGTACTCAGAGTTGGGGAATAAGATGCTGTAATCTTCCTCAAGGATGAACAAAATGACTGTGTAAAAGAATAATCATCTTAATTTTAATTACAGAACTGGTGCAAGAGCCATCCACTCTAGCATTATCACATACTGATATGCTCCAGGACTAGAACAGGTTCTGAATGGATCAATTATTGTTTATTTCCATCATTCTTTTCTCCAATTTCCCCAGATGGTACCAATTTAGTGCAAGCCCACTGCAGATGTGAGTAAGTACTCCTACTGTTATTTGTATCTCTGCTTTTTGGCTGTGGTCCTTAGTCTAGTCACAGCCAGAGAGCATAACCTGAAGCAAAATTATCACTTGGGAATTGAATCAGATTACATATAAATGCCACTGCAATGGATGGATAGGGGTATTTTTAACTTTAAGAGAAGGGTACTAAAGGATATTAAGAACAAAGGAACAAGCCATAATTATATATGTGTTCCAAAGTATTAAAATACCCTTCCACTAATCCTGTCTTACTTTTGCTTGCCATTAGGCCCACTAACATCAGCTGGATCTAAATTCAGCAAGCATTCTAATTCCACCCTTCAACACTGTAACACTGATGTCACATCTTTTACCTTCTAGTACGTTGACTTCAAGATGACAGCTTACCAAACCTGCTTTGCCAGGGCAGCTTGTCAGAAGGATCTTCCACAGTCTCTCGTGTGCCAGAAATTTGAGTTCCCTCCATGTGTCTTTTCTCTTAGAGTCCAGAAGCTAACTGTGGGAGAGGTCCCATCTGAAACATCAACCGTGACAATTCAGTTGTTACCAAGTATACATGCCTCCATATATCCATATCAACAAATTAAAACACTTGCCTGTGTTAGACAAAGGTCAAACATGTCTGCAGAAAAGCATCTTGGATTTTTCTTTTTTAAGCAAAGACATAAACAGGAGCTTGGTGCTACATAGGGTAACACAGAGAGATTTATGGAATTAAAATTGATTTTGAAACAGAAAACAAATATTTTTCCAAATGCATATTCATTTGAGGAACTGTGTAACTAAGCACCTATTTACATATTATCTACTTCTGCTTGCCTACTGACTGCTATATTTTGAAATTCTGTTGGTGAGAGGAAAGAAAAATAACTGTATTGTTTCCCAAAATTAAAGATCTGTGCAATTACACTGTGAAATGAACGGCTTATTAGGCTTATCAGAGAAAAATAACTTTGCAATTAGCTGTGTTTAGGAAGGCAATAAAAGAGGTTAGTTCCACTCAGGGGGTAACCTGAAAGCTATTCTGGTGCTCAGACCAGTTTTGATCTCTCACTTCTGGTGCTTGACCTTCCCTCCCTGATTCCATGGCTGCTTTGCACTAGTAAGTCTTCAAGGAAAGGCAAAAGCAGACCCAAGTTTAACTCCTTATTTGTTATTCTGGTAATTTTTTTTTTTTTTTTTTTTTGTGTATCTCTCTCTCGCTTCCCCTTTTTTGTTTGTCCTGAAGAGATGTGTGCATGGAAACAGGATGTTAGAGGCAGAGAAATTAGCCCAAGCTGCAGGATATTCAGTGCCTGCAGGCTGTGGTCTGCCAGCTGATAAGATTTTTCTTCTAAAGTCATCTAAGAAGAATCAGAAAGGCAGCAGAATGAAAGACAAGCTTGGTACATAAAACACCTCAGTTTCTATAGAGAACATTTTTCAAAGTTGTCTGGGTAGGGACAATCTTTTAATGAGCATTATAAAACCCCAAAAATATTATCAACATATGAGCAGTACTTAGTCTCTTTTTTTGGTTGGTTTTAGTGAAAATCTAATTAATTAAGTTAGTCAAATTAATTAAGCTAATGAAATTAACCAAGAGACCTTTCAGTTTTGTGTCCAGAGGCTATAAAGACATTTTTTGTCAAGTAATGTTAGTGTTCCCACTCTGAGTTAATAGACAGACCCAAGATATAAACTACCTTTGCCACCACAGAGCAATGGAGTTAAGTATTTTAATAACAACTAGAATTGTTCTTAATTAGTAACATGAGCTATCATGCAAGAGCTTGCCTTCCTTTGAATGCTGTTGAATAACGGTGTCTCAGTGAAACAGGGACCAACCACTCAATATGATATGAATTTGCTTGATATTGTTTCCTTTTTTCCTAACATTTCCCTTCACTGTGTTCGCTCTGACCAGGTTCCCACAGATTCCCCCATTCCTCTCCTTTCAGTGTAGTGCATTGTTCAGTGCCAGGGTGGGGCAAATAGACCTGTGCTGCATGCTCTATTTGCCCTCTTTTTCAAATGAAGTCCACATTGTGAAAGTGAAGCCAGAGGATTCTGGATTGTCAGAAGAAAACAGAGATGGTGAATTCTATCCTGAATGAAGGTCAGTGGAAGCAAGAAACCTCAATGTGTGTGAGATCAGTCAGCTTCCCAATTCCAAATGTCTTATTGAGCTTACTATCTGCAAAAAGGTCTCATGTCTCTTACCTCTTGTTACAAATAACTGTGGCTTTTCTCATAATCTACAAATGCATCCAGGATCCCTTATGTTCTCCATACCCTCTATCTTCAATAATTCACCAAATAATATGCCAGATCTCCTATCCAAATAGCCCTCTAGGTATTATAATGACACAACTTACATGATATGAAATGTTTACTGTACACTCTGAAACTGAAATAGAGCTTAAATGGAAGCACCCCATGCTTAAAAACGTTTCATTACTTAATCTACATAGGAAGGATACCAGATGTTGTTACCTAGTTTGTGTTTTGTTTTGGTGGGATTTTTGTTTGTTTGTTTGTTTGTTTGTTTTTGTTTTAGGTTTTTTTTTTTTCCAAAAGTATATTACTTTTAATATTCTAGCTGAAATATACCAGAGGCAACTCCTCAGCTGGTATAAAATGTCACAAGTCTGCTGTGGTCAATGAAGCAATAGCAGTTTATCCCAAAGGAGGATCTGAAACAAAAGAGGATATTTAGTTTGAATTGATGGAAAAATGAAGTCATAATTTGTTTGTCTGCAAAATCAGTATCTGAAAGGTGCTGTTGTTCTCTGTATCTCCCTACCTCCATAATCTTTATAAACTTTAAATTGTATCTCATAATCTCTATATTCTTTAATTTACCAAATAATCCATTGTGAGACTTCCCATCCAAACAATCCTCCAGATAACATGGCACTAAAACATATACATTTAATAAAATGCCACTCCGTGAAAGTATAAATTATGTGATAAAGACCCAGAACCTAAGAGCTCATCCTGATCCAAAATGTATACTAGCGAGAACTAGTTTTCTGCATAAGCATTTCTCGTGAGTATTTCTGTGACCATTCAATGTGTACAAAAATCCTTTGAATTGTCATCTTTAAAAAGGAACAGATGAAATGTAGTTGGGCCAGGATTCAAAAAGACAGTTCAAAAATAGATCTGTTACAGAAGAATGTGGAAGTCAAACAGTGGCTCAAAAACCAAAACGTGATTGCATGACTTTGCACAGGGAAGAGCTGCAGAAAATACAGTCTTTGCAGGACTATTATGTATTAACATTGCTTGCCAGCCCATATGTCATATCCTTTAGAAGAGTAGCAGTAATGAAGTCTCTTTCTAGTCAAGGTACATAGTCTTTTAATCCAGGCTGAGGGAAACACTTTTCAAATCTGACTCATAGGTGAAAGCAAAAAGTCACCTTTTAACAGCTATGTATGAAAGTCTCCTGGGGTCATTGTTTGCAATTTTCAAGGGTGGGACTATAATTCAAAATGATATTTAAAAATTGGAGAAGTAGCTTGGGGGAAATAGAACAAAATTTAATACAGGAAAAGAAAAAGACACATAATTTCTTTAGCTTTAAAATACATGGCTAGAGTAATGATGCATGTTCCTTGAAAGCAGAGGATTCCACATGTCACTGAAACAACTAGTGCTGCAGGCAAAAGCTTGGGAGAAACATGGTAACACAGTTTTATAGCAAATGATCAATAGGTAGCCTATCACAAGCTGCAGTAAGAATCAACAGCATCACACTTGTGAAATATCACTTAGAGATAAAAATTCAATGTAAGGAGAAATATTGCCAAGAAAAGCACTTAAAAGTGGTAAGGCTATAGCTGATGTGTTGCCTCAGTTTTTTAGCTTCTCCTCTTTGAAGGAGAAGAACCAGTTAAAAATCAGAACAGTTCTTTGAAGACAACACTGGATTAATTAGAATTGTTTTGAATTTGTTTTTCTCCAGAAAGAAAAAGATAAACTAAGGAGGGTTGCAATTATCTTCAACTATGCAATAGAAAAGGAAACTTTGTTTCCTTTGTCTGCGGGTGATTGCATGACAGGAAAACTACAGTGAGTAAGGTTCAGGTTTGTCATTGGGAAATGTCAGGAAAGTGAGGTCTCAAAGGGTCAGTCGCTGGGCAATGTTTAAGAATGTAAACCTTGGCCAGAATTGGCAGACAGAGTTTGTCTTGCCTGGGTGGTCCCACAATGTCCCACCAAACTTGCAGTTGGTGTTCTGACTCAATCTTGCTGAAAATAATTCGGCCTGAAACAGGTGCAAATAATGCATAAGTAGAAAAGGGATGGCAGCATTTATTGGGTAAGATGTGCTATGCCTTCCTGTTTCATATCTTTATCACAAACTTCAGCCAGTAGCGTTTTGTAGGATAATAGGATGGCATTTTCTTTTGTCTCATTCTCTATTAGTCCCCTGTGTTAATCATTCCTTCTTCCCATTCAAACTGCTGTTTCGGTTTTTCTGCTGGGTGGGGAAGATAGGAAAGGGATTCTCACTCTCTCATCCTGTTTGGACTTCCTGCATTTTGTAAGGATTAGGAAGAGGTTCTTGAAAATCCACTTGGGGATGCTGGCCTCTCTAAAAGCACTGTGAGAAAAGAGAAGGTTGCTGGCCTCATGCTGACAGCTGCATAGACCACTAAACTTGAACAAGGCTAAAGAAGGCCAAGGTTTTGGAGGTAGAACATTTGCAAAGTATTGCCTTGATAAACTGATGAGAAAATATTTCACTAATACATGTTCGTTAAAGGTAGAATTATCTCAAATATGAAAGACAGCAAATACTGAAACATGAAAAGGGGATGTGAATCTTCATTAAAATACAATTTTAAAAGCAACACAAATGTTACATGTTAATCAGTACTTCTTGAACTCTCTTTAACTAGTCAGCAAATATTTTTCTGTATTTAATGGACTTAGAATAAAACCTGTCATTTGCTAGTAAGAAAGAGCACTGTTCATGGGGTACTGTGTTTGAGGGGGTTTTTTTGTTTGTTTTGGTTTGCGTTTTTGTTTGTTTTTGTTTTTTTTTTTTCCTTTATTTTTCTTTTTTTGATTGGGATTGTAATCAGTGTAGAAAGTGCCTTCATGCCAGTCAGAGAACTTTAGAGACTGAAAATTTCAGTCAGAAAGAGAAATCATAGAAAATAGGGCTGTGGAGTACCTTAAGAGGCCTCCTAGACCATCCTGTCATGAGGGAAGAAGAGCTACAAGTTAATAATTCTCAAGAGATTTTTTTATCTGTCCTGTTTGTAACAATCATCAGTGGTGAAGAATCTTCTGCCTCCTGAAATGAGCTGCTTCTGTGCTACACTAATCATACAGGCAGAGCCTGAATGCGTGAGCTGAACTGGTCTTCTCTGGCTATTTAGGAAACTCTCCTTGAAGGTTGCCTGTTCCATCCTGCTCTTTAAGGGTCTGCCCAGCAGCAGGAGACTGTAAATTGGAGAATCAAGGTCAGGATACAGCCTGTGAAAGTAGTATTAGTACTGGTCTTGCACTGCCTTGATGCTTCTGCTATGTGAGGAGGAAACCCTGGAAAAGCTGTGGGAGAGGCATTTGCTTCTTCCTATCTCCAACAGCTTCCACTTGAGAAGTGAATGTTTGTATGGCAGGATGTTCTCTCAGCCAGTGGTTTCTAGAGGAGGAACAACTCACCAAAGTGAGAATTGCATCTGTAACTATTTTGATTGGTAGGTGTGTTTCTCTCTGATGCTAAAGTCTGGTGTGATAGGAAGGAGACTTACAACTAAGAGGAACAACTGGAACAGAGACCGCTTTGGAAACTTTCCTGCCAAGCATTTTTCTTGGTGTACAAGGAACAGAACAATGTGGCACTTGCTGGTCTACATTTTTAAAGCTCTTTGTGTTGAGAGTGCTTGACAGCTTCCCCTTTAGCTTCACAAATGAGTCTGAGAAGGCAGTAGTGATCTGTCATCTGTCCTTACAACCACAAGCCATCAGGTGAGGTCTGTGCTGAGCCTTCAGACAGTGCTCACTCTCTTCCTCTCACATCAGCCAGCTTTTCCAGTTTTTGAACACTGCATGGTGCTTTCTGTTGCTGCTTCCCAGCTTTCCTCACCCAAAGTTATTGCTTTGAACCACCACGGCTGGCCAGAGATTGGTAACCACCTGCTCCTTACAACACCTGTGTTTATTATCTCCTGTGAAGGATGTGTTGGCAGTTTTCGTATTAGTACTGGTCTTGCACTGCCTTGAAAATGTTATTTTACTTTGATGTAGTGCACTAATAGCTTCTATTGAGAATATACAAACACATTCATTATTATAGCAAGAGGTTTCCAGCTGCTGCTGCCTGAGCAGTTGTCCCTGTATCGACAAACATCCCAAGGCTCAGCCCCGAGGGTTCCTGAAATGGTCTTGGGGCTCAGTCCCCTGGCTCAAGGCCGTGCAGTAAATATCCATGTCTTGGGGAAGTCCATGAGACTTTTGCTGACGGCAGAGATGATATGACAGCTGAAGCTTTCCTACACACACTTAAGGGATAGTAGCACCCTCCCAGTTAACCTGGGCCTCAGCCAGTGTCACAGCAGCTCTGCTGCTTCTGTTACCCAGACCTGGGGCATGAAACCTGCAGTGGAGAGCAGCATCGGCTGCCTTCATGCATATATGGGATGGATGCTTTCAGGTGGCCAATATTACAGCCCCAGTGTATCTTCCACAGACATGAAGATACATGTCTGATTTGTGAGGTGTTCATACTGTACAGCCTTATGGCAGCTTCTAAATTGTAAGCAATGTGGACCAGCAGATGGTGGACCCTTTGTATCAATATTCTTGGTCTGCCTATTTGTTTTCCTACAAAATGCATGTGCATGAACACACGTTACATACGTAACATGTACATATAAAGTGATATGTAAGGTGCATGTACAAGTGTAAACAGAAATATATGTAGTGTCAAAGGCAGTGAATATTATAGTGTGCTATAGCATAGACTATATATAGGAAATCACTGAAGATATTTTGCTTGCTGTGAGGATCACATCCCTTCCCACAAATTGTTATATAAGCCACCCATGGCAACTGCAGCATTTGCTGCAGGAAATGTTAGGAAAATATGTGTATTTAGCTGTTTCAGTGCAAAAGATCATATTCCAAGGCTATACCTCAACATCTAACTCTTTTAATGCTCGTGAAAGAGGCTGAAAACAGTTTCCCCTTGCTTGCAGCTCCCTGAACTTAGCTGGAAGCTTTTTACCAGATGGACAGAAACGCAATGGAGTTGGGAAATTTTGGGGCTAGTAACTTTTGTCTGTAGTCTGTATTTTAGCCACTGGGTGCCGCTACCAAATCACTTGTCAAAACCGGTTTCTCCAAATACAAGATTACAATTTTAACAGCATGCCTTGATTTACCTTAGCCTGTGACACTAGGTTTGTAGGGCTGCCTGTTATCCAAAGGCTCATACAACAACCCTTTTCTCAGAGCTTCCAATGGGCTTCAATCATCTGCAGTAAGATATTTCCTCACAGAAGAGTAATGAAACAGCTTTCTATTAGAGTGCACAAGTGAAATGTGAGCAGGATTAGTAACAAAAAGATCTAAAAGAAAACTTTAAGAAGTATTTAATAAACATCAAATATTGATAGAGGGCTAAAAACCCTTGATTCTTATGATATGAAAGGAATTTGCTGAAAATAAACTATGCATCTCTGCTGTTACAGAAACTCACAAAAAGTATTAGTGAAATAAGATGATAGATTAATCCTATTCCAAATTGCTAACATGTCCTCCACCATCATTAGAAAAGTGTTGTTTCAGGTATGCTTCTAATCAACTGTAGGTTTTTTCAATCTGATTCTCCACATTATCCTCACTATTTTAATTGACCATTGTTCTGTTTGGAACTCCTGAATATAAATTCAGTACTGCCACAGTAATCTAACAATGTATTTAGACCTGAGAATATTTATTTGCAGTCCTCAGTGATTATGAAAATGCATATGAAAAGCACATATCTCAACAGATGCAACTACTTTCTAAAAAGCCCATCTGCATTTTGCAGTATCTTCAGATAAAAGAAAATACTATGCTGTAGAGTCATCTGTCCAACCACACCTGGACAGATACCAGCTGAAAACCACTGACAAAGCACTCACCTGGTTCTCCTCTGAGAGGCAATGACAAAAGGAAGGGAGGACATAGTGAGACTCCTATGTTGGATGGCCAGAGAAGAGGGGTGTGGTGATAGCTGCAGCACAAAGGGTAAGTGACAGGGGGAAAAGCAGCAGGGTTTGGGGGACTGAGGGAAAGGCATATAATACTACCAATTTTCTGCAGTAAGCCTTTCCCACAAAAGACTGGGAGCCACTAGCCTACAATTCATGGTTCTGCAGGTGATAGAGACCATGTTCTCATCCTGGAAATCATAACTTTTTCTTGGAAATCATAATTTCTTTTATGTTGCTGGCAGCTGGCCAAGTCAGATATAATTTCACTGATTCTCTGCCTCAAATCAATTTGTTATAGTGCAGCATGGTGAGGGCCTGACAACCTCAGAGAGCAGTTCTTGATTGTGGAGGGAATTTCATACTTTAAACAGAAAATTACCTCTGTTCGTAGCCAGTTGCTTTCACTTGCCTGATGTTAGCTCATGCAAGAATAAGTTTCAGGCATGCGTTTCAATGTCAAGACTTTGAGAAGAGTTTCACATTTTTCTGTAAGTTTTATATCATCTTGTTTCACTTCTCCTGTATTCTCCAACATCCTGGATTTAAGAAACGAAAGAAAAGGAATTAAGGGTGACTTCATGTCATTTCTGTGCAAGGTACAGGTCTGATGTTCCCACAGGAAAATAGTCTGCTCAATTCCCTAAATGTGAGCTCAGTAAAAATCCCCAGATTCTCATTATAATGGCTGGAATATGTCAGACTGTAGAACTCAAAACATTGCTGAAATCGTTCAGAGAAAGCTCTAGCAGTCTCCTACCTAATGTGTATGCGAATATGCACATGTATGTAGGCACAATCCTTCTCCTGCCCTACTCCATGGCAGCTCAGCTGCTGGATTGCCTTTAGGTTTGGATCAGAGCAGTCCATGGCTGTTACCTCCTTTCAAAAGACACAAAGCACTTTGATATTTGCTCCCCAACAGGAGGAAAACACCCTCCAAAACAATAAAATTTTCTTCTTAACACGTTCATGTTGCTTTGGCAAGTCAAATCACCATCTTAGTTTTTTTTTGTTTTTGTTTTTTTTTTTGTTTTTTT